>CM022948.1:55149436-55415305 GCA_012931725.1 Litsea cubeba
TATGGTGATTAAAGACCTCAACAGTCAGAAATCATCAAGAAAAGAGCCAACCGCCATTGCAACCTCTAAACCAAAGAAAAAAGAGGTCCTCAATGTGCAGACCAAGTCAGCTCCTCAGCCACCAAAGAAAGCTAAAATAAAGTTGCTGGTAAGAGACCTGAACTCTCAGATGCCTTCAAAGAACGAGTAGAGAAGAAATACCCGTTTGATGAAGATGTTGATGAAATCTTCGGGGCTCTTGTGGCAAACGGCAAGCTCACCTTGCCTGAACCAAAAAGACCGGGTGATGTTGGCAAAACCAACGATCCTCGGTACTGTCCATACCACCAGATGATCTCGCATCCTCTCAATCAATGCTTCGTTGTGAGGGAGAAAATAAACGAGATGTGGAAAAACGGAGTCATCACCTTTGACAAAAACTATGGGCCTGCCTCCGTCAACATGGTGACATGTGGACAAACATCAAAATCACCGAAGAAGAAGATCACTACTTCCTTCAAGGTGATAAACTCAATCCAAGCGTCCGAGGAACTGGTTCCTTACCCGACACCAGACGGACAACCGATATGGGTACATCCCGATCTCCTGGAAGATGAAAATTGGGAGGTCGTGAAAACAAAGCCTACAGCTCAACAGCGAAGGCAGGCTAGGAAACATCTCCTCAAGCTCAAACGGCAAGAGAAGACCCAGCCAAAACTAAGGTCAAAAAAGGCAGAGGCTTCCTCTACCGTTTCACTGGAGGCAACAAAAACATCCCTTCCAGAGACTTCAAAGGGGGTAAGGAAAATTCACTCTCAGTGATTTCATGCCACCTCAATTCAAAGAAGCCATGCAGGAGGCATCATACTCTTGCAATTCGGTAGTTGGATTCTCCATTGATGGATACGAGTCCAGCGACACCGATGATGGATTCGAATCCAACTACACAGATGAGTGGGAGGAGTCCCTTGAAACAGGAGAATATCTCTCCGATGAAGAATGGGTTCCTGAGTCTCATCTTATGCCAGTAATCTGGTATAACCCCCTACAGCCACAAGGATCCTGGTCTGATGATGAAGAAGACCAAGAAGGCTGTACAAGAAAATGCTGCTGACCCAGCACCTCTCATTACTCCAGTGGAAATCAACCATGTTGAGCCACAAAGAGTTGATGAAGAAGAAGATCCGGCTCCCATGCCTGATCTTGAAGAATATGCAAGGATCTTGCAGCGACTCGCTCTAGAACAAGAGCAAGACCGCGTCAACGAGCCTCCTCGCAATCCAGAGCCTGAAGTCCCTGAAGACCATCAGGTACATCCTCCCTTAACTCCTGAAAATGGAGAAAATTGCTGGATAGACGATCCTCTTACATCCGAGGATGAGTCTGACTCCGATCAGGCAACGTCTCCCGTCAGAGCTTCCTGTAATGTGATAATTCGGGATTATAGCTCTTCCGAAGCATCGTCTGATGAGAGCACTTACACTCCGGCGACGCCTAGCAATGTATCTTCTGGAGCCACCTCGTCTCACGTGACTTTCACTGAGATGACACCCTCTCAGGTTTCTTCTCCTGAGACTGTGACTTCAAAGTTCACACCCTTCCTGACTGAAGAATTCCCAGCTATTGATGCTTGGGACGATGAATTAGTCAACGAAGAAGAAAGGTTGCGGGATGCTGTTCAGGACTTGTTCTATGGAAATGCTCCGTGCAACACGATCACTGAGGATGGCAACTCTGCTGCTGATTCATCCTCAGCAAATGAAAAACGACAGCCTCTTGATCCTGAAGACAATCTTCCAAGCGAAGACCCTTCTCAAGAAGCTCTCGAAGTTGGTAGAGGCACCCGCTCTGGCCCGGGACTTACCACAAAAATTAACAACCAATCTTCCTTTACATATGTAAAATCCTTCTGGGAAAGATGTTGTAAGCGCCCCCCAGTTGGCAACAATTGATGAACATGCAGGCCCTAAGGAGGCTTTCAAGTATGACTTGATTGAACACTTCAAGCACATACCTGCACGTCTGCACATCCTAGATTTGTTGCGAATGTCTCCGCACACTCGTGATAATCTCATCTCGGAATTACAAAAGCTGAATGAGGATGTCGACAAACATGCCCCGCAAGTCCTCCAAATTGAAATGGATTACCGGGTCAAAAACTCAGAAGCCTCCTTAAAAAGGAGAAAATAAGAAAACCTGAAGGATCATGCATTGAATGCCTCTCGGTTAAAAAAGCAGCCAGTGCAACCATTGCCTTCACAAAGGACGACCTCCTACTTGGCGAAACCAGGCATAACCGACCCCTGTACTTCACAGGGTATATCAAGGAAATGCCTATGCACAGAGTTCAGATCGACCCAGGTTCTGCACTCAACCTCATCTCCACATCGGCTCTTGAAGAGTTGGGCATCCACCTAGCAAGCTTAGCCACACATCTGTATCTATCTTTGGATACGATGGGAGTACTCAAAAAACCTATCGGCAAAATCAGTTTCAAGTTGCAGATCGGTGATCTTATCTCTGAGGTCACTGTTATGCAATAAAAACCCCTTCATGCTACAACATCCTTCTCGGACGCCCTTGGATCCACGAGAATGGTGTTGTCCCTTCAACTCTACATCAATGCATCAAGTCTGTTAGCGACGACGGCATGATACATCGAGTCTTTGCGGACAGAAAACCCTTCAAAGGTAAAGAAGTCCACTTCGCAGACTCACAGATGTATGAAGGTGAAAAAGAAGAAGAGGATAAGCACACAGCATCCTTTGCCGAAAATCTCCAGAAAGATAAAGGGTAAAGCTCCTCAACAATCACCGGAAGAAAACAAATCATCCGGTAAATCTGAAGAGAGCATTCAAAACGCCCTTCATCATCTCCCTCAAACCTTCAAAGCCTTTGGTCATCACAACTAAAGTGAAGAAGGCAAAGCAAAAGCCTGGAGGTAAATTTGTTGTCTCTTTCGTGTCTATCATGCAAGACACGGACTCGGATTCAGAGCCAGAAGACGACGCATCGTCAAGCCAAGCTGACACTCAGCAAGTTCAGCCTACTCTCACTCCAATGGAGATAACTTCTGACATAAAAGATCCTACGTCAGCTTCCTTCGTTGTTCCAGCAACTTCAACAAAGGAAAAAGCCGATCTTCTTCCATAGATCGGATGCTTCTTCATCAAACTCCATGCTTGAACCTTTCCAAAATAAAGGTATGCCTCAAGTATCCTTATACAGTTCTGTGGCACAAGCTATTATGAAGAAAATGGGCTATGACGCTCAAAACCCAGTCGGTTTGGGAGAAGGACGCAGTATTCTCACGCCATTGGGGCCCGTCTTGACCAAAAGCCAGCTGGAAGATTGGAGACTCTATGGCTATGTAGAAAAGTCTTCACCCGGGTTAGGGTATGATCCTGGACACTCCCTTGAGACAGTTGACACAAAGGCTTAAAAGTCAATATACTGACCAAGCCTCAACATCTCAAGTCCATGAAGACATCGATCTCCCTGATATCTCTTTGATGAGTCACCTGACAAAGATCCAGGAAGCTCATCCAATTGGCACAATTTCTTCTTCGAAAATGAAGAGGAGTTGTCCGATGGCACAGACGTGTGGTCTTCTGACCCAGAAGAACCCTCATCTCCAAAAGAAGTAGCCTACTTCAACCCGGTTTCAACAGGCGATTGGGATCATCTCATAGCAAGCCTGGGGAAAATTACCGATCAAGAAGACCCGTGGAAAGGAACAAAACCTTAGTCTGGAAATGCCTTTGAAACCCCAGAAGGTTTCGTTGAGCTGGAAGCCTCCGAAAATATTGTGGAGGAACCACCTTCGAACCTTCCAACAGAAGATCCTGTTCAAAAAGATAGACTTGGGAACACCAGATAACCCACGTCCTGTATTCATAAGCAAGAATATAAAGGATGATGAGTTACCCGAGTATATCGCCTTTCTTCGTGAGTTCGTTGATTGCTTTGCATGGTCTTAAGCTGAAATGCCAAGCTTAGACCCCTAAATTGCGGTTCACAAACTCATCTTCAAGAAGACATCAAGCCTGTCAAGCAAGGCCAAAGAAGATTCCGTCCAGATGTGATGGATAAAATGAACAAGAAGTTCAAAAACTCAAAAGCGTCGGCTTCATCCGTGAGGAACAACATCCTGAATGGTTGGACAACATTGTCCCCATGACAAAGAAGAACGGGCAGATCAGGGTCTGTATTGACTATAGAGACCTGAATGGCGCATGCCCTAAAGATGAATTTCCGCTCCTGATACCAGAGGTAATGATCGATAATACCTGTGGATTCGAGCGAATGACATTCATGGATGGTTTCTCTGGCTATAATCAGATAAAGATGCATCCTGAAGATTAAAAACATACATCTTTTCGGACCCCATTTGGCGTGTATTGCTACACTGTCATGCCATTTGGTCTGAAAAATGCTGGTGCCACATATCAGAGGGCTATGATGAAAATATTCCAAGTTATGTAGTACAAGACGGTTGAATGTTACGTTGATGACCTCGCCGTCAAAAGCAAAAGAAAAGAAGATCATCTCGAAAACCTTCGAGAAGTCTTCCTCCGGCTTCGCAAACACAAACTGCGAATGAATCCTTTGAAATGCTTCTTCGGTGTCTCGTCGGGTAAGTTCCTCGGATTCTTAGTTCGGAAAGCTGGAATAGAGCTTGACCCCATAAAAGTCAAAGCCATTCTAGAAATGCCCTCTCCAGAACCTTGAGAAAACTCAAAGGGCTTCAAGGGAGATTGGCCTACATCAGACGGTTCATCTCCAATCTTTCGGGGAAATGCCGTCCATTCTCCCGGTTGATGAAAAAATGTGTAAACTTTGTCTGGGATGCTGACTGTGAAGCTGCTTTCCAAGACATCAAGTCATACCTGACAAAACCTCCAGTGTTAGCTGCTCCTACCACGGGAAAACCATTTATCTTGTACACAAGAGCCCTTGATATCTCTTTGGGAGCTCTGCTTGCGCAAGAAAATGATCAAAGAAAAGAAGCTGCTCTATATTACCTCAGCCGCATGCTAGTAGGTGCAGCGCATCGCTACTCTCCAGTCGAAAAAGAATGTCTTGCAGTGATGTTCGCCGTACAAAGCTGCGTCACTACTTGCTTTCCAACACAGTATACCTAGTCTCGAGGGTCAACCTCTTGAAGGCCTTGTCACAAAGGCAGGTTCTCTCAATGCTCGACTGGCAAAATGGTCCATCCTTCTGTCACAATTTGATATTAGGTATGTACCACAAAAGGCAATCAAAGGGCAAGCTCTAGCGGACTTCCTCGCAGAGCATCCATTGCCTAAAGATTCTCCACTCAGAGATGATCTCCCAGACGAACCAGTCTACAATGTGGAGACTTTCTCACAAAGTGCCTCCTGGGACATGTACTTTGACGGTGCAGCCAGGACAAATGAAAAAAGACAGCTGATCTCGGGAGTTGGCATCCTCTTTGTTAGCCCCGACAAATACATGATTCCACACGCTTTCTCGCTGCTGGAACCATGCACAAACAATGCAGCTGAATATCAAGCTCTAATCCTAGGATTGGAACTCGCCATCGAATCCGGTATCACCATGCTGGAAGTCTTTGGAGACTCTCAACTGATCGTCAACCAGATGAATCAGAAATTTGAAGTCAGGAAGCCAGATTTACTGCCTTACTACAACAAGGCACAATCACTTCTGCAAAAGTTTGACATCTGTCACATCACCCACATTCGTAGAGGTGAAAACATACGTGCAGATGCCCTAGCTGGACTTGCCGCATCCATGGCAATCCAGGAAGGGGAAAACATGCAAATCACAGTGTGCGAAAGAAGAATCCTTCCTCCTCTTAACACACACCAAGCTGTTGTTGAATGCCACCAAGTGGTTCGAAGTAGGATTTCAATCCTTCAAACTTCAATCGGTGACTGGAGGGATTCGTTCATTGATTACATTATGTTCGGAATCCTACCTGAAGATCCAAAAGAACGGGTAAGCACACAAAGGCGAACCCCAAGCTTTCATTTGGATATTCCTTCAAAAATCCTTTATAGGAAATCCTTCAGCGGAGTACTTCTACGCTGCTTGTCACAACAAGAGGTTGAAGAAACACTCAAAGAAGTTCATGCTGGTCTTTGCGGAGCTCATCAGGCTGGTCCCAAGCTCTATGATCAGATAAAAAGGTTAGGATATTACTGGCCCACTATGGTAGCTGTCGCAATGCAATATGCTAAGCGCTGCCAACAATGCCAAATTCATGGAGATTACATTCACATGCCTCCAGAATGGCTGCATCCTACAGCGATCTCATGGCCTTTCGAAGCCTGGGGTATGGACATCATAGGTCCTATTTCTCCCCCTTCGAGCAAAGGTCATCGCTTCATCTTCGCCGCTACGGATTATTTCTCCAAGTGGTCAGAAGAATTTGCGTTCAACGAAATGAAGACCTCATCAGTCCTTCAGTTCCTGCGCACCAACATCATTTGTCGTTTCGGCATACCCAAAAGATTCGTCCATGATAACGGACCACAATTCCGGGATCATCGATTCTACAGGTTCTGCGACAAATACAAAATCCAAAGCTGTCCTTCGACTCCATACAATCCGGCAGCAAACGGATTAGCAGAAGCTTTCAACAAGACACTCTGTAAAATCCTAAAAAAAAATGGTCTCTAGTCACAAAAGAGACTGTAGCGACAAAATGTCTGAAGCTTTGTGGGCCTATCGAACCACCGTCCGAGGACCAACCCATAGCACACCATTCTCCTTGGTCTATAGATGTGAAGCTGTCGTGCCCTTGGAAGTACAAATTCCTTCCTTGAGGGTATCCTTGCAAAATGACATGACTAAAGAAAGCAATGTCAATTATGACTCCATGTGCTGGACAATCTCGATGAGAGACGGCTCGAAGCTCAACAAAGCATTGAACTTTACCAAGCACGCATGGCAGGATCTTTCGATAAAAAGGTCAGGCAACGCGCCTACAAAAAGAGTGACTTGGTTCTTGCGGTAAAAAGACCAATGGTCTTCGCTCACAAGTCCAAAGGCAAATTTGAGCCAAAATGGGAGGGACCCTTCGTCAACGACAAGGTTTTTTCCAACGGCGCATACGCACTTCTAAACATGGGAGGTGACAGATGTATGCTGCCCATCAACGGCAAGTTCTTTTAAGCGGTACTACCCTTGAAGACTTACCCAACTGGGTAAGAGCAATGCCTGTACGGCCAAAACCGGTTTCCAGGTACACGCTCGCTAAACCCACCATTTTTTAGAATTTCATGTCAAATGTTTGAAATTTCTAGAAATTTAAACAATGCTTACTTCCATCGTTTCATTGTTCAAAAAAAAAAAAACCCAACTTTAGGAACCTTTCCCTAACTTGACCAAATTTTTCAACCCTTGAACCCAAAATTCATGGTTTGAAACAAAACTCGGATTCAGGGATTTCCACCCTAGTCCACCCTGCCTTTTACCGCCAAAATGTTTTTAGGTCAAAACTTACCCTCGTGTCTTTAAACAAAAAAAAAAAAACAAAAAATGGTTTTTTCAAAAAACCGCGGGGAAGCGACGCTTAGTCGATACTTGCACAAATCGGAAGCATGCGAACCACGTTCGACACTTCCAAAATTACAGGGAAGCGACATTTCGTCAATACTTGTAAAATTCAAAAACCGTGGAGACGCAACATTTCAGTTGATATCCACAACCCAAATTTCAAAGGTTCGAAAAAACCTAAAAAAAAAAACCATGGAGACGCAACATTTCAGTTGATATCCATAACCCAATGGTTCGAGAAAAACCACAAGTTTCAAAAATCGTGGGGAAACGACATCAAGTCAGTATCCACAAAACCAAAATTTTTGAAAAGCAAGGATGCGACATTCCATCGATACTTGCACCTAAATCGGCGAGGATGCGACATGCCATCGATACTCGTAACCGAATGAGCAAGGATGCGACATTCCATCGATACTTGCAAGACCATTCAGCAGGGAGGCGACTTTTAGTCGATACTTGCATTTTTGAAAAACCAAACAGGCTATAGATGCCACCAAACCAAAACGGCTATAAATGCCACCAAAACCGGCTATCAATGCCACCAAAACAGGCTATAAATGCCACAAACCGGCTATCAATGCCACCAAAACAGAACCGGCTATCAATGCCATAAACAAAAAATTGGCTTTCAAAAAACCCCGGCTATCAATGCCACAAACCAAAAACCGGCTATCAATGCCACAAACAAAAAATTGGCTTTAAAAAAACCCCGGCTATCAATGCCACAAACCAAAAACCGGCTACCAATGCCACAAATTCGGATATCAATGCCACAAAAAAAGGTGGCTCTCATGCCAAAATTGGCTTCCATGCCACAAGCAAAAATCTGGCTTCCAAGCCAAAACAATCATTTGACAAAAGATTTTCACAAAATAACAAGCTTTTGATCAATCCCATTTAGCAATTACTTTTATCACAAAAAGATTCAAGTGAGCGTAGGGATAACAAAACAAAAAAAGAGAAGAGCATCCCATTTAGCAATTACTTTTATCACAAAAAGATTCAAGTGAGCGTAGGGATAACAAAAAAAAGTACCGAAAATACATGTGGTACCAAAAAAAAGAAAGTGTTCACAAGCACTACAAAAAAAAGGGTATTAAAAAAATACAAGTGGTACTAAAAAAAAGAGAGAGAAGGATAGTTTCTATTACAAAATCAAGAGCTCAATCAAAAATGGTCTCCAGCCAAGAGTTCAGTTCCTTAAGCAAACTTTTGGCCTCAGCCGTCAAGGATTCTAAGGCACGCTTCTTCAGGAATTTGCCATGAGATGCTGGAGTGGGCTGTACCCCTTCTTTCGCACCGGGAAGCTTATCTCGAGCAGTTCGCCATTGTTTGTTCTCATCAGACTTCCTTTTAAGAACTCGATTGGCATCTGCAAACCGGTGAATCAGAGCAGTCTCCCTTTCATGAGCCTCTGTTATTGCAGTCCACTTGGCAGCGACTTGTGCCTGCAGATGCTCAAGACGTTTCCTGGCCTCATCGACCTCCCTATCAAGGATGTTAAGGTCATGTGTCAGCCCAATGATGTTTAGCTCTTCTAAGTTCTTCTCTCGGACTACTTGCTTCCTGCTTTCTGTAGCCTCATCCAGGTTAGACTGAGCCTTATCCGCAGGGTCCAGGAACATCTCCTTGAAGAACTGGTCATCAGGAAAACCCATGGTCTCAAACCACCTGTCACCCAGCTCAATGATCCTATCAACGATCGCCCTGGCACTTGTGACATCTAGACCAGCATCTTCAGCATCACCGAGAATCTCACGCACATGCTGGATCATCCCAAATCCGGCATCTAAGTGCCCAGAAAGCAGAGTCTCAATCCAAGAGCTCAGGACTCGCACCACCACCTTCTTCGCAAAAAGAAGAGATGGCCCAGCTGAAGATTCGCCCAACTCCGTTGGTCGGCTGCTCATGTCTTCATCTGTTGGAAGAGTAACAAAAGAACTCTTTCCAGTTGAAGCTGCTCCTGCTCGGGAAGGAATCTCAGCACGAGGTATCTTCCTCAACATTGTCAGAACTGGTCCTAGGAGTCTCTACCTCTGGATCAACCTCTGGCATCCCTTGCTCTGGTTCTGAAGGAAGCGACAGACCCTCCTCTATCACTTCAAAACCTGCCAAAGAAATACAAAAAGGTATGAATATGATCCTGTTTGAAAATCATTATCAGGGTTATAACTATAAAATACCTTCTTCGACAATTGGCTGAACACTTTTTTCCTCCATGAACTCATCGGAAGCATCATCAACATTTGCATCCATCGATGGTTCGAAGTCATCGGAATCCTGTAGCATGTCAGCTGGCAAAAAAAAATGTGTTAGCAAACCAAGTCGCAGACAAAAAAAAAAAAGAAGCAAGAGAAGTCATACCAATTGGAGACTCTGGATTCACTCCAAAGTCCCTCGGTTCTTCTTCAGGTGCCCCGACAGGATCCGTCACCACCTTATCGGTTGGAACCTCGGGCATCACCAAGTCTTCCTCTGCTAAAAAAGAAAAAAAAAAAGAAAAGCAGAAACAAGAAGCAAATCAGAACATGGAAAAATCCCATGAAAACAAATGGAAAGAGAAAAAGGAAGAATCATACCTTCACCGACGGTCTCTTCTTCTCGGCTTCTCTTCTCTAGAGGCTCGTCAGCATCCACTGGCACATCCTCATTGATAGTAAGAGGAACTTCCAAGTCAGGAGAGTCCTCATGCTGCCCCTTGCTGCGATGATGACTCCTCCTCCTCTTACTCCTGCGGGCTCGCTTCTTGGAGGAACCTGCCCCGCTGTCAGAGTCAGGTTTCCCACTTGACTCCTCACTGGATGGTCTATTCTTGCCAGTAGACTCCATGGAAGCTTGCCTCTGTGCCGCTTGCATCCAAGCACCAAGTTCGGCTTCCTCCTATTCTATCTGCTCTAAAGCCTCATCAGGTATTTCTCGAACAGCTTCAGAACCAATGACGCCCTGGTCACCGAGAAAGCCTATCTTGTGCTTTACTCCAGAAAGGAAGGCCCAAACTTCCTCTCTCCGGGCGCCATCCGACTTTCCAAGTTCCTTTCCAGATGCCAGCATTACATCAAGCTCCTTCTTGGAAAGCCCCCGATATGCCCAAAAGCTCTCCGAGAAACCACTTCGCAAAGCCGGCAGTCCGGGAAGTCAGCAACACAGGATAAGAAATCATGGCTGTAGTATCTTCAGCACTATAGAAAGCCCATGCATTTCTCCCATCCTGTAAACCTCCAAAGCGCTTCACCATGCTTGAAGGCGCTCCAACAACGCCTTGAGAAAAGCCCAGCTGCAAAGCAAAATGAGAGGGTACATACGGTTGGATGTCGATGAAAAGATGTCTACGGTACACCATCGTGCCGACACGTATGCTGAAAAAACCACTCTCTCTCTGCATTCGTCAAGAAATAATGCCTTCCCGACCCCGCCCTGGTAGAGTCTCGGGAGGCACCAAAATCAAAAGCCTTCTTCCGCAACTCCGGAGAAAGCTTCACTGAAGACTGCCCCATCTCGACGTCCCTGAACCGTCAGATCCTCATGCGGGCAAACAAAAGTGATTCGGACACGGCTTTGACCATAGCCAGTCGAATCATCAGAGGATCATCATCCTGTGCAGCACCCAGCCGGTGGAAGTCAGGACAGTGGTACACGTACCATGAATAAAAGATGTGGGCTGAAAATACCCTATTCATGGGAAGCCCAAGCCGAACCAAAAAAGCAGCAGCCTGCAGTTCGGTACACAGGTAAGAGTAAAGAGCTGGCACCAAAGCAAGCTGCTCTCCAAATGCCATCTGACAAGCCGGAAAAAACACAATGCGGCCTGATGTGCGTTCCATCTCCCCCCAGCAAAAATAGGCTCACCAAGCCAATAAGTGATGTAAACAGCGAGATCTCTCCGCAGTGCAATGTCAGGACATATGGCATTTGTACTTGAACAGAAATCTCTCAACTCTTCTTGCATGGCCAAGATCTTCTTTGAACTTGGATCCTGAGCTCCGGCTTCTTGGGTCACGCTATCAGAAGACTCCCTGCTATCAAAAAAGTTGGGGAATGAAGAGCTAGAACTCTTCCAACTGCTGGATCTAACTTTCAAAACCCTCTTTCTCCTTCAAAAAATCCTAGAAGGCGACGAGCTGAAAGTACAGAAGCCTGAACTCCTCAGACTGCCCCTCAAGGACGCTGTCAATCGGCATAAACTCCTCATAGAGTTTGCCGAGGATGGGCAATCCAGTATTGACGCTCAGCTCTTTCAAAGAGAAACCAATCTCACCATTCGTCACAACGAAGGTATTGGTTTGTGGGAGGAATGATTCCAGCATAGCCATGAAGGCCTCGTCGGAAAAGATCACGGTCTCCCTAAAGGCACGGACCGCATGAAAAATCCCGGCTTCCTTCAAAACGGCGCCACCAATCAGCAGGACGTGATCAGTCCACGACTTCCACTCGAAGTCAGCATTGAAACGGCCACGGAGTCGAAAAGGCTTGATCCAATTACTGCCATCACCGTTAAAAATACTAAGGCCCACCGGTCTCAAATCGACCGACGGATAATCAGAACCCTGGTAGCCGCTGGATGGCATCAACAGGTCCATGTCAACAGGCGACCTCTCCGTATATCCAGGAGAACCGCCAACAAAAACCCCGGTCTTGATTACATTTGTCCTTCTCACCCAGCTTGGAGGATCTTCCCTCTTAGAGCACGTGGGGGCAAGGCTCATGATCGAGATGGTGCGATCAAACGTCGACCGGGGTAACAACAGTCTTCTTCTCACCATCTGCTGTGAAAGAGAACTGAAAACATCTCCTCTGGTATGTCATGTCATCAGGGACTGCATCACCAAAGTAGAAGGTAGGCTTGGGCAAAACGCTCTGATCTTCCATCACCCATGGACGACTGCTTACCATGATCTTATAGAATTCCTCTCCCTTGACAGTGATCAGTCGCTGCCTCATCTCATCTCTGTTGAGGGAGTCGCATTCTTCCAGATTTCTCTTAACATACTGGACCTTCTCAAAAGCCTGCTGAACGGCCGGATTAGAAGATCTAGAAGATCGACGAGGTACGCTTGTAGCAGGCTCTTTACCCTTATTCGTTCTGGAGGAACCACCTGCAAAGGATGGAAAAGAAAAATATCAAACATCAAAATGACAGAATCTCGCTAAAAAAATATGGCAAAATTTTGACATGATGACGGGGCAATTTCGAAGAAAAGAAACTATCCCGAAAGAAATAGAAAGCTTGAAGATGGGCTCAACATCGCTGCAAGCTTCGAAACTCCAAACTTTCGAAACCTCAAAGTCTCCGCAAAATCAGGAAGGGCTCAACATCGCTGCAAGCTCCAAATTCCCAAATTTGCGAAAACTTTTAGGTATGCTATCACATAATGCCACAAATTTAATTTACAATAGAATGCATGCATGAACATCTAGGTTTGCCAAAAAAAAGGGCATTATCATGATGAGCAAAAAAAAAAAAAAAAAAAAAGAAGAAAACTTTCTCAAAAAAAAGGGGGGAAAGAAAACAAAAGAAAAAAGAAAAAAAAAGAAAAAAAAAGGGGATGGCCCATAGGCCACGTGGCCGTATGGACAGATCCGTACCAAACAAAAAAAAATGCAAAAAAAAGAAAGCAGAAAGAAAACACGTGTAAAAAAAAAGAGGAAAACACGTGGAGAAAAAAAAAAGAAAAAAAAAGAAAAGAAAAAGAAAGAAACAAAAGAAAAGAAAGAAAGAAAGAACTTTTTATTTTTCCTACAATGGAGTTTTCTTGAAAAAGGGAACTTACTTGAAGCCATTGATGGAGAAGAAGAAGAAAAGTCTTGAAGATCTTGAAGAAGAAGAACTCTTGGTCTTGAAGCCCTCTTAAGATTATTGCAAAAGAAAGTAATAAGAGCAAGAGATCCAACCTCCTCCTTGCTTTTATAGAAGAGAGCAAACCAAAGAAGGAAAGAAGAAAGAGGTAAGTGTTACTAATTAGTAACCTTACCAAAAGAAAGAGATTAGAAAGATTCTTTCCCAAAAGAAAGATATCTTGAAGGATTGTCTCCCAAAAAGAAATCAATGAGAGATTTTCTCCCAAAAGATAGGATCAATGAAGGATTCTTTCCCAAAAGAAAGATATCTTGAGATATCCTATCCCAAAATAATGGAACATGAGAGATTCTTTCCAGGTAAAGATATTCTTAGATATTCTCTATCCAAAAGAGATATTTTTGGATATTCTTTACAAAAATGACACCATATGAGATCTAAGCCATTTTCAAAAGCTTAAGGTCCCATGGGTTAGCCCATATGAGCCAGGTTTGACCACCTAGGCACAAAAAATTTTTTTTGGGCTTTTAGTCAAAGAGAAATCCCTCTTACCAAGAGCATACAAAAATGGTTCCATGCCTCTTTTGAGTTGATTCAACCATACAAAGAGAATTCCAAGCCCCATGAGCTTCCAAAAATCAAACCATCCAGTGTCATATACCAAATTGAGCCAAAATCTTGAAATTGACATTCCACAAAAATCAAACCAAATCCTGGTCCCCTAAACTTGCCACATACAGCTTGTTGGGTCACAAGACCAAAACCAAAAACCAAAACCTGATCCCCTAACTTGCCACATATAGCCTGTTAGGTCACAAGATCAAAATCAAAATTGATCCCCCAACATTCCACATACAGCTTGTTGGATCACACGATCAAAGCCAAAACCCGACCCCCTAACCTGCCACATACAGCCTGTTAGGTCACAAGGTCAAAACCCAAAACCACATCCCTGATGTCATCTTCAAAACTTTGCCTCTAGATGGTACGTGATCCCTTTCACTACCATAAAATTCCCCCGGAAGCTCAAAAGGCTACAAATACCAAAAAGAAAGACCGCTCAAAGACTCTTGGTCAAGTCACAGGCTTTCCTTCAAAAATCTCTTCGAGGCACATCGACCACAAAAGTTAAGCAACTCGTCACTGTACCTCGAGGGGGCATTTGTTGACACCAAAAATGTCACTTTGCCTCTTCAAGATCCAAAGAGCTAGATGAAGTCGCAACCTGCCATAAATAGGCAATGCTACTTCCAAAAAATCAAATCTTGTCAGAATCAAACAAAAACTGCAAGATCCTTCAAGACAGCCAAAAGAGGAGTACACAAGAAGTTTCGGGCCATTTCAAAATCATTTGGCCTAACTTCGCTTCTCCGACAACCGAAAAGGAGCTCTCGGCGGCGAAAGCATCGGAGACACCAAATCTTCGATCAGAGCCGATGGATGGTCTTAAAATACATCCAAAAGGCTCCACGTCAAGTTCCGAGTCAAACCGACAACGTTTGACCCTACATCAACCCTCGAACAGCTAAATCAAGCCTCTCAGCAGCAAGAACCGCCGAGGCCATCACTCATCAGATAGAGCACATGGGTGGCTTCAAATGCTTACAAAGGGCTGCACGTCAAATTTCAGGTCATTTCGACAAACATTTGACCATAGTTTGACGCTCGGAAGCCAAATCAGGCCTCTCGGCGGCAAAGCTCTCCGGGACCATGGTTTCCAAGACAGAGCCTATGGATCATCTTAAAATGACTCCAATGGATTCCCTGTCAAATTTTAAGTTAATCGGACATCGGTTGACCGCACATCAAACCGCGACATCTTCATCGCGACAAAAGCGAGTCTACTGGTGATAGGACCCCAAACGGCTTCAAAACTCAAACGAAAGCCTATGGTT
Source organism: Litsea cubeba (assembly GCA_012931725.1). NCBI lineage: Eukaryota > Viridiplantae > Streptophyta > Magnoliopsida > Laurales > Lauraceae > Litsea > Litsea cubeba. Next base: position 55,164,656 of record CM022948.1, read on the forward strand.
GGTCTTATTTATTGCTCAGGAGGCTTCACACCAAATTTCAGGTCATTCCGACATCGTTTGACCCAGTTTCAGCTTCTGACGGAAAATCGGCAGCTCTCCGCGACAAAGTCTTCGGCTTTCTCAGGAAATTGGAAACTTTGAAAAATAAAATGCAAGGATTCCCATCAGGTGTACTACATGGAAATCAGGCCAATAAATGGTCAAAAATGTCAAGAAAAAATACAGAAGAACAAAGAATCGAAAAAACAGCAAAATCGGACACAAATCGGGACAAAAAGGGGGAAAACCCCCCCAGGGTCGCAGGCCCCTGCGACCCTGGGCCAGGGTCCCAGGCCAGGGTCGCCGGCGACCCTGGAGCCCGGGATCGCCGGGAAGGCCCCGGAAACCCCGGTTTTCGTCGTTTTTTCGCGATTGAAGCGTCCGGCCTCTGGTAGTTTCCAAAAACTCATACTTTTGAGACACCAAATCCTCTGACATCCGTCAAAAACACGGGTCAATCATCAAAAGCATCGAAAACAACATTGATCGCCACCCGGTCAACCAAAAAAAGTGTGCTTTCTACCCTACCGATCGAGAAATCGACAGGACAGATGGCACTGACCCGCTGTTGGCAACCAACACCTGAAGTCACATGGTCATCCGTTGTCGATCTACATGAAGATCCATCGATGATCATCGCCAGAAGAATCCCAAAAGACGTGGCACAGCCCGCGACTCTTCAACTGCTCGGCGACCACTTAATGCGATTAATTGACTAGCTTTATTACAGTCATTAATCCATTTCTTTGGACGGACCAATGAGAAGCAAGCATCCGGGAGTTACAAGTCAAGAGATTCATGGCATTTAACCCATGAAACTCCTCTCATCATGGCGATTAAAGGCGATTAAATGCCCTCAATCTCCTCCGGCCAATCAGAAGCCAAGAAAAAGGAGTTACAAAATAAAGAATTAAAACCTGTAACTCCTCCCATTCTGCGGCTTAATGACAATAAAAGCCCATAAACCCTCCTAAATGGCTACCCAAAAGCCTATAAATAGGAGAGCTCTCCAAGAAGAAAAAACAACGGAGAAAATAAAAAACACACAGACAATAGACTGCAGAAAATCCGGAAACTCAGACAGAAAGAGGCGTCAGAAATCTAAGAGAGAAAACTCTGCCGAAGTTCTATACCGACCACCGCTACAAGGTGATAAAAGTCCCTTGGGGGTTCCCCCCCCCCAAGGTCCTTGCCTTCTCCTTCTGCCTCCAATGGCTTAGATGTGGCTTTTCAGCCCGTCTACTCGGTTTTTTATTGGACATAGGACCTCCTTTTGGTCTTTGTCCTCTAAAAACTTGAGGTTATAGCCAAGCCAAGCGAATCAATAGCATCCTCTGTTCTCATCTGCATGGATGATGGCGAAGCCCACATATGGCTTGCGACCGTCAATCTGAACGGGTCCCCCACAATCTCCTGATAAGTTAGATCCTCCTTTTCTTGCTTTTCATTGTAGTTTGTATTTTTTCAAAAGAGACAAAAATCACAACTCTTGTCTTTTATTATTGATAAGGATTGTAAATCGGCTATAAACGCCAAAATCGGCTATAAACGCCAAAAATCGGCTATAAACGCCAAAATCGGCTATAAATGCCAAAAAAATCGCCTTTCACGGCAAACCAAGAAAAATGTCTCTTTTCTTAAATATATGTGCAATGGAAAACTTGAAAGAAGTTGATTTCTTTTTTACTTGCGAAGGTTGATCTCCGGATCACCACTTGCAATTCCGAGTAAAATAGAAAATCTGGCACACCCACACAACAAAAATGTTGATGCGCGCCTCTGCCCCCCGGTTACGAAAGGGTCGGACCCAACGGACTCCCACGTCCGCCGACCTCGGTAGAACCGAGCAGAAGCACGGTCCATCACGGTTGGTGATGTTGAAGCGATTGATGACAATTCCATGATTTATGAGGCGGGTCTGTGATGTTGATAAAGATCGACGGATGCAGTCCCTCGAAAATCAGTTTTTGGAGAAACCACAGGGGCCAAACATCTCAAAACGTGAAAAGGGACCGGAAAAGGTCATTCGGCGAAAACTCGGCGACCCAGATTTCCAGGGTCTCCGGCGAACATGGGCAGGGTCACCTGCAAACATGGGGGATTTTTCCCGTTTTGGTCGCCGATTTTCGGCCGTCTTTCTGATTTTTTCGATTCTTCTTTCTTCGGTATTTTTATTGACATTTTAGTACATATTTTGGCCAGATTTTCTGTAAGAAAACTTGATGAGAAGCCTTGCGTATCAGAGTGCAAAGTTGCTGATTTTCCGGGAAAGCCGAAAACTTTGTCGTGCAGAGTTGTCGATTTGCCGTAATAAGCCAAAATTGAGACAAACGATGTCAGAATGATCTGAAATTTGAGGTTAAGCCTCTTGAGCAAAAAAATTAAGACCAACCATAGGCTTTTGCTTGAGTTTTAAAGCCGTGTGGGGTTTGTCGCTAGTGGACTTGATTTTGTTACGAGGAAGATGCCGCGCTTTGATGTACGGTCAATCGATGTCCGATTGACCTGAATTTTGACAAGGAGCCAATTGGAGTCATTTTGAGACGATCCATTAGCTCTGATTTGGAAACTATGGTCTCGGGGAGCTTCGCCTCTGGGAGGCCTAATTTGGCTTCCTAGAGTCAAAGTTTGGTCAAATGTTGTCGAAATGACCTGAAACTTGACATGTAGCCTTTGGAAGCATTTTGAACTCACCCGTTTGATGTGTGATGGCTTCGGTGGTTCTCGCTGCGGAGAGATTTGATTTTGCTGCTCGAGCGATATAGGGTCAAACATTGTCGGTTTGACCTGAAACTAGACGCGGAGCGTTTGAGGTGTTTTGAGACCATCCACAGGCTCTGTTCGAAGATCTGATGTCTTCGACACTGTCGCCTCTAGGAGCTCCTAATCCATTGCTGGAAGAGTGAAGTTAGGCCAAATAATGTTGAAATGACCTGAAACTTCAAGTGTACTATTCTTTCGCCATTTTGAAGGATCTTGCAGTTTTTATTTTATTCTGATAAGATTTGATTTTTGGAGAAGCATTGCCTGTTCGTGGTAGGTTGCGGCTTCATATAGCTTCTTGTTGTTAAAGAGGCAAAGTGACGTTTTTGGTGTCAACAAATGCCCCCTCGAGGTACAACGGCGAGTTGCTTAATTTTTGTAGTCGATGTGCCTCGAAGAGAACTTTGAATGAGAGCTTCTAACTTGACCAAAAGTCTTTAAGTAGTCTTTCTTTTTGGTAGAGTAACTTTTTGAGTTTCCAGGGGAATTTTATGGTTGTGAAAGGGATCACGTACCATCTCAAGGCAAAGTTTGAAAAATGACATGAGAGATTTGGATTTGGGTTTTTGGGTTTTCTTTTTGAGACCTTGTGACCTAACAAGCTGTATGTGGTAGGTTAGGGGGTTGAGTTTGGTTTTTTGATTTCGACCTTGTGATCGAACAAGCTGTATGTGGCAGGTTGGAGGGGTCAAGATTTGGTTTTTGACCTTATGACCTAACAAGCTATATGTAGCAAGTTAGGAGGTCAGTTTTTGGTTTTGACTTTGTGACCCAACAAGCTGTATGTGGCAGGTTGGGGGTTTTCAAGATTTGATTTTTTGGTCACTCTTTGGGACTATTTGGGTCCGTTGGAGTGATTTGGATTTTTGTGGGTCAATTTCAAGATTTTGGCTCAATTTGGTATATGAGGTTGGATGGTTTGAATCTTGGAAGCTCATGAGGCTTGGATTTTTTTGTATGGTCCAATCAACTCAAAAGAGGCATGGAACTATTTTGTATGCTCTTGGTAAGAGAGATTTTTGGTAGGAAGCCACTTTTAGTGCTTAGGTGGTCAAACTTGGCTCATATGGGCTAACCCATGGGACCTTAAGCTTTTAAGATGGCTTAGATCTCATGTGTTGTCATTTTTGTAAAGAATATCTAAAAGTATCTCCGTTGGATAGAGAATATCTAAAAATATCCTTACTTGGAGAGATTCTCTCATGTTCCCTTTATTTTGGGAGAGAATATCTCAAAGTATCTTTCTTCTACGAGAGAATATCTCAAATCCCCTCTCTTTTGGGAGAAAATTTCTCTAACTCCTTTCTTTTGGGAGAGAATCCCTCAAATTATCTTTCTTTTGGGAAAGAATCTTTCTAATTTCTTTCTTTTGAGAAGGTTTCTAATTTGTAGCACTTACCTCCTTGCTTTTCTCCTTGTTTCCTTCTTTGGCTTGCTCTATTCTATAAAAGCAAAGGGAATTTGGATCTCTTGCTCTTATTACTTTCTTTTGTAAAAATCTCAAAAGTGCTCCAAGACTAAGAGCTCTTCTTCTCTAAGGATCTTCAAGCCTTTTCTTCTTATTCTCCATCAATGGCTTCAAGTAAGTCTTCTTTTCCAAGAAAACTAGATTGTAGAAGTAGGATGGTAAAAAAAGTTCTTTTTTTTTCTTTCTTTTCCTTCTCGTTTTTTTTTGTTAAGGAGGTTTCTTTTTTTTTTCCTTCCGCTCATCATGATAATGCGTTTATGCAAATCAAGATATTCATGCATTTTTTCTTCTCTTTTTTTTTTTGATGCATCAAATAAAAGGCTAGGATTTCTAGGTCAAGCCAACATGAGTTTTGGCCTAGACACAGTTTGAGTGTTTTTTACTAAGTAGGGTTGGAGTTGGTTAAACTTTTGTCAAAAGTTTCCTAGCATCTAATGCATGACAATTTACTTTCTATGCATTATTTTTGTAAATTGAATTGGGAGCATGATATGATAGCGTGTGCCTAGAATTCTTTGCAAAATTTTTGGAGTTTGGAGCTCGCAATAATGTTGAGGCCTTCCCAATTTTGAGGAGATTTGAGAGGCTCTGCAAGTTTTGGAGTTTGGAGCTCGCCTAACAGTGTTGAGCCCTTTCCCAATCTTATGGGGATTTGAGAAGCTTTGCAAGTTTTGGAACTCGCAGCAATGTTGATCTCATCTTCAAGCTTCCTATTTCTTTTGGGGTGTTTTCCTTTTCTTTGGAATTGCCCCAGAACCATGCCAGATTTTCGCCAGACTTTCTTTCAGTGAAGTTTTGTCATTTTAATGATTGATCTTTTCTCTTTTCCAACATTTGCAGGCAGTTCCTCCAGAACAAACAAGGGTAAGGAGCTTGTTACCAGTGTACCCTGCCGATCTACTAAATCTTCCAATGCGGCCGTTCAGCAGGCTTAGAAGAAGGTACAGCATGTGGAGAGAAACTTGGAAGAGTGTGACTCCCTCAACAAAGATGAGATGAGGCAGCGATTGATCGCTCTCAAGGGTGAAGAGTTCTACAAGATCATGGTAAGCAATCGTCCTTGGGTCATGGCCGATCAGAGCATTGTGCCCAAGCCTACCTTTCTCTTTGGTGATGTAGTCCGTGACGACATGACATACCAGAGGAGATGTTTTTAGTTCTCTTACACAGCTGATGGTGAGGAGAGGACTGTTGATATCCGGTCGACTTTGGATCGTACTATCTTGATCATGAGCCTTTCTCCCACATGCTTTAAGAGGGAAGATCCTCCAAGCTGGGTGAAAAGGACCAATGTGATCAAGATCGAGATTTTTGTTTGCGGTCCTTCAATATATACGGAGAAGTCACCTGCCGTATGGACATGTTGATGCCGACCAACGGCTACCTGGGCTCTGATTATCTGCCGATCGATTTGAGACCGGTAGGCCTTGGCATTTTTGTGATGGCAGCAATTGGGTGAAGCCTTTTCAACTTCATGGCTGTTTCAGTGCTCACTCCACTTCGATTGGGAGTCATGCACTGATCGCGTCCCCCTGATTGGTGGCGCTGTTCTGAAAGAAGCCGAGATCTTTGATGCGGTCTGTGCTATTAGGGAGACTGTGATCTTTTCCGACAAGGCCTTCATGGCTATGTTAGAGTCGTTCTTTCCACAAACCAACACCTTCGTTGTCATGAATGGTGAGATTGATTTTTCTTTGAAGGAGCTGAGTGCCATTACTGAGTTGCATATCCTTGGCAAACTCTATGAGGAGTTCATTCCTATCGACAGCGTCCTTGAGGAGCAGTCTGAGGAGTTTAGGCTTCTATACTTTAAGCTTGTCGCCTTCTATGACTTTTTTAAGGAGAAGGAGGACTCGAAAGTCAAGTCCAGCAGTTGGAAGAGTTTTAGCTCTTCGTTCTCCAACTTCTTTGATGGCAGGGAATCTTCTGGTAGTACAACCCGAGGAAGCCAGGGCTAAGGACCTGGGTTCGAAGAAGACTTCGGTCATGCGAGAAGAGTTGAGGATTTCTTCGCGAGTACAAACGCCATTTGTTCTGACATTGCATTGCGAAGAGATATCGCTGTTTACCTTACTTACTAGCTAGGTGAGGCTGTCTTTGCTGGTGGAGATGGAACGCACATCAGGCCGCATTGTATTTATCCGACTTGTTAGATGGCATTCGGAGAGCAGATTGCTTTGGTGGCTGCTGCTTTATTGGTTCGGCTTGGGCTCCCTATAAATAGGGTATTTTCAACCCACATCTTTTACTCGTGGTATGTATACCACTATCCTGGCTTCTACCGAATGGGTGCTGCACAGGATGATGATCCTCTTATGATTCGGTTAGCTAGGGGTAAAGCAGTTTTTGAATCTCTTTTGTTTGCCCGCATGAGAATCCGACGGTTCAGGGATGTCGAGATAGGGAAATTTTCAGTGAATCTTTATTCGAAATTGCGGAAGAAGGCTTTTGATTTTGGTGCCTCCCGCAACTCCACCAAGGCATGGTAGCGAAGGCATTACTCCTTGACTATTGCAGAGAAGGAGTAACTTTTTAACATATGTGTCGACACAATGGTGTACCGCATACATCTTTTCATCGACATCCAACAGTATGTACTTTCCCGTTTTGTGCTGCAGTTGGGCTTTTCTCAAGGTGTTTCTGGAACGCCTTCGATTATGGTGAAGTGCTTTGGAGGTTTGCAGGACGATAGAAATGCATGGGCTTTTTATAATGCTGAAGACACTACTGCCATGATTTCTTAACCTGAGCTGTCGACTTTCCGGATTGCCGGCTTCACGAGTGGTTCGTGGAGAGCTTTTTGACATACCGGGGGCTTTCCAAGAAGGAGCATGATGTTAAGCAGTCTTCTGAAAAAGGCATCAGAAAATTAGATGGCATCCGGCAAGAGGAAGTTTTGGCCTTCCTTTCTGGAGAGAAGCATAAGATAAGCTTTCTTGGTGAGTAGGGCGTCATCGGATCTGAAGCTGTCTGGGAAGTACCCGGCAAGGCCTTAAAGCAGCTGGAAAATAAGGAAGCTGAGCTCGATGCTTGGATGCAAGCGGCGCAGAGGTGAGCATCTGTGGAGTCTACTGGCAAGAGTAGACCATCCAGTGAGGGGTTAAGTGAGAGACATGACTTTGACAGTGGGGCACGTTCTTCTAGAAAACCGACCCACAGAGGCAAGAGGAAGAGGAGTCGGCGCCATAGTATTAGATGGTACGAAGACTCTTGATGTGATCTTTACCAATCATATAATACCGCAAGTGCACAGGTGTCTAGTTGAGATAGTGGCAAGAACGGGTCGAACCCACAGGGAGCTAATTAAAGAAACTTTTAAATTAAGAAAACTAATTAAGTAACAATTAAGGAAAGTTTTGATTATTTAGAAATAAAAGAAAGCAACTAATTTAGAAATATGAAAACTACCAATTAATGAAAGTGATTAGAGCATAGGAATCCAATAAGCATCCACCAATTATTTATCAAGTAATCCTAACTTATTCCAATTTTTACTCCAAATCAAAGACAAATCAATGTTTTTAATTTGGAAAATCTAACTTTTAAAAACCACTTCTTAATTATAGAATCCAAAACCCAAGACTTCCTTCACCTCATAAAAGATAAAAATCAATCTAAGCACTACCCATCAAAAGTAAGTATAAACCATAAAAAAGATCTAAGTCCTAAGCATGGCCTATCAAACCTAAGCATGGATAGTCAAAAATCAATTTTTATTTTCAGAAATTAAGAATGGAGATTTGCCTAGGGCACGAAGACAAGTCTATTAATCATTAAGAACATAAAGATATGCAAACAAGTTAGAGCTACTAGACAAATAAAAAGCAATCACTTATCTTCATCCATCGCTCTAATCAAAACTAGCCCGCCATTGCAAAGGAGACTTCTTGATTTGTCATTAAAGATTGCATCTTTACAACTTCTCCTTCAAGTACTTGCTTGGACAAGGCCCAAAGCTACCAAAATTAATACAACTAATGGAAAGGAAGAAAGAAAGAAGAGAATTGGAGAGAGGGTTAGAAGTGAGATGCCACTCCATCCCCCTTTTGGGTTTGTTTTATAGTTGTTGATGCCTCCTTTTTAGCAAAGAATCTCCTCTCTTTTAGGACTTGTTTCCTTATTTGTAGAGATTTCTTGCTTAGGACTCAAGTTAGGCTTCACACTTGGAAAGAATTTGAATTGAAGAGGATTAGTTACTAGGTGTGGTCTCTTGAGTTCTAAGTCTTGCCAAATTGAACTCCTCAAACATCTCTCATGTTGCCAATTTTAAAAACTTTTTGCAATTCCCGCATAGAATTATATCAGCCAAATTCCCGATGTCATATCTCCCTCAATATAGCTCTGATTTATGAAATCTTGGACTCCACGGATATCTACTTGAAAAGACCTTTCCAAGAGTAGGTAGATTGTGCCAATCTGATACTCGGTTTGAAAGTTATGGCCATTTCAATTTGCTGCCCCTGAAAATTCCGAAAATAATGGCAATTAAGGAAACTTCTATGTTTGGCATGCAATGGGGTGTGTGGGACCCATGTTGGACGTTCAAGGAATGTTTGGACTCTTTCTTTGCTTGCTTATTTGATTCTCTTTCCTTATTTGGCATGCTTCTTTACTTGCAACTTTGACTACTCAACTCCCCTTGCAAAGTTTCTAATTTTCTCTCTTTCTTGATTTTTGTTTCCAAATTTAGCAAGTTAACATCATCTTTCCAAATTTGAGTTTCTTCTTTCTTCTTTGAGAATTTTAAACCTTTCCAACTCCACCAAGATGTCAAGATATGTGGGCCCACCATGAAGGGTGTCCCGCCTTTGATCTCTCTCAAGTTTCACCAATGCAGGTCCCACTCTTGATTTCTCCTACATAATAAAATTAAATAATGTCAATAATAATCAAGTGTGAGGAATCTAGATGGACTATGCATGGGATTCTACATGCCTACTTAATGCACCAAAAATACTCAACTTGCCAGAAATAACACATGGTGTCAAAATTAGCAGGTATGCATTAGTAAAAAGAAAACTAATTTTGGGTGATGAATGAGATGAGAACCCTAATTTCACAAAAAGTCATGCAATGTAATGAATTTTGACCAAATTTGACTAAGATTCCAACTATGATGCTTAAATGCATGAAATCATGAAATTAAGTGTAATTATATGCAATTAGCCTAATTAAGTCCAAAAATGCATATAAAATGATGAATGAAAGCTACAATTTTATGGACTTATCAACTCTCCTGATTTGGAAGTCCCTCTTACCACCAAGCCTCTGGAAAAGAGGAGTCGAGAAGAAGAGACCGCCAGTGAGGGTATGATTCTTCCTCTTTCTCTTTTCGTTTCTTTCATGGAGCTTTCCATGTTCTAATTTGCTTTCTTCCTTTGTTTTTTTTAGCAGAGGATGATGGCTTGGTGATGCTCGAGGTTTCGATCGATGAGGCAGTGACAGATCTGATTGTGGCATCTGAAGAATGACCGAGGGACTCTGGAGTGATTCCAGGATCTCTAGCTGGTATGACTTCTTTTGCCTCTTTTTTTTTGTGTCTGTGCCGTCGTTTGCTAACATATTGCTTGTTTTCTTATTAGCTGACTTGCCACAGGATTCTGATGACTTTGAACCATCCATGGATGCAACTGTTGACAATGCTTCGGATGAGTTCATGGAGGATGAAAGTATTTCGCCAGTCGTCGAAGAAGGTACTTTGTAGTGATAACCCTGATGATAATGATTTTTTCAATAGGATCGTATTCATACCCTTTCATGTTTCATTGGCAGGTTATGAAGTGATAGGAGAGATCCCATCGCTTTATTCAGAACCAGATCAAGGGGTGCCAGAGGTTGATCTGAAGGTAGGGACTTCTACAACCAGTTCTGACACAGCAAATGTGAGACCTCGAGCTGAGATTACTTCCCCAGTGGCTCCAATTGGAAAGAGTTCTTTTATTACTCTTCCAATGGGGCGTGGCATGAGCAGCCGACCGATGGAGAGGGGTGAATCTTCATCTTGGCCATCTCTTCAGTTTGCGAAGAAGGTGCTAGCGTGGATTTTGATTGTTTTGGCATGGGAGCCAGATTTTGTTTATGGCATGAGAGCTAAATTTGGGTTTATGGCATGAGAGCCAAAATTTTATTTTTGGCGCGAAGGCCAAGGTTTGTTTGTGGAATGAGAGTCGATTTTTGGCGTGAATGCCAGGTTTTGTGGCATGAAAGACGATTTTTGGCGTGAAAGCCAGGTTTTTGTGGCATGAAAGCTAATTTTTGGCGTGAAAGCCTGGTTTTTGTGGCATGAGAGCCAATTTTTGGCATAAAACCTCGGTTTTTTTTAAAGCCAAGTTTTGGTTTGTTGGTATGAGAGCTAGGGTTTTGGCATGAGAGCCAAGTTTTTGGCATGAGAGCCGATTTTTTGTGGCATGAGAGCCGATTTTTGGCATGAAAGCCAGATTTTTTGGCATGAGAGCTAGGTTTTTAATTTTCAAAAGTGCAAGTATCGACTAGAAGTTGCCTCCCTGCTGAATGGTCTTGCAAGTATCGATGGAATGTCGCATCCTTGCACTTTCGGTTGCGAGTATCAATAGAATGTCGCCTCCTTGCGAATTTGGGTGCAAGTATCGACTAAGTGTTGCTTCCTTGCTTATTGGTTTTGCAAGTATTGATGGAATGTCGCATCCTTGTTCATTCGGTTGCGGGTATCAATGGAATGTTGCTTCCTCGCTTTTCAAAAATTTTCTTTTGCGGGCATTGACTGAATGTCGTTTCCCCACAATTTTTGAAATTTTTAGGTATTTTGGGCCTCTGATTTTTGTTTTAAATTTGGGTTGTGGATATCAATTGAAATGTTGCGTTTCCACGATTTTCGGATTTTGGAAGTATCGACGAAATGTCACTTCCCTGCGATTTTGGAAGTGTCGAATGTGGATCACATTCTTTTGATTTTTAAGTTCTGTGAGTATCGACTAAGCGTCGCTTCCTCGCGGTTTTTTGAAAAACCATTTTTCTGTTTAAAGACACGAGGGTCATAAATTTTGACCTAAAACCATTTTGGCGGTAAAAGGCAGGGTGGACTAGGGTGAAAATCCCTGAATCTTGATCTTTATTTCAAACCATGAATTTTGGGTTCAAGGGTCGGAAATTTTGGTCAAGTTAGGGAGAGACTCCTAAACTTGGATTTTTTTTTAACAATGAAACGATGAAAGTAAGCATTGTTTTGAGTCTTTTTTTTTTATAGAAATTTCAACATTAGAATGAAAATTCTAAAAGGAGTGGGTTTGACGATCAAGTACCTAGGAATAGGCTTTGGCCATGCAGGCATGCTCTGACCTAGTGGGGTAAGTCTTCAAGGGTAGTACTGCTTTAAGAACTTGTAGTTGATGAGCAGCATACATTAGTCGCCGTCCATGTTTTGGAGTGTTAGACCCTAAGTTGTTTGCAATTTGATGTCTTGCATTTGCATAATATTTATCTCAGTACTTTCATTTTCATTTCACAAGTTTCTTCTTGAAAATCATCGTTTGAATTAACCTACTCATGTTTTAATTTAAACTCTTTTTGGTTGATTTCAATTTTGATTTTAATCATGTTTTTCTTGATGAAACAATTTATAAAAACACCTTTCAAATCTGAGTTTTCAAATGGTTTCAAAATTTCACTCTTCAAAAACTTCAGATCCTTAGAAAATTAACCTGACCACTCTGTTGGTCAAGTTGTCGGTTCACATCGGCTAACCCACAAATGAACCAAGGTCAACCGATGGCTCCATCGGTTCCATTTCCAGAGAGCTACATTTTCAGACCTTCTCTGTCGGTCAGCTCTTCGGCTCCTATCGGTCAACCGACAGTGCATGAATTGTAAGACCGAGAGCTCGTCGGTTCCAAAAACAGACAGCGACTTTTTCAACATCTTTGTGCTATCGGTTCATCTATCGGTTCCTTGTCGGTCAACCGATAAATGACGGTCAACCGACAAATGCATATGGGTCAGAAAAACTTTCAAAAATATGACCGTTGCATGTGACCGTTGAGCTATCGGTCAACCGACACCTAGTTGTCGGCTGACCGACAGGCATCCGTTGGACCACTTTTTCTATAAAAAGCAAGTTCATTCCAAGGAAATAAGAGACGGAAAAAGAGGCCATTTTTGGTGTTTTTAGTGCCCAAGCAAAGGGAATGAATTAAGGAAGCTTGATTGGTCCAATTGGAAAGCAAAAGCTTGATTACAAGAAGTTATATTCTAGTAAGCTTTAATTTCCTTGTTCATATGTTTCATGCTTTGTTTTAAACCTTTAAAAAATATTTTCTAGCAAGCTAACTATGTGGTGTGGAATCCATATCTTATTTAACCTTTGATTCATATGTTTTGGATTCCACCTCTTGATTCAAACCAAGTTATATTTCAATCTTTGGTAATCATGTGTTTGAAAATCTTTGATTTTTCTTGTAGCATGTTTTATTAACTTGTTTGATTTCTTCCTTGTTGTTTTCAATCATTTGAACTTTAGTTATTTTTTATTCCTTGAAAATAACATTGGATTTGCATTACATGTTTAGTCATACCTTTTGATATAACTTGAATCTTTGATTTTCATATCTTCTTCAAGTTAGTTTTTGTACATGTGATTAGCATGATCTTCAATCAAATCCTTGTGTCTTAACTTTCAAATGCTTTTAGCATACATTGATTAAACTTTCACTTTCAACTTGATTGAAGTCTTCACACACAGTCATATCATTTCCATTCGTCTTTGCATCTCATTGAGTGTTGTGTGAGTTTATTTTCACTTTCATATTTGCCTAATTAAGAGGCACCTTTTAAGAGCTTAATCTATTTTCCTTCTAGTGTGTAGACGCTTTCTTGAGAAAGAAATATATTGTAGAGGTTATTGCTTAGCCTAAGAAAAGCATAGTGTAGAGGTTATTGCTTAGCCTAAGAAAAGCATAGTGTATAGGTTGTTGTTTAGCCTAGAAAAACAACTTTATAAAGGTTATTGCTTAGCCTATTGCAAAAGCATAAATAGTGGAAATCCGGTGGGGTGTTGAGCACAAGCCGGTAGTGGATGTAGGCATTGAGGCCGAACCACTATAAATCTTTGTGTTATGGTGATTGGTTTGTGGTGATTGATTTGTTTATCTTCCGCATCTATTGTCATAATCATCACTAGTTACTAGTTAGCTTAAAGAAATTTAAAATTGGTCACCTAATTAGTAGATCACCCTATTCACCCCCCCCCTCTAGGGTTAGGATCCCTTGGACTTTCAAGGAGAGCATATGTGCCGTTGGAGAAAACCTTGTCGATGACGTAGGGTCCCTCCCATTTTGGCTCAAATTTGACTTTGGACTTGTGAATGAAAACCATTGGTCTTTTTACCGCAAGGACCAAGTCACCCTTTTTGTAGGTGCGTTGCCTGACCTTCTTGTCGAAAGATCCTGCCATGCGTGCTTGGTAAAGCATAATGGTTTGTCGAGCTTCGAGTCGACTCTCGTCGAGATTGTCCAGCTCTTGGAGTCACAACTTCACATTACTTTCTTGAGTCATGCCATTTTGCAAAGATACCCTTATGGAAGGAATTTGTACCTCCAAGGGCACAACAGCTTCGCATCCATAGACCAAGGAGGATGGTGTGCTATGGGTTGGTTCTCGAACGGTGGTCCGATAGGCACACAAAGCTTCAGACATTTTGTTTCTCCAGTCTCGTTTGTGAATAGAGACCATTTTCTTGAGGATTTTGCGGAGTGTCTTGTTGATGGCTTTTACTAATCCATTTGCTTTCGGATTGTATGGAGTCGAATGACAGCTTTGGATTTTGTATCCAGAACCTGTAGAATCGGTGATCCCGGAATTGTGGTCCGTAATCATGGACGAATCTTTTAGGTATGTCGAAATGACAAACGATGTTGGTGCGCAGGAACTGAAGGACTGATAAGGTTCATTTCGTTGAGTACAAATGTATCTTACCACTTGGAGAAATAATCCGTAGCGGCGATGATGAAGCGATGACCTTTGCTTGATGGGGGAGAAATTGGACCTATGATGTCCATATCCTAGGCTTCGAGAAGCCATGAGATCGTTGTAGGATGCAACCATTCTAGAGGCATGTGAACATAATCTCCATGAACTTGGTATTGTTGGCAGCGCTTAGCAAAATGCATTGCGTCAGTTACCATAGTAGGCCAATGATAACCTAACATTTTTATCTGATCGTAGAGCTTAAGACCAGCCTGATGGACTTCACAGAGACCAGCATGAACTTCTTTGAGTGTTTATTCAGCCTCATATTGTGACAAGCAGCATAGAAGTACTCCGTTGAAGGACTTCCTGGAAAGGGTTTTTGAAGGAATATCCAAATGAAAGTTTGGGGCTCGTCTTTGAATGCTTACTCGTTCTTTTTGATTTTCAGGTAGGATTCCGAACATAGTGTAATCAATTAACGGATCCCTCCACTCGCCGATTGAAGGTCTAAGGATAGAGATCCGAATTCCAACCACTCGGTGACATTCAGCAACTGCTTGGTGTGGTTAAAAGGAGGGAGGATCCTTCTCTTGCACAATGAGATTTGCATGTTTTCCCGTTCCTGTATCGCCATAGATGCGGCAAGTCCAGCCAGGGCATCTGCACGGCTGTTCTCATCTCTGCGGATGTGGGTGATGTGACAGATGTCAAATTTTTGCAGTAACGATTATGCCTTGTTGTAGTAAGGCAGCAGATCAGGCATCCTGACTTCATATTTTTGATTCATCTGGTTGACGATTAGTTGAAAATCTCCAAAGACTTCCAGCATGGTGATGCCGGATTCGATGGCGAGTTCCAATCCTATTATCAGAGCTTGGTATTCAGTTGCATTGCTTAAACATGGTTCCAATAGCGAGAAAGCATGTGGAATCATGTATTTATCGGGGCTAACAAAGAGGATGCCAACTCCCGAGATCAGTTTTATTTTTTCATTTGTACTTGTTGTACCGTCAAAGTACATGTCACAGGAGGCATTTTGTGAGGAAGTCTCCATGTTGTAGACGGGTTCATCGGGGATATCATCTCTGAGTGGAAAATCTTTAGGCAATGGATGCTCTACGAAAAAGTGTGTTGGAGCCTGACATTTGATTGCTTTTTGCGGTACATACCTAATATCAAATTGTGACAGAAGGATTGACAATTTTGCCAGTCGGGCATTGAGAGAACCTGCTTTTGTGACAAGGACCTTCAAGAGGTTGATCCTCAAGACCAGGCAGACTGTGTTGGAAAATAGGTAGTGACGTAGCTTTTGTACGGTGAACATCACTGCAAGGCATTCTTTTACGACTGGAGTGTGGCGATGCTCTGCACCTACCAGCATGCGGCTAAGGTAGTATAAAACAACTTTTTTTCTTTCATTATTTTCTTGTACAAGTAGAGCACCCAGAGAATGGTCGAGGGCTCTTGTGCACAACATGAATGGTTTTCCAGTGGTATGAGTAGCTAACACTGGAGGTTTGGTTAGGTATGACTTGATATCTTGGAATGCAGCTTTATAGTCAGCATTCTAGACAAAGTTCACACCTTTCTTCATGAACCGAGAGAATGGACGGCACTTCCCCGAAAGATTGGAGATGAACCGTCTGATGTATGCCAATTTTCCTTAAAGTCCTTTAAGTTCTCTTAATGTTCTTGGAGAGGGCATTTCTAGAATAGCCTTGACTTTGATGGGGTTAAGTTCTATTTTAGCTTTCCGAACTAGGAATCCGAGGAACTTACCCGACAAGACGCCGAAGAAGCACTTCAGGGGATTCATCCGCAGTTTGTGTTTGCGAAGTCGAAGGAAGACTTCCCGAAGATCTTTGAGATGGTCTTGTTTACTTTTGCTTTGGACGGCGAGGTCATCAATGTAACATTCAACTATCTTGTGTTGCATATCTTGGAATATCTTCATCATAGCCCTCTGATATGTGGCACCAATAATTTTCAGACCAAATGACATGACAGTGTAGCAATACACTCCAAATGATGTCTGAAATGGTGTGTGTTTTTCATCTTCGGGATGCTTCTTTCTCTGATTATAGCCAGAGAAGCCATCCATGAATGTCATTCGCTCGAATCCGCATGTATTGTCAATCATCACCTACGGTATGTAGAGCGTGAATTCATCTTTAGGGTTGGCGCCATTCAGGTCTCTATAGTCAATACAGGCCCTGATTTGCCCATTTTCTTTGTCATGGAGACAATATTGGCCAACAATTCAGGATGTTGTTCCTCGCGGATGAAGCAAATGCTTTTGAGCTTTTGAACTTCTTTTTCAATTTTATCCATCACATCTGGACGAAATTTTCTTTGGCCTTGTTTGACAGGCTTGATGTCTTCTTGAAGATTGAGCTTGTGGACTGTTATTTTGGGGTCTAAACCAGGCATTTTGGTGTAAGACCATGCAAAGCAATCAACAAACTCACGAAGAAAAATGATGTACTCGGGTAACTCATCATCCTTTATATTCTTGCTTATGAATACAATACGTAGGTTATCTGGTGCTTCCAAGTCTATCTTTTGAGTAGAATCTTCTATTGGAAGGTTCGAAGTTGGTTCCTCCATAATATTTTTGGAGGCCTCCAACTCAACGAAACCTTCCGAGGTTTCAAGGGCATTTTCAGACCAAGGCTTTTTTTCTTTCCATGGGTCTTCGTAATCGGTAATCTTCTCGAGGCTTGTTATGAGATGGTCCCAATCGCTTGTTGAAACTGAGTCGAAGTAAGGTACTTCTTTTGGAGACGAGGGCTCTTCTGGGTTAGAATACCACATGTTTGGGTCGTCAGACAATTCCTCTTCATCGTCAGAGAAATCATACCAATTGGATGAGCTTCCTGGATCTTTGTCAAGTGACTCTTGAAAGAGATATTTAGGGAGATCGATGTCTTCATGGATATGAGATGTTGAGGGTTGGTCGACAAATTGACTTTTCACCCTTTGTGTCAAATGTCTCAGAGGAGTGTTGGGATCATACCCTAACCCATGTGAAGACTTTTCTACATGGTCGTAGAGTCTCCAATCTTCCAGGTTGCTTTTGGTTAAGGCGGGCCCAAATGGCTTGAGAATACCGTGACCTTCTCCCAAACCAACTGAATTTTGAGCGTTATAGCCCATTTTCTTGATAATAGCTTGCGCCATAGGACTACATAGAAATAGTTGAGGCATACCTTTGTTTTGGAAAGGTTCAAGCACGGAGTTTGATGAAGAAGCTTCCGATCTATGTAAGAAGATCGACTTTTGTTTTGCTGAAGTTGCCGGAACAACGAAGGAAGCAGATGCATGATCTTCTACGACAGCAGGTGTCTCCATTGGAGTAAGAGTAGGCTGAACTTGCTGAGTGTCAGTTTGGCTTGACATTGTGTCGTCTTCTGGCTCTGAATCCGAATCTTTGTCTTGCATGATAGACACGAAAGAGACAAAGTTTGCCCCCAGACTTTAGCTTTTCCTTCTTCACTTTAGTTGTGATGACCAAAGGCTTTGAAGGTTTGAGGGAGATGATGAAGGGAGATTGACTGATCTCTTTGGATTTACCGGAGGGTTTGTTTTCTTCCAGTGATTGTTGAGGAGCCTTGCCTTTATCTTTTGGAGATTTTCAGCAAAGGGTGCTATTTCCTTCCCCTCTTCTTTTTTTTCGCCTTCATACATCTGGGAATCTGTGAAGTGGACTTCTTTACCTTTGAAGGGTTTTTGTCCGCAAACTCTTGATGTATCATTCCGTCGTTGCCAACGAACTTGATGCACTGATGTAGAGTTGAAGGGACAACACCATTCTTATGTATCTAGGGGCATCCGGGAAGGATGTTGTAACAGGAAGGGTTTTTATTGCATACACAATGACTTTAGAGATAAGATCACCGATTTGCAACTTGAACCTGATTTTGCCGATAGGCCTTTGAGTGCTCCCATCCTATCCAAAGATAGATACGGATGTGTAGCTTAGCTTACTGGGTGGGATGCCCAACTCTTCGAGAGCCGAAGTGGAGATGAGGTTGAGTGCAAAACCTGGGTCGATCTGAAATTTGTGCATTGGTATTTCCTTAATGTACCCCGTGAAGTACAGGGGTCGGTTGTGCCTTGTGTCGCCAAGTAGGAGGTTTTCCTTAGTGAAGGAGATGGTTGGACAAGCTGTTTTTTTAATCGAGAGTAATTCAATGCAAGATCCCTTAGTTTTCTTCTTTTCTCCCTTTGAGGAAGTTTCTGATTTTTCGACCCTATAGTCCATTTCAATTTGGAGGGCTTGTGGGGCATGTTTGTCGACATCCTCATTTAGAATTTGTAGTTCTGAAATGAGATTATCACAATTGTGTGCTGACATTCATAATAAGTCTAAGATGTGTAGTCGTGCAAGTATGTGTTTGAGGTTCTCGATCAAGTCATACTTGAAAGCCTCCTTGGGGCTTGCATGTTCATTATTGTTACCACTTGGGGTATTTACAACATCTTTTCCAGAAGGATTTACATAAGTAAAAGAAGATTGGTTGTGGTTTTTGTGGTACTTCCCGGCCAGAGCGGGTGCCTCTACCAACTTCGATAGCTTCTTGAGAAGGGTCTTCGTTTGTAAGATCTCCTTAGGGATCAAGAGGTTGTTGCTTCTTATTTGCTGGGGATGTGTCGCAGCAAAGTTGCCATCCTCAGTGATTGCGTTGCATAGAGCTTTTTTCGAGAGTAAGTCCTGAACAACATCAAACAACTTTTCTTCTTTGTGGATCAACTCATGGGCCCAGACATCATTAGCTGGAGTTTCTTCATGATGATCAGTCGGGAAAGGTGTGAGTCCTGATGTCATGGTCTTAGGAGACGAAACCTGAGAGGGTGATATCTCAGTGAAAGTCACTTGAGAAGAGGTAGCTCCAGAAGATATATTGCCAAATGTGGTATGAGAGTAAGTTGCCTAAGCCGACGAGGTTTCAGAGGAACCATCATCCCGAACTATCACATTGCTGGTAGCTCCGATAGGAGACATCACCAGAATGGACTGTTGGGAGTGAGACTCATCCTCGGATGTAAGAGGATCATCAATCCAGTATTTTTCTCCATTTTCAGGAATTAAGGGAGTAGGTATTTGGTGGTCTTTTGGGGACTTCCAGTTATGGATTTTGATTGCGATAAAGCTCGTTGACGCGATCTCGCTCTTGTTCTAGGGCAAGAAGCTGTAAGATTCTCGCATATTATTCAAGATCAGGCATGGGAACCAAATCTTCTTCTTCGTCTGCTCCTTGTGGTTCAACATGGTTGGGTTCCACTGGAGTAATAGTGGGTACTGGGTCAACAACATTTTCTTGAGCAGCCTCTTAGTTTTCTTTATCATCAGACTAGGATCCTTGTGGCTGTAAGGGGTTATACCAGATTATTGGCATAAGGTGAGTTTCGCGAAAAAGGACCGAAAAATGGTCATTCGGGGAAAATCTGGCGACCTAAATTTTCAGGGTCGTCGGCGACCATGCACCCAGGGTCACCGCGACCATGGGCCATTTGTACTCATGTGTACTCTTCTTTTGGCCGTTTTGAAGGATCTTGTAGTTTTTGTTTGATTCTGACAAGATTTGATTTTTAAAGTAGCATTGCCTGTTTGTGGTAGGCTGCGACTTCATGTAGCTTCTTGATGTTGAAGAGGCAAAGTGACATTTTTGGTGTCAACAACACGTTGGAAGAAATAGATCTAAAATTCGACTCTGGATGGCTCCAATATAGCAGAAATAAATTTCTACGCTCCGATCAGTCAAACTTTCTTTTTTATCGTTGAACCGCCAATCTTCTCCCACCACATCATAGATCAGCATGCCACGAGTCCGTAGGTTCAAATGGATCTTAAATCGGGCTCCGAAATGGCTTCGATATCACAGCTTGAATTATAATCTTTGAATTTGGACGAATTAGAAGTTGACCATTATTGACGTCATCCGATGACATGGCCTGCAAACAAGCCTGAGGCAGTACCACTTCATATGGTGTTTCTCTGATACCAGTTTGTTGGGCGGAAGCCTCGTGCTGGGTTCTGATACCGCCTATTGAGAAAAGTGGTGCAGCGGAAATACCAGTGATCGATGATTTAGATGCAAGATGCATGAACACATGCAATCGATCAACATAAAAAAGAGACACTGGTTTTACATGGTTCACCCATTTAGGACTACGGTCACGGGAGAAGACGAAAGTGATTCACTACAGAGGAGATACAAGAGGAGGTATACTACATATGAGATTTCTCTCGTGGTCTCAATCCCACTATACACCCAATACCTCACTCATTCTCTTATGTGGTGTACGAAACACCGTCTCCCAGAGATTACATCTCTAAACTTCCTTCTCCATTTTTTCTCGATAGCCTCCCTCCATTTGTAAGAGTGGTAGGGGGACAAATCATTTAATGATCATTAAATGCATGTTATCCGGTGCATGTGGTGGTTCACAACCCAATGTGAGCTTCAAAGTCTCATATTACGGCTGCCAATGTGGGAGTTCGGTGCCTGTGCGCCACATGCACATCAAATGAGGTAGCTCTCAGTGGAAGTCAAAAATGGTGGCCGGGCTTTGGTGGATTAAAGCCATATTTCCAACAATTCTCAACCTTGGCCAAAATTCACCATCCATACTGAGTGACCAAATCAAAGCTACCTCCAAATGCGCCCTTAGGCATCAAGCACCCGAAAGTGCTCAAAATCAAGATGTTCATCAAGTCTAAACTACCTATCAACCACAATACAAATGGGTTGGGCCTACAAAACGAGCCAAACCCAATCCCACATCCCCAACATTCTCTAATCCATAGGACGTGCGATAACGCAATATCTATTATTTACGATATTTCAATCTAATAGGTGACAATGCAAATGTCCACAATCTATGATCTGGTCGACAATGAAATGTTTATGTGATCCAGGAAACGGCACAACAATAGTTTTATGGTGAGGGCGAGGGCTCGACCACAATTATGAGCGCTCAGGAGCGAGGGTGGACGTTGACCTTAACAATCCCTCCCTCAACGGCACACCCACTGCGACTCCTGCAGTGAACTTACAAGATGCGTGTTCCGTGACTCGAACACCTGACTTATCTGGCTCTGTTACCAATTGAAGGATTTGCTGGACCCACTAAAATGGATGCTAGTCTAATTAATCAGATCAACGCAGCGGATGTAACCAATCACATAATATATAACTAGTAAATAAATCTACCAAGCAATCACCACAAGAAGGCAGACACAAATTTAACGTGGAAACCCTTTCTAGGGAGAAAAACTACGATCTAGAAATCAAGATTTCACGAACAGTTACAAAATATACTTATAGCTCCTTTACCTCAATCTGTACATTGACCTAAGGACTGTAGTTGTTCTTGCACAACTTCCACTGACACGACATCCACCGTGCACTGTTCTCCTTACTTGCTCTCCTCACACCTTGTCAGACAAGATGATCAATCTTCTATAAGAGAGTAAAAGAAACAAAACCTTCTAGAATAGTCCTTCAGAACAATCTCTCAATGGCTCTAGAGAAACAATGAATTGTCTTTTAGGGTATTCTAACCTCAGATCAAGAGAGAGAATTAACTTCTTGTGTATCTATTTGGGTTGAGAGAATCACCCTATTTATACCCGTAAATCCGTGCATAAGACCCCTAATAATAATCCACTCAGAATAGCAAACCTTTTCCAACTCTATTAAAAAGTTCTGATTGGATTGGACTGGGCTTGTCTGCCTCTCGCTATAGCGAGACACCACACTGTCTCGGGTGGAACAGCTTGACAGATTTTGTTCTGTCATGTCATTTGACCCTTACAATCTCCCCCTTTTGGCAATTCTTGGACAAAATTCCCTTGAACAATACAATATGACTACCCAAAAGAAAAGCCCAAAATACATTGAATTTAAATAAAACAAAATTCACTACTGTGGATCTTATATTGCCTTGGCTTGAACATGTAAATCTTGAATTGCCTTGGCTTGTAAAGCCCCACCTAGCCCCATTCCTCCCCCTTGCATTTGTCCATAATTGACAAACAAATATCATCATGCAGCTTCTGTCAATCTGGATCCAGTAGCTCCCCCTCAATATTGACTTTTCCTCAATATGATCTTCGTATAAGCACTGGGGTTGGGGCTTGATCTTACATATTGGGAGTGATGAAGCTTAGGCGCACACACTTGTAAATTTAAATATTTCAGCAAAGTGTGTACCAATACAGAAGGTAGGTCTTCTTTCTTGACCCAAACAGCTTTGGTGTTCTTCTTTTTCAGCTCAGCTGATGGACCGCGCTCCTGCTCGGTTCCTACCGAGGTCGGCGGACGTGGGAGTCCGTTCGGTTCCGACCCTTTCGTAACCGGGGGGCAGGGGCGTGCATCAACATTTCTTTTTTTTGTGAGGGTGTGCCAGATTTTCTATTTTACTTAGAATTGCAAGTGGTGATCCGGAGATCAACCTTCGCAAGTAAAAAGGAAATCAACTTCTTTCAAGTTTTCCATTGCACATATATTTAAGAAAAGAGACATTTTTCTTGGTTTGCCGTGAAAGGCGATTTTTTTGGCATTTATAGCCGATTTTGGCGTTTATAGCCGATTGTTGGCGTTTATAGCCGATTTTGGCGTTTATAGCCGATTTACAATTCTTATCAATAATGAAAGACAAGAGTTGTGATTTTTGTCTCTTTTGAAAAAATACAAACTACAATGAAAAGCAAGAAAAGGAGGATCTAACTTCTCAGGAGATTGTGGGGGACCCGTTTAGATTGACGATCGCAAGCCATATTTGGGCTTCGCCATCATCCATGCAGATGAGAACAGAGGATGCTATTGATTCGCTTGGCTTGGCTATAACCTCAGATTTTTAGAGAACAAAGACCAAAAGAAGGTCCTATGTCCAATGAAAAGCCGAGTAGACGGGCTTGAAAAGCCATGTCTAAGCCATTGGCGGCAGAAGGAGAAGGCAAGGACCTTGGGGGGGAGTACCCCCCAAGGGACTTTTGTCACCTTGTTGCGGTGGTCGGTGTAGAACTTCCGCAGAGTTTTCTCTCTTTTTTCTTTCTCTGGATTTCTGTGCTTTGTCTGTCTGTGTGTTTGTGCTTTTTTGTGATGATGATCTCTTTCTTCTTGGAGAGCTCTCCTATTTATAGGCTTTTAGGTGGCCATTTAGGAGGGTTTATGAGCTTTGGTTGTCATAAAGCTACATAAAGGGAGGAGTTACAGAATTGAATTCTTTATTTTGTAACTCCTTTTTCTTGGCTTCTGATTGGCCGGAGGAGATTGAGGGCATTTAATCGCCTTTAATCGCCATGATGGGAGGAGTTTCATGGGTTAAATGCCATGAATCTCTTGACTTGTAACTCCCGAATGCTTGCTTCTGATTGGGCCGTCCAAAGAAATGGATTAATGACTGTAATAAAGCTAGTCAATTAATCGCATTAAGTGGTTGCCGAGCAGCTGAAGAGTCGCGGGCCGTGCCGCGTCTTTTGGGATTCTTCTGTCGATGATCATCGATGGATCTTCATGTAGATCGACATCAGATGACCATGTAATTTCAGGTGTTTGTTGCCAACAGCAGGTCGGTGCCATCTGTCCTGTCGATTTCTCGATCGGTCGGGTAGAAAGCACACTTTTTTTGGTTGACCGGGTGGCGATCAATATTATTTTCGATACTCTTGATGATTGACCCGTGTTTTGGACGGATGTCAGAGGATTTGGTGTCTCAAAAGCATGAATTTTGGAAAGTACCAGAGGCTGGGCTCTTCGAATCGCGAAAAAAAACGGCGAAAACCAGGGTTTCCGGGGCCTTCCCGGCGACCCCGGGCTCCAAGGTCGCCGGCGACCCTGGGCCAGGGTCGCAGGGGCCTGCGACCCTGGGGGTTTTCCCCCCTTTGTGTCCCGTTTTGTGTCCGTTTTTGCTGTTTTTTTATTCTTTTTTCTTCTGTATTTTTCCTTGACATTTTGACCATTTATTGGCCTGATTTCTTTGTAGGAAACCTGATGAGAATCCTTGCATTTTATTTTGCAAAGTTTCCAATTTCCTGAGAAAGCCGAAGACTTTGTCGCGCAGAGCTGCCGATTTTCCGTCAGAGGCTGAAACTGGGTCAAACGATGTCGGAATGACCTGAAATTTGGTGTGAAGCCTCCTGAGCAATAAATAAGACCAACCATAGGCTTTTATTTGAGTTTTGAAGCCGTTTGGGGTCCTATCACTAGTAGACTTGCTTTTGTCGCGATGAAGATGTCGCGATGAAGATGTCGCGGCTTGATGTGCGGTCAACCGATGTCCGATTGACTTGAAATTTGACAGGGAACCTATTGAAGTCATGATGATCCATAGGCTCTGTCTTAGAAACCATGGTCCCGGAGAGCTTTGCCGCCGAGAGCTCCTTTTCGGTTGTCGAAGAAGCGAAGTAGGCCAAATGATTTTGAAATGGCCCGAAACTTCTTGTGTACTCCTCTTTTGGCTGTCTTGTAGGATCTTGCAGTTTTTGTTTGATTCTGACAAGATTTGATTTTTGGAAGTAGCATTGCCTATTTATGGCAGGTTGCGACTTCATGTAGCTCTTTGGATCTTGAAGAGGCAAAGTGACATTTTTGGTGTCAACAAATGCCCCCTCGAGGTACAGTGTCGAGTTGATTAACTTTTGTAGTCGATGTGCCTCGAAGAGATTTTTGAAGGAGAGCGTGTGACTGGACCAAGAGTCTTTGAGCAGTCTTTTTTTTTTTGGTATTTGTAGCCTTTTGAGCTTCCAGGGGAATTTTATGGTAGTGAAAGGGATCACGTACCATCTCGAGGCAAAGTTTTGAAGATGACATCAGGGATGTGGATTTGGGTTTTGACCTTGTGACCTAATAGGCTGTATGTGGCAGGTTAGGGGGTCGGGTTTGGTTTTGATCGTGTGACCCAACAAGCTATATGTGGAATGTTGGGGGATCAATTTTGGTTTTGATCTTGTGACCTAACAGGCTGTATGTGGCAAGTTAGGGGATCAGGTTTTGGTTTTTGGTTTTGGTCTTGTGACCTAACAGGCTGTATGTGGCAAGTTAGGGGACCAGGATTTGGTTTGATTTTTATGGAATGTCAATTTCAAGATTTTGGCTCAATTTGGTAGATGAGGCTGGATGGTTTGATTTTTGGAAGCTCATGGGGCTTGGAATTTCTTTTGTATGGTCCAATCAACTCGAAAGAGGCATGGAACCATTTTTGTATGCTCTTGGTAAGAGGGATTTCACTTTGACTAAAAGCCCAAATTTTTTTATTTTTTTTATTTTTTTATTTTTTTATTTTTTTATTTTTCTTAAGTGCCTAGGTGGTCAAACCTGGCTCATATGGGCTAACCCATGGGATCTTAAGCTTTTGAAATGGCTTAGATCTCATATGGTGTCATTTTTGTAAAGAATATCTAAAAATATCTCATTTGGATAAAGAATATCTAAGAATATCTTTACTTGGAGAGAATCTCTCATATTCCCTTTATTTTGGGATAGGATATCTCAAGATATGTTTCTTTTGGGAAAGAATCCTTCATCGATCCTATCTTTTAGGAGAAAATCTCTCATTGATTTCTTTTTGGGAGAGAATCCCTCAAGATATCTTTCTTTTGGGAAAGAATCTTTCTAATCTCTTTCTTTTGGTAAGGTTACTAATTAGTAACACTTACCTCTTTCTTCTTTCCTTCTTTGGTTTGCTCTCTTCTATAAAAGCAAGGAGGAGGTTGGATCTCTTGCTCTTATTACTTTCTTTTGCAATAATCTCAAGAGGGCTTCAAGACCAAGAGTTCTTCTTCTTCAAGATTTTCAAGACTTTTCTTCTTCTTCTCCATCAATGGCTTCAAGTAAGTTCCCTTTTTTCAAGAAAACCCCATTGTAGGAAAAAAAGTTCTTTCTTTTTTTTTGTTTCTTTCTTTTCTTTTCTTCTTTTTTTTTCTTTCACGTGTTTGCTTCTTTTTTTTCACACGTTTTTTTTTTTTTTTTTGCTTTCTTTTCTTTTTTTTTTTTTTTTTTTTTTTTTTTTTTTTTTTTTTTGTGGGCCGTACGGACAGATCCGTACGGATCTGGCCGTACGGCCACGTGGCCTGTGGGCCACGGCCTGTGGGCCATCTCCCTTTTTTTTCTTCCCCCCTTTTTTTTTCTTTCCCTCCCTTTTTTTGGAGAAATTCTCTTTTCTTTTCTTTTTTTTGTTTTCTTTCCCCTTTTTTTTTTTTGAGAAAGTTTCTTTTCTTTTCTTTTTTTTTTGCTCATCATGATAATGCCCCCTTTTTTTTGGCAAACCTAGATGTTCATGCATGCATTCAATTGTAAATTAAGTTTGTAGCATGATGTGATAGCATACCTGAAAGTTTTCGCAATTTTGGTAATTTGGAGCTCGCAGCGATGTTGAACCCTTCCTGATTTTGCGGAGACTTTGAGGTTTCGAAAGTTTGGAGTTTCGGAGCTCGCAGCGATGTTGAGCCATCTTCAAGCTTTCTTATTTTTTTTTTCGGGATAGTTCCTTTTCTTCGGAATTGCCCCGTCATCATGTCAAAATTTCGCCAGATTTTTTTTAGCGAGATTCTGTCATTTTGATGTTTGATCTTTTTCTTTTCCATCCTTTGCAGGTGGTTCCTCCAGAGCGAACAAGGGTAAAGAGCCTGCTACAAGCGTACCTCGTCGATCTTCTAGATCTTCTAATCCGGCCGTTCAGCAGGCTTTTGAGAAGGTCCAGTATGTTGAGAGAAATCTGGAAGAGTGCGACTCCCTCAACAGAGATGAGATGAGGTAGCGACTGATCACTCTCAAGGGAGAGGAACTCTATAAGATCATGGTAAGCAGTCGTCCATAGGTGATGGAAGATCAGAGCATTTTGCCCAAGCCTACCTTCTTCTTTGGTGATGCAGTCCCTGATGACGTGACATTACCAGAGGAGATGTTTTCAGTTCTCTTTCACAGCAGATGGTGAGAAGAAGACTGTTGTTACCCGGTCGACGTTTGATCGCACCGTCTCGATTCTGAGCCTTGCCCCCACGTGCCCTAAGTGGGAAGATCCTCCAAGCTGGGTGAGAAGGACAAATGTAATCAACACCGGGGTTTTTGTTGGCGGTTCTCCTGGATATACGGAGAGGTCGCCTGTTGACATGGACCTGTTGATGCCATCCAGCGGCTACCAGGGCTCTGATTATCCGTCGGTCGATTTGAGACCGGTGGGCCTTGGTATTTTCAGCGGTGACGGCAGCAATTGGATCAAGCCTTTTCGACTTCGCGGCCGTTTCAATGCTGACTCCGAGTGGAAGTCGTGGACTGATCACGTCCTGCTGATTGGTGGCGCTGTTTTGAAGGAAGCCGGGATTTTTGATGCGGTCCGTGCCTTTAGGGAGACCGTGATCTTTTTCGACGAGGCCTTCATGGCTATGCTGGAATCATTCCTCCCACAAACCAATACCTTCGTTGTGACGAATGGCGAGATTGGTTTTTCTTTGAAGGAGCTGAGCGCCATTACTGGATTGCCCATTCGTGGCAAACTCTATGAGGAGTTTATGCCGATCGACAGCGTCCTCGAGGGGCAGTCTGAGAAGTTCAGGCTTCTGTACTTTCAGCTCGTTGCCTTCTATGATTTTTTGAAGGAGAAGGAGGGTTTGAAAGTTAGATCCAGCAGTTGGAAGAGTTTTAGCTCTTCATTCCCCCAACTTTTCTGATAGCAGGGAGTCTTCTGATAGCGTGACCCAAGAAGCCGGAGCTCAGGATCCAAGTTCAAAGAAGATCTTGGCCATGCAAGAAGAGTTGAGAGATTTCTGTGCCAGTACAAACGCCATATGTCCTGACATTGCACTGCGGAGAGATCTCGCAGTTTACCTCACTTATTGGCTTGGTGAGGCTGTTTTTGCTGGAGGAGATGGAACGCACATCAGGCCGCATTGTATTTTTCCAGCTTGTCAGATGGCGTTTGGAGAGCAGCTTGCTTTGGTGCCAGCTCTTTACTCCTACATGTATACCGAACTGCAGGCTACTGCTTTTTTGGTTCGGCTTGGGCTTCCTATGAATAGGGTATTTTCAGCCCACATCTTTTATTCGTGGTATGTATACCACTGTCCTGGCTTCCACCGGCTGGGTGCTGCACAGGATGATGATCCTCTGATGATTCGATTGGCTAAGGGCAAAGCCGTGTCCGAATCACTTTTGTTTGCCCGCATGAGGATCCGACGGTTCAGGGACGTCGAGATGGGGCAGTCTTCAGTGAAGCTTTCTCCGGAGTTGCGGAAGAAGGCTTTTGATTTTGGTGCCCCCCGAGACTCTACCAGGGCAGGGTCGGGAAGGCATTATTCCTTGACGAATGCAAAGAGAGAGTGGCTTTTCAGCATACGTGTCGGCACGATGGTGTACCGTAGACATCTTTTCGTCGACATCCAGCCGTATGTACCCTCTCGCTTTGCTTTGCAGCAGGGTTTTTCTCAAGGCGTTTGTTGGTGCGCCTTCAAGCATGGTGAAGCGCTTTGGAGGCTACAGGATGGGAGAAATGCATGGGCTTTCTATAGTGCTGAAGACACTACAGCCATGATTTCTTATCCTGTGTTGCTGGACCTTTCCCGGACTGCCGGCTTTGCGAAGTGGTTCGCAGAGAGCTTTTCGGCATACGGGGGGGCTTTTCCAAGAAGGAGCTTGATGTGAAGCTGGCATCTAGAAAGGGCCTTGGAAAGTCGGATGGCGTCCGGTGAGAGGAAGTTTGGGCCTTCCTTTCTGGAGAGAAGCACAAGATAGGCTTTCTCGGTGACCAGGGCGTCATTGGTTCTGAAGCTGTTCGAGAAATACCTGATGAGGCTTTAGAGCAGCTAGAACAGGAGGAAGCCGAACTTGGCGCTTGGATGCAAGCGGCACAGAGGCAAGCTTCCATGGAGTCTACTGGCAAGAGTAGACCATCCAGTGAGGAGTCAAGTGGGAAACCTGACTCTGACAGCGGGGCAGGTTCCTCTAAGAAGCGAGCCCGCCGGGGTAAGAGGGGGAGGAGTCATCATCGCAGCAAGGGGCAGCATGACGACTCTCCTAACTTGGAAGTTCCTCTTACTATCAATGAGGATGTGCCAGTCGATGTTGACGAGCCTCCAGAGAAGAGAAGCCGAGAAGAAGAGACCATCGGTGAAGGTATGATTCTTCCTTTTTCTCTTTCCATGGGATTTTTTCCATGTTATGATTTGCTTCTTGTTTCTGCTTTTCTTTCTTTTTTTTTTAGCAGAGGAAGACTTGATGATGCCTGAGGTTCCGGTCGATGAGGTGGTGACGGATCCTGTCGGGGCACCTGAAGAAGAACCGAGGGACTCTGGAGTGATTCCAGAGTCTCCAATTGGTATGACTTCTCTTGCTTTTTTTTTTGTGTCTGTGACTCGGTTTGCTAACATTTTTCTTGCCAGCTGACTTGCCACAGGATTCCGATGACTTTGAACCATCGATGGACGCAAATGTTGATGATGCTTCCGATGAGTTCATGGAGGAAGAAAGTGTTCCGCCAGTCGTTGAAGAAGGTATTTTGTAGTTATAACCCTGATAATGATTTTCAAACAGGATTATATTCATACCTTTTTGTGTTTCTTTTGGCAGGTTTTGAAGTGACAGAGGAGGATCCGTCGCTTCCAGAGCAAGGGATGCCAGAGGTTAATCCAGAGGTAGAGACTCCTGGGACCAGTTCTGACAATGTTGAGGAGATTCCTCGTGCTGAGATTCCTTCCCGAGCAGGAGCAGCTTCAACTGGAAAGAGTTCTTTTATTACTCTTTCAACAGATGATGACATGAGCAGCCGACCAACGGAGTTGGGCGAATCTTCAGCTGGGCCATCTCTTCTTTTTGCGAAGAAGGTGGTGGTGCGGGTTCTGAGCTCTTAGATTGAGACTCTGCTTTATAGGCACTTAGATGCCGGATTTGGGATGATCCAGCATGTGCGTGAGATTCTCGGTGATGCCGAAGAAGCTGGTCTGGATGTCACAAGTGCCAGGGCGATCGTTGATAGGATCATTGAGCTGGGGTGACAAGTGGTTTGAGACCATGGGTTTTCCTGACGATCAGTTCTTCAAGGAGATGTTCTTGGACCCTGCGGATAAGGCTCAATCTAACCTGGATGAGGCTACAGAAAGCAGGAAGCAGGCAGTCCGAGAGAAGAACTTAGAAGAGCTAACCATCATTGGGCTGACACATGACCTTAACATCCTTGATAGGGAGGTCGATGAGGCCAGGAAACGTCTTGAGCAATTGCAGGCACAAGTCGCTGCCAAGTGGACTGAAATAACAGAGGCTCGTGAAAGGGAGACTGCTCTGATTCACTGAGTTGCGGATGCCAATCGAGTTCTCAAAAGGAAGTCTGATGAGAACAAACAATGGGAAACCGCTCGGGGGAAGCTTCTTGGTGCGAAAGAAGGGTTACAGCCCACCCCAGCATCTCATGGCAGGCTCCTGAAGAAGCGTGCCTTGGAATCCTTGACGGATGAGGCCAAAAGCGTGCTTAAGGAGCTGAACTCTTGGCTGGAGACCATTTTTGATTGAGCTCCTGTATATATATATTTTTTTTACATAAACCATTCTTCTTTCTTTTTTTTGGTACCACTTGTATTTTTTTGGTACTTTTTTTTTTGTAGTGCTTGTGAACACTTTCTTTTTTTTTTGGTACCACATGTATTTTTTTTGGTACTCTTTTTTTTTAGTGCTTGTGAACACTTTCTTTTTTTTTATTATCCCTACGCTCACTTGAATCTTTTTGTGATAAAAGTAATTGCTAAATGGGATGTCCCTCTTTTTTTTGTTATCCCTACGCTCACTTGAATCTTTTTGTGATAAAAGTAATTGCTAAATGGGATGCCCCTCTTTTTTTTGTTATCCCTACGCTCACTTGAATCTTTTTGTGATAAAAGTAATTGCTAATGGGATTTAAGCAAAAGGTTGTCATTTTGTGAAAATCTTTTGTCAAATGATTATTTTAGCATGAAAGCCAGGTTTTTGTTTGTGGCATGGAAGCCAATTTTGGCATGAGAGCCAGCTTTTCTTATGGCATTGATAGCCGAGTTTTTTTTTGTGGCATCTATAGCCAGTTTTGGTGGCATTGATAGCCGGTTTGTTTTGTGGCATCTATAGCCGGTTTTTGGTGGCATTGATCGCCGGTTTTTTTTTTTTGTGGCATTGATAGCCGGTTTGTTTTGTGGCATCTATAGCCGGTTTTTGGTGGCATTGATAGCCGGTTTTTTTTTTGTGGCATTGATAGCCGGTTTTTTTTTTTTTTAAATCCAAGTTTTTTATTTGTGGCATTGATAGCTGGTTTGTTTTGTGGCATTGATAGCCGGTTTATGGCATTTATAGCCTGTTTTGATGGCATTTATAGCCGGTTTGGTTTTCAAAAAATGCAAGTATCGACTAAAAGTCGCCTCCCTGCTGAATGTTCTTGCAAGTATCGATGGAATGTCGCATCCTTGCTCATTCAGTTGCGAGTATCGATGGAATGTCGCATCCTCGCGGATTTGGGTGCAAGTATCGATGGAATGTCGCATCCTTGCTTTTCAAAAATTTTAGTTTTGGGGGTACTGACTTGATGTCGTTTCCCCACGATTTTTGAAATTTGTGGTTTTCTCGAACCTTTGGGTTATGGATATCAACTGAAATGTTGCGTCTCCATGGTTTTTTAGGTTTTTTCGAACCTTTGAAATTTGAGTTGTGGATATCAACTGAAATGTTGCGTCTCCACAGTTTTTTTAGGTTTTTTCGAACCTTCGAAATTTGGGTTGTGGATATCAACTGAAATGTTGCATCTCCACAGTTTTGGATTTTGCAAGTACCAACGAAATGTCGCTTCCCTGCGATTTTGGAAGTGTCGAACGTGGTTCGCTTGCTTCCGATTTGTGCGAGTATCGACTAAGCGTCGCTTCCCCGCGGTTTTTGAAAAACCATTTTTTTTTTGTTTAAAGACACGAGGGTCATAAGTTTTGACCTAAAACCATTTTGGCGGTAAAAGGCAGGGTGGACTAGGTGGAAATCCCTGAATCCGGATTTTGTTTCAAACCAGGTATTTTGGGTTCAAGGGTTGAAAATTTTGGTCAAGTTAGGGAAAGGTTCCTAAACTTGGATATATTTTTTTTAAACAATGAAACGATGAAAGTAAGCATTGTTTTAAATTTCTAGAAATTTCAACATTTGATATGAAAATTCTAAAAAAAAGGGTGGGTTTAGCGAGCGTGTACCTGGAAACCGGTTTTGGCCGTACAGGCATTGCTCTTACCCAGTTGGGTAAGTCTTCAAGGGTAGTACCGCTTTAAGAACTTGCCGTTGATGGGCAGCATACATCTGTCACCTTCCATGTTTAGGAGTGCGTATGCGCCGTTGGAGAAAACCTTGTCGATGACGTAGGGTCCCTCCCATTTTGGCTCAAATTTGCCTTTGGACTTGTGAGCGAAGACCATTGGTCTTTTTACCGCAAGAACCAAGTCACTCTTTTTGTAGGCGCGTTGCCTGACCTTTTTATCGAAAGATCCCGCCATGCGTGCTTGGTAAAGTTCAATGCTTTGTTGAGCGTCGAGCCGTCTCTCATCGAGATTGTCCAGCTCATGGAGTCGCAATTTGACATTGCTTTCTTGAGTCATGTCATTTTGCAAGGATACCCTCAAGGAAGGAATTTGTACTTCCAAGGGCACGACAGCTTCGCATCCATAGACCATGGAGAATGGTGTGCTATGGGTTGGTCCTCGAACGGTGGTTCGATAGGCCCATAAAGCTTCAGACATTTTGTCGCTCCAGTCTCTTCTGGGGTTTCAAAGGCATTTCCAGACCAAGGTTTTGTTCCTTTCCACGGGTCTTCTTGATCGGTAATTTTCCCCAGGCTTGCTATGAGATGATCCCAATCGCCTGTTGAAACCGGGTTGAAGTAGGCCACTTCTTTTGGAGATGAGGGTTCTTCTGGGTCAGAAGTCCACACGTCTGCGCCATCGGACAACTCCTCTTCATTTTCGGAGAAATCGTGCGAATTGGATGAGCTTCCTGGATCTTTGTCAGGTGACTCATCAAAGAGATATCCAGGGAGATCGATGTCTTCACGGACTTGAGATGTTGAGGCTTGGTCAGTATATTGACTTTTAAGCCTTTGTGTCAACTGTCTCAAGGGAGTGTCAGGATCATACCCTAACCCGTGTGAAGACTTTTCTACATGGCCATAGAGTCTCCAATCTTCCAGCTGGCTTTTGGTCAAGACGGGCCCCAATGGCGTGAGAATACCGCATCCTTCTCCCAAACCGACTGGGTTTTGAGCGTCATAGCCCATTTTCTTCATAATAGCTTGTGCCACAGAACTGTATAAGGATAATTGAGGCATACCTTTATTTTGGAAAGGTTCAAGCATGGAGTTTGATGAAGAAGCATCCGATCTATGGAAGAAGATCGGATTTTCCTTTCCTGAAGTTGCTGGAACAACGAAGGAAGCTGACGTAGGATCTTCTATGTCAGAAGTTATCTCCATTGGAGTGAGAGCAGGCTGAACTTGCTGAGTGTCAGCTTGGCTTGACGATGCGTCGTCTTCTGGCTCTGAATCCGAGTCCGTGTCTTGCATGATAGACACGAAAGAGACAACAAATTTGCCCACAGGCTTTTGTTTTGCCTTCTTCACTTTAGTTGTGATGACCAAAGGCTTTGAAGGTTTGAGGGAGATGATGAAGGGAGTTTGAATGCTCGCTTCAGATTTACCGGATGGTTTGTTTTCTTCCGTTGATTGTTGAGGAGCTTTGCCTTTATCTTTCTGGAGATTTTCGGCAAAGGATGCTGTGTGCTTCTCCTCTTCTTCTTTTTCACCTTCATACATCTGTGAGTCTGCGAAGTGGACTTTTTACCTTTGAAGGGTTTTCTATCCGCAAAGACTCGATGTAGCATGCCGTCGTCGCCAACAAACTTGATGCATTGATGTAGAGTTGAAGGGACAACACCATTCTCATGGATCCAAGGGCGTCCGAGAAGGATGTTGTAGTATGAAGGGGTCTTTATTGCATATACTGTGACCTCAGAGATAAGATCACCGATCTGCAATTTGAACCTGATTTTGCCGATAAGCCTTTGAGTACTCCCATCGTATCCAAAGATAGATACAGATGTGTGGCTCAGCTTGCTGGGTGGGATGCCCAACTCTTCAAGAGCCGATGTGGAGATGAGGTTGACTGCAGAACCTGGGTCGATCTGAACTCTGTGCATAGGCATTTCCTTGATATACCCTATGAAGTACAGCGGTCGGTTATGCCTGGTTTCGCCAAGTAGGAGGTCGTCCTTTGTGAAGGCGATGGTTGCACTGGCTGCTTTTTTAACCGAGAGGCATTCAATGCATGATCCCTCAGTTTTCTTCTTTTCTCCCTTTGAGGAGGCTTCTGAGTTTTTGACCCGGTAATCCATTTCAATTTGGAGGACTTGCGGGGCATATTTGTCGACATCCTCATTCAGCTTTTGTAATTCCGAGATGAGATTATCACGAGTGTGCGGAGACATTCGCAACAAATCTAGGATGTTCAGACGTGCAGGTATGTGCTTGAAGTGTTCAATCAAGTCATACTTGAAAGCCTCCTTAGGGCCTGCATGTTCATCATTGTTGCCACTAGGGGCGCTTACAACATCTTTTCCCAAAGGATTTACATATGTAAAGGAAGATTGGTTGTAATTTTTGTGGTAGTCCCGGCCAGAGCGGGTGCCTCTACCAACTTCGAGAGCTTCTTGAGAAGGGTCTTCGTTTGGAAGATTGTCTTCAGGATCAAGAGGCTGTCGTTTTTCATTTGCTGAGGATGAATCAGCAGCAGAGTTGCCATCCTCAGTGATCGTGTTGCACGGAGCATTTTCCGGGAACAAGTCCTGAACAGCATCCAGTAACCTTTCTTCTTCGTGACTAATTCATCGTCCCAAGCATCAATGGCTGGGAATTCTTCAGTCAGGAAGGGTGTGAACTTTGAAGTCACAGTCTCAGGAGAAGAAACCTGAGAGGGTGTCATCTCAGTGAAAGTCACGTGAGACGAGGTGGCTTCAGAAGATATATTGCTAGGCGTCGCCGGAGTGTAAGTGCTCTCATCAGACGATGCTTCGGAAGAGCTATAATCCCGAATTATCACATTACAGGAAGCTCTGACGGGAGACGTTGCCTGATCGGAGTCAGACTCATCCTCGGATGTAAGAGGATCGTCTATCCAGCAATTTTCTCCATTTTCAGGAGTTAAAGGAGAATGTACCTGATGGTCTTCAGGGACTTCAGGCTCTGGATTGCGAGGAGGCTTGTTGACGCGTTCTTGCTCTTGTTCTAGAGCGAGTCGCTGCAAGATCCTTGCATATTCTTCAAGATCAGGCATGGGAGCCGGATCTTCTTCTTCATCAATTCTTTATGGCTCAACATGGTTGATTTCCACTGGAGTAATGAGAGGTGCTGGGTCAGCAGCATTTTCTTGTACAGCCTCTTGGTCTTCTTCATCATCAGACCAGGATCCTTGTGGCTGTAGGGGGTTATACCAGATTACTGGCATAAGATGAGACTCAGGAACCCATTCTTCATCGGAGAGATATTCTCCTGTTTCAAGGGACTCTTCCCACTCATCTGTGTAGTTGGATTCGAATCCATCATCGGTGTCGCTGGACTCGTATCCATCAATGGAGAATCCAACTACCGAATTGCAAGAGTATGATGCCTCCTGCATGGCTTCTTTGAATTGAGGTGGCATGAAATCACTGAGAGTGAATTTCCTTACCCCCCCTTGAAGTCTCTGGAAGGGATATTTTTGTTGCCTCCAGTGAAGCGGTAGAGGAAGCCTCTACCTTTTCTTTGACCTCTAGTTTTGGCTGGGTCTTCTCTTGCCGTTTGAGCTTGAGGAGATGTTTCCTAGCCTGCCTTCGCTGTTGAGCTGTAGGCTTTGTTTTCACGGCCTCCCAATTTTCATCTTCCAGGAGATCGGGATGTACCCATATCGGTTGTCCGTCTGGTGTCGGGTAAGGAACCAGTTCCTCGGACGCTTGGATTGAGTTTATCACCTTGAAGGAAGTAGTGATCTTCTTCTTCGGTGATTTGATGTTTGTCCACATGTCACCATGTTGATGGAGGCAGACCCATAGTTTTTGTCAAAGGTGATGACTCCGTTTTTCCACATCTCATTTATTTTCTCTCTCACAACGAAGCATTGATTGAGAGGATGCGAGATCATCTGGTGGTATGGACAGTACCGAGGATCGTTGGTTTTGCCAACATCACCCGGTCTTTTTGGTTCAGGCAAGGTGAGCTTGCCATTTTCCACAAGAGCCCCGAAGATTTCATCAACATCTTCATCAAACGGGTATTTCTTCTCTACTCGTTCTTTGAAGGCATCAGAGAGTTCAGGTCTCTTACCAGCAAACTTTATTTTCAGCTTTCTTTGGTGGCTGAGGAGCTGACTTGGTCTACACATTGAGGACCTCTTTTTTCTTTGGTTTAGAGGTTGCAATGGCGGTCGGCTCTTTTCTTGATGATTTCTGACTGTTGAGGTCTTTAATCACCGTTTCAGCTTCCATGGAAGCTTCTAGGAGTTCTCCCAGGTTTTTTGATTTGTTGCCGATGATCATAGAGCGGATTCTGGCTCTCATGTTGTTTCGGCAGATGTCGACTAGCGACGCTTGTGGCAATACATCAGAGCATTTGTATGCCATTGCTTTCCACTTGTGAATGAAGTCATATGTTGATTCATTCTCCCCCTGTTTTAGGCTGCACAGCTGAGCCATAGTAGCGGGATGATCTTCACCTTTGAAGTGAGTCAGGAAGCGTGTCTCTAACATGGCCCAGTTTTGGATTGAGTCCTCCGGCAGAGTGGAGTACCAATCGAAGGCCGTACCTTTTAGGGTACTTGCAAAGAGGCGGATTTTGAGTACATCTTGATCCGCGATAGCTCCCGTCAGGATCTTAAAGTGGATGACGTGCTGTCTGGCTGATCCTTTCCCCGTATATGTTTGGAGAGTAGGATGCTTGAATTTGGTGGGGAACAGGACCGAGTCCATCCATAAGGGATATGGTGGCTTGATCCCATGCTCCTTGAGTATATCCTCTTCTTTTGCTTTGGCGAGGATACTGTCTACGTCCTTTTTGGTAGGGGTGCGTGACTCATTTTCTTCTCCATTTACCTCGTCGTTTTGATGATTCGGAGGAGGTTCATTGTTCGCCTGATTTTGGAAGGCGAGGAGAAGGTTTTCCATCAGAGTTTCAATCCTCTGCTGGCCCTGTTCCAACTGCTGGATGCGGGTGATCGCATCTTCTGGAGGTGGATTGCGGGGTGGTGGCTCAGAATTTGTAGCCAAGACATTCATCCTTCGTGATTCGAACGAAGAAACTGTCCTGGTGACTGAGCTGGGGCTCATTCTTTTTGAAGAAAAGCTTTAGGAAGGATCACTCTGCTGTCCTTTACTTGAAGGAGCAGGGGCTTCTTTTGAATGTCTTCTTGTCCTTGAGACGCTGCGGGTCATCGGACGTCGGACATGTATTTTTGTTGCTGATTTTTGGCGCCTTCTGGTTTTTCCAACCATATGGACGGCAGCAACTTGGTTGGGTCTTTCTTTTTCGACCCATTTGGGAGAGACTAGGAGTGTAGGAGGCTGGGTCCTTTGTTTCTCTAGTCTCTTCTGCCGGTATGACGCGTGACGGCGTATACGACGAGCAATTTGAGCTTCGGTCAGCTCTGGCTGGGCTTTGACGATGAAGGATGTGCTCCCTCTGGCGCAGCAGCCGAGCCTGTCTTCTTTGCAGCTGGGCAAGGACAGGATGCGAACCCTGTCCTTCGCCTGTTGCAGCGAAGCTTTGAATTTTTGAAGTTCGGCCCCTGTAGAGATGAAGGGTCGAACTGCAGGTTTGTAGGCCTTAGCAGGTGCTTGTAGAGGCCTTGTGATGCATGACTTGATTTTGGGCTTGTAGGAACAAGCCGGCTCATGCTGGGTTGACTTGAGAGTCTGGTTGGAGATGGGTCTCTCCTCTTTCATGTAAGCAAGTGGGTAGAACTGGTTCTCCTTGAGTGGGGCCAGGAATGCTGGCTTGGTAGATGTTTGGGACCTTCTTTGTTTTGGTGAAGGTCTTGGGGACCAAGTCTTGGGATAGACCTGGTTGCTTGCAGGTCGAGGCTTCGTGGGGCTGCCACGGGCTTCAGGCCTTCTGGTGCTCGCCTTTGGTGTCACGGTAGTGACACGTTGAGAGGCGAGTTTCTGCTTCTTGGAGGGAGCAGTTTGTTCCTCAGGAAGTGGGAATGGTCCCAGCGTCCCAAAGACGATAGTCCGGGGAGTCGAGGTCGACCCGGAGTTCAGAGAGTTGCCGAGGGAGTTGATGCTTCGGCAGCTGATGGGGCGTTTGTAAGTGCGCGCGGTTTGCTTCTGTTGAAGCATTAGTTGGTGCTTGTTTTCATCGAAAGTAATGGTTAGTGAAGCTGCCATTGTTAGTTTTTCGAAAATTTCTGAAACAAGACCACATCCATTAGTAATCACAAGAATATAATGATTATAAATGGGAAGTTCTATGGTTTCGTCTTTTCAAATTGCTAGAGGAAGATGACCCAAGCAACATGAAGAAGGCAAAACGCCATAGAGGGTACAATTGTTCTGATCGCAGGTATGGTAAGCCCAGAATGGGCATCCCAGTGACTGCTAGAAGCAATTGTGAACTTAAATTCGACTTATTGAGAAGCAGAGCTTGCTCGAGGTAAGAAGAATATAAAGTTGGAGTTACAGATGTGCCGGTCGCAATACAGTAGACCCTGAAAGGGCGTACTAGTACCGCTAGACACAAATGTTTTGAGACCGCATCTATGAGATGAGATTCTCTGTTTTGAAAGGTCAAAATTATATTCATCAAAGAGAGCAGATGGTATTCCAATCTAAACACGGGCTCAGCGATTTCCGCGAGCGCCAGTGCTCAGAAAGGAATGAACCATAATTTCTCGAATCTGAATCTAAAAATGACGAGTTTTTTTTTTTTTTGAAAAGCCAATATCGGGTTCATCAAAAGAGAGCAAAAGGCACTCCAATCTGAACACGGGCTCAGCGATTTCCACGAGCGTCACTGCTCAGAAAGGAGAAGACCAAGATTTCTCCAATCTAAACCCAAAATGACGGAAGTTTTTTTTTTTGAAGATTTTGAAGATTTTTTTTTTAAAAAATCTTTTTATTTATTTTTTTTTATTTTTTTATTTTAAGAATTTTTTTTTTGAAAATTTTTTTATTTTTTATTTTTTTATTTTAAAATTTTAATTTTTTTTAAAATTTTATTTTTTTAAAAAAAAATTTGTTTAAAAGACGAGAGAGTACACATAGGCCTCCTAACCCGGTCTTATGAAATCTTGATTGATGGAATTGCCCCCAGGTAAGGGTAGGATTACTTAATGAACCCGTTTGGAGGACCCTTGCCTAGAACAGTCAAGCTGTCTCCACACTCTGGACAAGGCTTTTCTTTGAATCAACCATGATCAAAGAACACAGTTGGTTTAACCTTAGTGGTCTATGTCTTATTTTCTTTTTTTTATTTTTATTTTTATTTTATTATATATTTTTTTTAATGAACTCATCGAAGAGAAACGATGGCCCAAAACCTTAGTCGAACAGGCTCAACATTTCTGCAAGCGCGATGAACGATAGAAACAGATCAAGGTTTCTCAATTTTGAATCCAAAATGAGAAATCTAAAAATTTTTATTATTATTTTTTTATTTACATTTTTTTTAGATCTTTAATAAACTCATCGAAGAGAAACAATGGCCCAATCCCCGATCCGAACACGGTCTCAGCGATTTCCGTGAGCGCCAGTGCCCAGAAGGGAGAGGATCAAAGTTTCTCAATTTTGAATCCAAAATGAGAAATCTGATTTTTTTTTGTTTTTTTGTTTTTTTTGAAAAGAGAAAGAGTGGAAAAAAATTCAAAGAATTAGAAATTTCCAAACAAAAATCTCATCTCATTTTTTTAGATGCGGAATCCAACATAGGCCACCAATTATAAAGTAGCCAAGGAATCGAGAAAAGAAATATAAGCATAGAGCAAAATATATGATATGCAAATATTTCATTTCTAGCATCGTGTTCTCAAATAAACGGGTCCCACCGGGTGGAGCCAGCTTGATGGACCGCGCTCCTGCTCGGTTCCTACCGAGGTCGGCGGACGTGGGAGTCCATTCGGTTCCGACCCTTTCGTAACCGAGGGGCAGGGGCGTGCATCAACATTTCTTTTTTTTTGTGAGGGTGTGCCAGATTTTTTATTTTACTTGGAATTGCAAGTGGTGATCCGGAGATCAACCTTCGCAAGTAAAAAGGAAATCAACTTCTTTCAAGTTTTCCATTGCACATATATTTAAGAAAAGAGACATTTTTCTTGGTTTGCCGTGAAAGGCGATTTTTTTTGGCATTTATAGCCGATTTTGGCGTTTATAGCCGATTTTTGGCGTTTATAGCCGATTTTGGCGTTTATAGCCGATTTACAATTCTTATCAATAATGAAAGACAAGAGTTGTGATTTTTGTCTCTTTTGAAAAAATACAAACTACAATGAAAAGCAAGAAAAGGAGGATCTAACTTCTCAGAAGATTGTGGGGGACCCGTTTAGATTGACGGTCGCAAGCCATATTTGGGCTTCGCCATCATCCATGCAGATGAGAACAGAGGATGCTATTGATTCGCTTAGCTGGGCTATAACCTCAGGTTTTTAGAGAACAAAGACCAAAAGAAGGTCCTATGTCCAATGAAAAGCCGAGTAGACGGGCTTGAAAAGCCATGTCTAAGCCATTGGCGGCAAAAGGAGAAGGCAAGGACCTTGGGGGGGAGTACCTCCCAAGGAACTTTTGTCACCTTGTTGCGGTGGTCGGTGTAGAACTTCCGCAGAGTTTTCTCTTTTTTTTTTCTTTCTCTGGATTTCTGTGCTTTGTCTGTCTGTGTGTTTGTGCTTTTTTGTGATGATGATCCTTTCTTCTTGGAGAGCTCTCCTATTTATAGGCTTTTAGGTAGCCATTTAGGAGGGTTTATGAGCTTTAATTGTCATAAAGCTACATAAAGGGAGGAGTTACAGAATTGAATTCTTTATTTTGTAACTCCTTTTTCTTGGCTTCTGATTGGCCGGAGGAGATTGAGGGCATTTAATCGCCATGATGGGAGGAGTTTCATGGGTTAAATGCCATGAACCTCTTGACTTGTAACTCCCGAATGCTTGCTTCTGATTGGGCCGTCCAAAGAAATGGATTAATGACTGTAATAAAGCTAGTCAATTAATCGCATTAAGTGGTTGCCGAGCAGCTGAAGAGTCGCGGGCCGTACCGCGTCTTTTGGGATTCTTCTGTCGATGATCATCGATGGATCTTCATGTAGATCGACATCAGATGACCATATAATTTCAGGTGTTTGTTGCCAACAGCAGGTCGGTGCCATCTGTCCTGTCGATTTCTCGATCGGTCGGGTAGAAAGCACACTTTTTTTGGTTGACCGGGTGGCGATCAATATTATTTTCAATACTCTTGATGATTGACCCGTGTTTTGGACGGATGTCAGAGGATTTGGTGTCTCAAAAGCATGAATTTTGGAAAGTACCAAAGGCTGGGGCTCTTCGAATCGCGAAAAAAAACGGCGAAAACCGGGGTTTCTGGGGCCTTCCCGGCGACCCCGGGCTCCAAGGTCGCCGGCGACCCTGGGCCAGGGTCGCAGGGGCCTGCGACCCTGGGGGGTTTTCCCCCCTTTGTGTCCCGTTTTGTGTCCGTTTTTGCTGTTTTTTTATTCTTTTTTCTTCTGTATTTTTCCTTGACATTTTGACCATTTATTGGCCTGATTTCTTTGTAGGAAACCTGATGAGAATCCTTGCATTTTATTTTGCAAAGTTTCCAATTTCCTGAGAAAGCCGAAGACTTTGTCGCGCAGAGCTGCCGATTTTCCGTCAGAGGCTAAAACTGGGCCAAACGATGTCGGAATGACCTGAAATTTAGTGTGAAGCCTCCTGAGCAATAAATAAGACCAACCATAGGATTTTGTTTGAGTTTTGAAGCCATTTGGGGTTCTATCACCAGTAGACTTGCTTTTGTCGCGATGAAGATGTCGCGGTTTGATGTGCGGTCAACCGATGTCCGATTGACTTGAAATTTGACAGGGAACCTATTGGAGTCATTTTAAGATGATCCATAGGCTCTGTCTTAGAAACCATGGTCCCGGAGAGCTTTGCCGCTGAGAGCTCCTTTTCGGTTGTCGGAGAAGCGAAGTTAGGCCAAATGATTTTGAAATGGCCCGAAACTTCTTGTGTACTCCTCTTTTGGCTGTCTTGAAGGATCTTGCAGTTTTTGTTTGATTCTGACAAGATTTGATTTTTGGAAGTAGCATTGCCTATTTATGGTAGGTTGCGACTTCATGTAGCTCTTTGGATCTTGAAGAGGCAAAGTGACATTTTTGGTGTCAACATCAGCCTTCTGCATTTTCCATTGATTTTGATTTGGTAAGCTTCGTAGTTTATTGCAATGGAGTCGAATGTGTCCTTTAATTCCATAATGATAACAGGTGGGAATTCGTTCAAGATGTGACGCATTAAACTTCTTTGGAGCTTTCTTTGCAACACTAACAACATGATTAGTAACAACTGAATTTAAAAAAAAAAAAATTTTACCTTTGGCATTTGAAGTGGATGCTCTGTCAGCTTAGCCAATACTATGCTTGTCAGTGTGTACCTTTTGACTACATAGGATGTCATCTAATTTTCTCGGTTCGGTGTTCATCATATTCAATGAAGCTTTAGCAGTATTTAACTCAGATAGAACCATCTTGAGTCTACCATTGAGATAAAAAACTTCTGTTTTTAAAGTCTTCATATCATAATCAAGTAAGTTACACTTTTGTGATTTTACAGTGAATTTGTTATTTTCATCTTCCAATTGTTGTACTGTAGCTAATGCTTTTGTAAGTTCAGCTTTCTAGGAGGAATTCTGCTCTTCAGACATACTTTATCATTCACTTTAACCATCTTCATGGTTTTCTTGAAAAGTGTTTCATATTCATCTTTCCAATCTAGTTCTTACTCATACTCAGTATCTTGATCAATTTCAGCTTCGGAAGAAACATGGGAAGCAACAGAACCAGAAGTTGCCATAAAATAAATAAATTTCCCCTTGTTAGTGTCAAGTTTGTCAGATTCAAGATTTTCATCATTCTCATTAGAAGTTTCATATTCCCAAGTAGTATTCAAAGCCCTTTTTTTAGATTTTTTGTTTTCGCTGTCATTAGCAATGTGTCCATAGCTTTGACACTCATAGCATTGAATCACTTTAAAATATTTGTTCCTTCCAGAATTTTTTCGGATCCTCACATTGGTTTTTTGTCCCTTCATAAAAAGCTTGAATTGCTTCATGAACTGTACAACAACTAGGGGATCAATCTCCTCGGAATCTATATCTGAATCACTTGCCGCTTTCTTGTATGATTCCTTGGACTCTTTCAAAGCAATACATTTAGATTGTGTCTTCCCATTAGACCTAAGGTTTGCTTCAAAAGTTTGTAGGTTTCTAATAAACTCATCAACTTTGAGCGTATTCAGATTTTTATTTTCCTCTATGGCTACAACCTTTCCATCAAACCTTTCTGGGAGAGACCTCAAATCCTTAGAGTTACAAGTGGCAGCCAACTCTTCTTCCTTAGTACACTTATCTTCAAGTTTGGGACCAATTATCCTATCAGTTGTAATAGTGGGCAAGGAATAGTCATTCACCGCATATTTTCAAACTTTCAAATCTATGACTATCAAGAAGGCAACTATTCCTGCTTTCCAATAAGCATAATTGTTACCATCCAACAGAGGAGGCTTATTGGTTGAAGTGCCTCCGCAGTAGGGCACAACAATAGTTTTATGGTGTGGGCGAGGGCTAGACCACAATTATGACCGCTTAGGAGCGAGGGTGGATGTTGAACTCAATACTGGAAGGCTATTCAATATCCACAATGCAATTTTCAACCGATCATATATACTCACTCTATATCATTAAAATATACTAGCACAACAAAAAAGCATCATTATTTCAGCCCTCATCATTAGGGGTGCACAAAAAATCGGTCGATCCGTAAATCCGATCCGATCCGCGGATTTTTAACCGATCCGAAGGTAAACGGATTGGTGATGGATTGAAAATCCTATAATCCGTTAGCAACGGATCAGTGGCGGATTTCATCCTCAATCCGCGGATTCAACTCGATCCAATTTGTTGACATTAAATATAAAAAAAATAATTTAAGGGGTCTAGATATAAATCAAGATGTCTAAATATAAAAGAAGCGAAAAATTTAAGGGGTCCAAATGTAATTATTCCCTACTAATCTTTATCCCCAAAACCCTACCCCATCGTTCATTCATCTCCCAAATG
This sequence comes from Litsea cubeba, assembly GCA_012931725.1. Classification (NCBI taxonomy): domain Eukaryota; kingdom Viridiplantae; phylum Streptophyta; class Magnoliopsida; order Laurales; family Lauraceae; genus Litsea; species Litsea cubeba. The sequence goes on from CM022948.1 coordinate 55,209,186, forward strand.
GCCAGCAGTGGAGAAAACCCTTCCCTCTCCCCTCTCTTCGATATCGCTCTTTATCTCTCGTGTTTTCTTCTTCTCCCAAGAAGAACCCTAGCCGCAGAGAAAACCCTTCCCTCAAAGAGGCGACAACAAGAAGAAGGAAAAAGAAGAAGAGAAAGGGAAATCGTTATCGCTTCTCTCTCTCTCTATTTCTCATTTTTTTTAGGTAGGACCGTTATCGCTTGAATCCATTGTAGCTCATCCTCAAAGAGGCTTTGCTTGCAAGAAATGATAGATTTCCTTGTCGATTTGGGTTTTGGGGGTTTATGTTTTCATTACTTGAAAACATGGCACATTACTTGAGATTCAGGGATTCATTTTATTTTTCTGGTGGTGTCGATTCTTTAATGGAATGCAAGTTTAGTCAAAGTAGGACACCAGGTAACATAGAAGTAAGTTTGGGCATACAAAAGATTGTACAGAAAGAAAACTTTAGGTATCTTGGATCTATGGTGCAACAGGATGGAGGGATTGATACTGATGTAAGTCACAGAATTCAGGCCAGGTGGATCAAATGGAGGAGTGCTTTGGGAGTCTTGTGTGATAAGAAAGCCCCTCTCAAGGTTAAAAGAAAGTATTATAAGGTGGCGGTACGACCAGCGTTGTTATATGGATCAGAGTGTTGGGCTGCAAAGCATAATCACGTCAAGAAGATTGAAGTTACGGAGATAATAATGCTAAGATGGATGTCCGGGATCACAAGGAGAGATAGGATTAGGAATAAGGAGATTAGGGGCAAAGTAGGAATAGCACCAATTGGAGATAAAATGAGTGAAAATCGACTGAGATGGTTCGGCCATGTTAGAAGGCGTCCAATGGAAGCACATGTTAAAATGTATGAAAGCATGGAGATTGCCAGGAGTAGGAGAGGGAGAGGGAGAGGGAGACCCAAGAGAAGTTGGAAAGAAACTATTAAACATGACTTTACCTACATGGATCTAATGGAGGACATGGCCCTAAACAGATTTGATTGGCTTCGTCAAATCTAAATAGCCGACCCCACCTAGTGGAAAAAGGCAAGGCTTGGTTTGGTTTGGTCGATTCTTTAATGAAGATTTCTCCCGATGATGGATATGTGCTCTTAGTTTTGGTTCATTTGTGGAGTGTAAAAATTGCAAATGGCACCTTAACACAAGTACTTGGGGAAGGATCCAACTATGTCCAAACTAAAAGACCCATTGTTGTCATGCTACATTTTCCCCTTCTCATTTTGTTGTCATGATTGGTGGTGGCTGTGAGAACAGTAGTCTTTATATTCTTGAGCTAAGAATTAAGGAATCAAGGGTTTTGCAGTCTGCAATAACTGTAGAAATTTTTTTGCTATGGCATTGGCGTCTTGGACATGCACCTCTTAAAAGAATAGAAAAATACAGGTCGGCTGATTGTCCTTTGATAGGTTGTTGATAGTTGTTAATAAGCTCACCTTGAGCTTGGGTTAGGACAGCGAATCCCCTTTGAAAAGATGGTAACTTTGAAGAGTTTAAATTGAACGGATTAATCCGATCCGATCTGGTCCACCACGGATCGGATCATATCGGATTGATTTTTAACAGCCACAGATTGGTAACGGATTTGGTACAATCCATACCAATTCGATCAGTGTTTGTGCTGAGAAAGGTGTCTAATTTTGTTTGACTAATCCCCGAGTGCACGCAAAACCTTACAACACGCATAATGACATAAACACATAAATAAATATAATTGATGATCCAAGAAGTTCACATAAACTAACAATTATACAAATAAATCACAATTTAATTAATTCCTTTATCATTCTCTATCTTTTTTCTTGTCTTTTTCATCATATGATTGTACAGAGGTGAAATCTATTTGCTGTTCTAAGTGGCTCTTCTACCATACCAAAAAGAAAAGAAAAGAAAGGTGGCTCTTCTAACTTGGAGACAAGTGTCAGACCAATGGATTATATAAACTGGTGCTGTTTCTCTTGTAATCGTGAGTTCCTTTACTCCTGTATCTCTGCCGCATCAAATTATGAATCAGTACTCGTCAAAAGTTCTAATGCTTTTAGTGGGTCTTGCCGGTAGAAGGCAGATTAGAGACAAGGGGCAGACTGTTATATGCTTTGAGTTTGGGACTACATGTATTGAATGCTTCGTCGCCTTGCTTTTCAATTTTTGGATGCTTTAAATGATATGGGTCTGTTCCTTTTTTGTAAATCCAATAGCATGACATGAGTTTATGTTCTTTTGTCACTTTCAATTCGTCTTCCTTTCCTTTTCACATGTTTCCCATTTTGTCTTCTCTGTGCATGTGGCCACTTAGGCATGAGAAGTTCAAGGATTTGATGATTATAGTGATCTTTCAATTTGAGATCTTTGTGTACGTAGATGTGTCTTTCAGAGTGGTCCCAGCATAAAAATGCATTGGATGACTCATGAATGGCCAGCCTGTTAGCTATGGATGGAATGAAAAACAAGCTTTTACTGGGAGGGCTGAATTAAATGCCTCTGTATATAATAAAAAAACTATTAAAAAAATACATAAGACTTTATTAAATTAATGATTGGCATTTTTCATATAACATCTCCGGTCATTATTTTTTAGTACGAAGCAACCTTTCTTTAATAAACTGCCTTGCCAGTAAATAATATTAAATATCTACTATGATGTTATTGATCAAGCAAAGTTAACATCAAAAGTAAAATAAATGAAAGAGGATCAATGGAAAACAATATTATTAATAACTAGAAATATTATTAAAAATATATTTGTATTATATTATTAATAAGAAGGTCAATGAAAACAATAATCAAAATTATATATGTGTGTATTATGTGAATCCACCGAGCTTCATTTCTAAAATATATATTATGCGCGTGCGTAAGGAAGCGTGAAACCTGTTGATTGTGGAGAAGAGAGATCCGGTGCTGGTCAAGGTGGGGCATGCAGAGAGATCAGGGTGGGCCATCACTGTGCAAGGTGGTACTTCTGATTGCAGAGATCTGGACTTTGGATTTGTTTCTGGTTTTAAAAGGAAGGGCTATGTTTGGAGCTTTCCGGAGAAGAGAGGGATCGCCGGTGATCCGTTGTCGGTGCATCACGCTCCATCGGAGAAGAAGAGGTGCAACCCCTTCTCAGTTTGGATGGACTTCTGCTTCAGTATGCAGAAACAAAGGAGGCAGAGGACTGAATTCGGGTAAGTTGCAGTCCAGGTCGGGTCAAGTTCATATCAGGGTCAGCCTGACCCGCATTGTAGAAGCCCAGTCCAGACAGACGACATCGGCAGTGACGTCAGTGGTCAAATGATTTGACTGAGATTGACGGTTGAAATTATTTTGGCGATATCTTGACAACCCGGAGTCCGCTCTGAGACCTGTCTGCACCCACAGATTTGTTGCGAGCATATCTACACAGTTGTAGAAGGAGATTGGTCGTCCAAGGGTCAATGGAGAAGTTTGTGCAATCGGAGGGCAAAGACTTGTTTGTGTGATATCGGAGCCATCTGGAATCAGATTTCAGATATGTTTGATTTTGTATCGTCGAACCACGTAAAATCCCCGCCTCTCTCTTATATGGCATGATCGATCGCAGGTTTTGTGCTTTCGCACACACACGCACAACATTATGTATTTTTCTTTGTGATGTCATACACTTTAACAACAACCGGTCTACATACACCGAAAAACAAGCCTGAAAAAGGCCCTGAAGCTCTCCCCCACCCTAGGATCTCATTTCAAAAGGAGATCCTAGGGTAGAGTAGGTTTCAGGGCCTTTTTCAGACTCTTTTTTTCGGTGCATGCAGACTTTTTGCTTTAACAAATAGGTTGTGATAGAGCCAGTGGAACCCATCCAAATTTTTACATCATCAAAACATTATAGAACTTAAAAATTAAAGCAGACATGGATCCATGAGTTCATATTGATTAATTCACTAAAAAACCCATTATCAATTTTATAAAGATTTCATATGACATTACTCAAGTAAAACTCCTATGATTTGATAATAGAGAGACCAATCAAAATCCACAAAAACTAAGTTTGTATTTCAACCACATGAAAACACAAACTAAATCCATTACCAATTTTATGAAGAGTTCTAAAAGAATCCAATTTCTCATTTTAAAATTCACTCCAGTTTGTAATTGGTCCATCTCACATGTCTATCATAATTCATAAGGCTTGGGGATAAAAAGGGTTAGGGATTAGTGGTAGTTCACTAAACATTTCTCATGTTTGATCATCTAAACTCTTAATTCTAAGGGCTTAAAGTTAATGGTTCTTTAAGTGAAATTTCTTTTCTTTTTTTATATTCAATCGCAGAATTGAATCACAGTCAAAATGTGATTCAGTGACAGTTCATGCATGGGATCATGGGAATGAATGTGTGTAGGAGAGTTTGTAGATCAAAGGGGGGCCACTTTGTATGGAAATGGAATTAAAGTTGTTATGTGGGCCATTAATTCAATAATGAACCCTTCTATATCAAGAACTTTAAAATGCTTTTGTAATCTTGGAGCTCTTTTCAAAATATATTATAGGGTAAATTAGGGAGAGATCCCTCAGTACTATGTTATAAAATCTCTAGTACAAAGCATTAATGCTAAAAGCCTAGAGTCCCTTGCGCATGGGATTAAGAAAAATATTTATCCGTGCACGTGATTTTCCACAGAGTTCTGAGATGAGGATTACACATCCAAGTCAATCACATATACAAGTCATGTAGATTTTCAATTTGCGGAAGCCTGTAGCAAACCATGTTAGTACCATTCCATTTCACAACATGATTGATTTATATTTAATATGACAAGATATCAGAATGAGCAATGAATATCATTAGCATATTTTTCAAAAGTAAAGTTAAATGTTTATACAAAAGATCAGTTAATTAGTTGCCCCACAAATAATGGCCAACAAAAGCCAGTACAACCAAATAATAAACCCAAAAGATGATAAACAAGAATCCCAAAATATGACGCAACTCTAAGCTTGAATAGATGTCTACATGACATCATCAGCTTGCCACTCGATTACGCACTACGGTTCACCAACCGCCTCCTCAGGCTCCTCCTCTAAGGCAATAGGTTCGGGACCTGAGTACCAAAATAAAATGGATCAGGCACGACGGTCTGGAGAGTGGGTAAAAAGATATAACAAATATACAAAACAAAGATACCTTGATAGAGTGTAGAAAACCTGTATATAAGTAATGAATTTTATAAAAGTAAATGCATCATTTGTCAAGAAAATGTATGAACAATATAAAGCACGTAATGACAACCACACAAAGCTAAATCATATATCACGAAAGTGATGAGAGCACATAGTACCCTACGGGACCATTGACCTCGATCACACAAGGTGAGGAGAGTCAATGATTAAATATTATAATGTACATATATATATACTCTGCGGGACCATGGTAGCGAACCGGGTAAATACTGTTGGATATCGCGATCACTGAGAGGGGGGGGGGTGAATCAGTGATTTCTAAAAACAGGTCCAATTCAACAACAAAACAAGTCAAACCACACAATGACACCAAATTTAACGTGGTTCACCAAAAGGCTACGTCCACGGATCAAAACCGTCCGAACACCGATCCGGTACAGGTCTGAATATATTTAGTCGCACCAACGACAAAGAGCACCAACCCTTAGTTTCAGATAGCACCAACTATCTAGGAAGCACCGACTCCCCTTACAATTTATCTGCACCCACAGATAGGATCACCAAACCCCAAACACCAAGCACCAACTTGATGTAAAAACAGAATAAAAGATTAACTCTGTCTACAGCCCTTCCCCTCTACAATTCTCTCTCTCTCAATCCCTTACAAATTGAAATTAAAGCATAAACAGAGAGACACTTATCTTATGGACGAAACATCATCTTCAAGAGCATATCCTCGTCCACACTTGCTGTAGAAAGATGCAGCACAACAGCACACAGCAACAGCACTCAATTCTCTCAAAACTCTCTCTCTTTTCTCTTCTCTTCTTTCTCTCTTCTGGTGTCTATTTAGAACGACCCATACATGCCTTTTTATAGGTTATGATAGCCCTTAATTCTATTTAAAACAGGCTACAATTCGTTTAGAAAGAGTCCCAAACAAATTAGATAAGAGTGCTTAATTTTCGTGCACAACTTCTAATTCTGCGCAACTCTGGTTCCCGTGCTCGGTCGACATCCTTGCTTGCTCGGTCGACCGAAGACACTGTCTGGAAACAGACAACTATCGAGCTCGGTCGACATCCTGGGGTCCCGGTCGACCGAAGACACACTGTGTCACGAAAATAACTGAGAGGTGCCTGAATCTGTTTCTGCAGGTTTCTCTTTGCTCGGTCGACCGCATGGGGTGCTCGGTCGACCGACCACTCTGTTTCAGGAAATCTGAATTCCTGACAGTTTCAATTCTGATTCTTCTTTTCAGCTCTATCAACACTAGCCTACTATCATCATGCTTGTGACAATGTGTTGACAATAATTCCAACTCATATCAATACTTAAGATACTATATTCTTCAATTCGTCAAAAGACTTTTAAGTCATCTCAAATTTATCTCAAATTCCAACAATCTCCCCCTTTGGAATTGTTGGCAACACTATTGGAACTTCAACACTCACTTGGAACCAATTCTGAATTTTTGAAATAACAGCCATGCACTGTCAACAATCTCCCCCTAGCTTTCATAGCATAACATCTCTCCTTGCTAGCATAACATCTCTCCCCCTTTGACAACAAGTCCAAAGGGACCAAACCGAGGAGCGAATAGGATATTCAATGAATGCATTGCTCCCCCTTTCAAGCACAACTCCTACGGTTTAGGAGAGTGAGTAACTCCTAACTTTTTCGGGAGATACTCGTAGACTTCCTTTGGCAGAGGTTTCGTGAAAATATCAGCCACTTGCTCAGTTGTTGGAACATATTCCAACTTGACCTCTCCATCAGCAACTTTATCTTTAAGAAAATGATAACGAATTGCTACATGCTTTGTTCGAGAGTGCTGAACAGGATTCTTAGATATATGAATTGCACTCGTGTTGTCACATAGGATCGGCGTAGGATCCGTTGTAGGAACTCCTAGATCAGAGAGCATTTGCCGCATCCATAACACTTGCGTACAACAAGTTGCCGCTGCAATATATTCCGCTTCCGCTGTCGAAAGGGATACTGAGTCTTGCTTCTTACTATGCCAAGCAACTAATCTTTCTCCAAGATAAAATGCGCCGCCGCTAGTACTCTTGCAATCATCTACGCATCCAGCCCAATCGGCATCAGAATATGCAACAAGAGTGAAGGATTTGCCTTTGGGATACCAGATACCAAGCTCCATAGTACCTTTCAGATATCGAAAGATTCTTTTCACTGCTGTAAGGTGCGTTTCAGTTGATGCTGCTTGAAAACGTGCAACCATACATACTGCTTGTAGAAGATCTGGTCTTGTAGCAGTCGAGTAGAGCAAGCTTCCTATCATAGAGCGATAGGTGGTATGATCAACGGATGAGGCCTTATCATCTTTGCTAAGCTTCGTGTTCGTTGACATTGGTGTGCTCACTGGCTTGCTGTCTTCCATATTGAACCGTTTCAGCATTTCCTTAATGTACTTCATTTGTGATATGAAGATGCCATGTTTCAGCTGCTGAACTTGTAGACCAAGGAAGAACTTTAGTTCTCCAAGCATTGACATCTCAAATTCTTTCTTCATCTCTTCAGCGAAATTCATGCACATCTCCTCATCATTGCCACCAAAGATTATGTCATCAACATAAACAATGACAACCAGCTGTTTGCTTAACTCAGTTTTGACATACAGATTGCTATCAACCATTCCTTTTCCAAAATCGATCTTGCGGAGATAGAGATCCAGCCTTGCATACCATGCCCTTGGCGCTTGTTTCAGTCCATAAAGAGCCTTTTTCAACTTGCACACTAGATCTGAATTTTTGCTGATGAGAAAACCATCAGGTTGCTCAATGTAGACCTCTTCTTCAAGTAAACCATTCAAGAAAGCTGACTTTACGTCCATCTGAAATACCTTGAAGGTTTTGTATGCTGCCAATGCAAGAAACATACGAATAGCTTCCAGACGAGCTACCGGTGCAAAGGTCTCTTCAAAGTCTATGCCTTCAACTTGAGCATAGCCTTTACAAACCAACCTTGCTTTGTTTCTAATAACTAGACCATCTTCATTCAGCTTATTCCGAAAGACCCATTTAGTACCAATAACATTCTTATCAGTAGGTCTAGGAACAAGTTCCCATGTCATACGAGTATAATCATCAATGCATAACATGAAATACTTATCTCCATTGGTGCTTTGAGTTCGCATCGGTCCACAGAGATCAGTGTGCACTAGCTCAAGAGGTTTCTTGGAATGATGCTCCTTTGACTTGAACATAACCCTCGTTTGCTTTCCCTTTTGGCAAGAGTCGCAAATGGGATTGGAAGGCTTTTCAACTGTAGACATGCCTCTTACAGCCTTTGAATTGCAAATCTTTGACATGTTATCAAAGCTTAGATGCCCAAGGCGTTTGTGCCACAACCAACTTTCCTCTGTCCGACTCATCAAGCAGGTCTTTTCAGCTCCATCTGACAATGTATAGAGATTTCCAGCAGTTCTTGATCCAGTTGCCACTGTTTTGCCGTTGCTACTCTTCTTGATGGCAAACCCATTCTTTGTGAAGATAACTTCGTGACCCTTGTCACAGATCTGGCTCACACTAAGCAGGTTGTGTCTCAATCCAGACACATATAAGACTTCTTCCGATCTGATCTTGTTTGCCATAAGCTGAATAACACCTTTTCCGCAGATTTTGGCACCATCATTGTTGCCAAACTTCACTGAACCGCCTTCATAGTGCTGTAATTTGATGAATTTCTCTTTATCACCAGTCATATGGCTTGAACAACCACTATCAAGGACCCATGGTGCTGCCTTCTTTTGTGCTTTGAATGCCATTTGCACAATGAGAGATTCTTTGGGACTTTCTGCACTTTGCTTTGCTCTCCAAGCCTTGACTAACTTGGGTTTCTTTTCAACCTGAAATTTGTTAGCAATATGCAACCTACAATCCCTAGCCAAGTGTCCATAATTATGACATATATAGCACTCAATTTTGTGGCTGTTTAGGATTGAAAAAGGGTTCCTAGTCACAAATGGGCTGTTTCTAACATAGAATTTGCAATCAGCTCTTTTATGTCCAAACATATTACAATGAAAGCAATAACCATAGAATTTGTATCTTCTTTGTGGCTGGTTAATCTTCATTACCTTTCTAACAGGAATGGACTCCTTTCTAGGTTGAGTGGGCTTCATAGAGTTAGAAGGTGCAGTGACTTGCTTCACAAACTCTTTCTTTTCAGGAGGTGCAATCTTAGAGGATTCACCTTTCTCAAATCCTAGACCAAATCTGAAGTGGGCAGGTCTTTGAACTTTCAGTAGTTCATCGAGTTTCATAGTTCCTTCAATCGCTTGGAGCGCTTTGAGTTTTTTGCTATTTTCCAAATTTTCAGCCTTTGCTCTAGCGATCTCAGTTTCAAGTTTCATAGCCTCTTCCTTTTTGATACTTATTTGGTTTTCAAGGACTTCTACCATTCTTTTATATTCTTCTACTTGAGTTTTCAAAGCAATAATAGAACTTTCAGATTTATGGAGAAGTTTCAGATTTTTCTTACTTGTTTTGCGTTCCATGCTAAGCTCCTCAAGTGCGGCTATGAGTTCCTCTTCAAGATTGACTTCAGCCTCCTCTTCCTCTTCCGAATCTAGCTCTTCTTCTTCTTCAACAGTGACCATGAAGAGAGCTTCGGTTGATTCATCATCGTCTGAAGTTTCAGACGTGCTGTCATCTTGTTGACATAGAAAGTTTTTAGCTTTGCCTCTTTTTCTGAAATTTCTCTTTCCTTTACTCTTTTCAGCATAAGAGTCATTATCATTGTCTTCTTTTAGCGGACACTTCGCAGCAAAGTGACCAACACCTCCACAATTGAAGCATTTAAAGGGTAGCTTCCCTTTGTACTTGCCATTGCTTTCCTTTCTTCAGCTTTCTAACAAATTGAGCCTCAAGCTCATCATCATCAGAATCAACATCATAACCAGCAGTCTCTTTTGCCTTTTTCTGAACTTTGAAGGCCGCTTCTTTATCAGATGAAGACGTCTTTCCTATGCGCATCTCATAGGCAGTTAGAGAACCATGTAATTCATCCATGGAAAATGCATTCAGATCTTTGGCTTCTTCGATGGCTGAGACTTTTGAATCAAACCGGGGAAGAATAGATCTTAGAACCTTTTTGACGATGACCGGCTCTTTAATCTCCTCCCCTAGTCCACGAATGTCATTCGTGACTTCATTCACTCGTTGCATATACGAGTCAACATTCTCGCTTTCCTCCATGCGAAGAGACTCGAATTGAGAGCGATGAGTTTGCAATTTGGCTTCTTTAATCTTCTCATCACCTTCATGTATGCTTTGCAACTTGTCCCAAATCTCCTTGGCTGTTTTGCATGCAATTACTTTGACAAGCTCGCTGTCCACAAGGCCACTAAAGAGTGCATTCTGCGCCTTGGAGTCGTTGTCTGCCAACTTCTTCGATGCTGTATCATTGGGTACGGTGGCAGCATTGTAACCGGCTCTGACAGCCTCCCAAACATCATAGCCAAGAGATTTGATGAAGGCTTGCATCCTAATCTTCCAAAAAGAGTAATTAGAACCATCAAACAGAGGTGCTTTCATATTCCCTGTATTGACTGCCATGTGATTTGACAAGAGATCACCCTTAGCGTATTAAGCTTTTCAAGGGAACCTTACGCTCTGATACCAATTGTTGGATATCGCGATCACTGAGAGGGGGGGGGTGAATCAGTGATTTCTAAAAACAGGTCCAATTCAACAACAACACAAGTCAAACCACACAATGACACCAGATTTAACGTGGTTCACCAAAAGGCTACGTCCACGGATCAAAACCGTCCGAACACCGATCCGGTACAGGTCTGAATATATTTAGTCGCACCAACGACAAAGAGCACCAACCCTTAGTTTCAGATATCACCAACTATCTAGGAAGCACCGACTCCCCTTACAATTTATCTGCACCCACAGATAGGATCACCAAACCCCAAACACCAAGCACCAACTTGATGTAAAAACAGAATAAAAGATTAACTCTGTCTACAGCCCTTCCCCTCTACAATTCTCTCTCTCTCAATCCCTTACAAATTGAAATTAAAGCATAAACAGAGAGACACTTATCTTATGGACGAAACATCATCTTCAAGAGCATATCCTCGTCCACACTTGCTGTAGAAAGATGCAGCACAACAGCACACAGCAACAGCACTCAATTCTCTCAAAACTCCCTCTCTTTTCTCTTCTCTTCTTTCTCTCTTCTGGTGTCTATTTAGAACGACCCATACATGCCTTTTTATAGGTTATGATAGCCCTTAATTATATTTAAAACAGGCTACAATTCGTTTAGAAAGAGTCCCAAACAAATTAGATAAGAGTGCTTAATTTTCGTGCACAACTTCTAATTCTGCGCAACTCTGGTTCCCGTGCTCGGTCGACATCCTTGCTTGCTCGGTCGACCGAAGACACTGTCTGGAAACAGACAACTATAGAGCTCGGTCGACATCCTGGGGTCCCGGTCGACATCCTGGGGTCCCGGTCGACCGAAGACACACTGTGTCACGAAAATAACTGAGAGGTGCCTGAATCTGTTTCTGCAGGTTTCTCTTTGCTCGGTCGACCGCATGGGGTGCTCGGTCGACCGACCACTCTGTTTCAGGAAATCTGAATTCCTGACAGTTTCAATTCTGATTCTTCTTTTCAGCTCTATCAACACTAGCCTACTATCATCATGCTTGTGACAATGTGTTGACAATAATTCCAACTCATATCAATACTTGAGATACTATATTCTTCAATTCGTCAAAAGACTTTTAAGTCATCTCAAATTTATCTCAAATTCCAACAAATACTCTGCGGATTCCAGACTGCAGCTGACTAAATAGGAGGGGAGGGATCTCCAAGTCGGTGGATCAAACCGACAAGGTTGTCCAAGCTTAGTGGTGCCGACTCATAGGTCAAATGCGGGAAATCAAAACAAATGCATAATAACGGGACGGGGTGCACATAGGCACAAATGAACATTCATATCGGGTCGATCATAGATGGGTTAGCAAAGGCTAAACACATTTTCCAATACTTTAGGGACAAGTCCAAATTATAAGATATGATGTTTGAAAAGCACAAATAAAATTCGGGTCAAGATAAACATGAATGGATTCTCAACATTCTCCTGGCTAAGTGTTGAAGGCCCAAGATTTGAATCAATGTAAATACGGTCTCGTTTGTCCATTTAAGATTTATTTGGTACTCCATAATAATTAGAGACAATCCGGGACCTTACGCACATTGACAAGTCTAAAAGACCTTAACAAATCATGATAAAGGGATTTCTTCTTCAATATAGTTCCACATTCTTCTCCCATGTAGCTCCACAAGTTCTTCAAAAGAAATCCATCAGGATTGAAATTTCGGTCAACCCTCGGTCGGCTTGTCGGTTAACCGACAGGGTCATGTTGGTCGACCGACAAGCTAACTGACGGCTAGCAGAGTTCAAAAATGGGGAGGAAACGACTCTTAGGAATTGGAACCGAGGGGCTGTTGGCTGATCGACACTTCAGCATCAGAAATTGCAGAAAATTACAGCTCTCTAGAATTGGAACCGAGAGGCTGTCGGCTCGCTGTCGGTTGGACGTCGGTCAGCCGACAAGCCGACTGATAGCTGACCGACAGCTACGGACACAACATTTCTAAAGATATTTTTTGGTACTTTCTTCCCCCAAACATTCCTCCTTTCTATACTTCTATCCCCTGTAATAAAGTGAGCTAAAAAGCTCCTCCAATTCATCACTACAATCCGGTCATTTGACCTCATCCCTTCTTCCATCAAATCATCCATAAAAAATGGATCCAACCTCGTCATCCCATTCAGATTCAACCAAGAGAAATCCATTACACGAAACAAGTCAAAACTTAATACAAATGAGATATCATTTTCAAGAAAGCAATATATTAACAAGATACACTAATGAGTGTATTTCAAATCTCAATAAAAGCATGTCAGGAAGTAAAGCTTTAAGTAATAAAATCATTAATGAAAGCTAAACATTTGCATAAAACATGATCAACGAAAATAAATCATTTCATCCACTTGCCTTAGGTCTAAAACTAGCAAATCCAAGCCACTAATCACCAATCAAGCCAAGAAACACAACCTAAACAAAAACCCCCAAATACAAGCCCTAAAATATCAAAACCAAATCAAAACAAAGGGAAAACTTCCAATAATGAAAATGGAGAGTCCCTAGGGCTTAATAAACAAGAATCTAGGAGATTAGAAGGAGAGCTTACTTGGAAGTCCTTCAAAAAGGCAAGGTTATCTCTATGAAAAACTCAAAGTTGATGAATCCGTTCAAAAATGGTACCAAATGAAAGCTCTTGAGAGGGTGAAGAAAACTTGTGAAGTTCCTCTCTTGATTTGAGCAAAGCTTTGTGGTGATTTATGAGGAAGAAAACAAGAATAACAATAATGGAGGCTAGGGCTGCAGGGATCTCTTCCTTATCAATTGTAATTAGGGCAAGAAGAGAGAAAGAGAAGGGAGGGTTCCCTTATATAGCAAATAGGGAGTGGGTCCGACAACTTAAATTACCTCTCGGGCTCGAAACATCGATTGCGAGACCTCAAATGATTTCGACGAAGAAGACAAAGTTGCTCGACGAAATATCTAGTTTCCAAAAAGTATATGTTTTGTAAGTTTTGGTGACATTGAAAAGATTGTTTTGCACTCAAATTGAGAAAAGTTGAATTTAGGAGTTTCAAACGAGGACGGGTTCAACATGAAAGTTGAAAAGCTAAACAAGACCAGTTAAACGGGATTACAAAAAAGATTTAAGGAAATCAAGAATAACCCCCAAGCTCATGTAAATCCGTAACAAGAACCCCCAAAGGGTCCCACAAATTAAGAAGACTCTCAAAATTCCCCAAAGCTATTATAAAAGCTATTCTAATCCAAAACTAAAGCAAAATCCACTAAACACACTTAAAGCTAAAACACGACTTAATTAACACTAACCGAGGTCTTTCGGGTCGGGGTCTTACATCCTCCACCCCTTAGGATAGTTGGTCCTCCAAATGAAATAAAGCTCACATCCGGTAGTAGGTGCGGGTACTTCTTCTAAACTTGATCCCGTAATTCTCATGTTGCTTCTTCCGATCCATGATTCTCCCAAAGCACTTTGACCCACTGAATAGTCCGAGTTCTCAACTCTTGTTCTTTGGTATCAATAATCTGTTTAGGCTTTTCCACAAATGTAGCGTCTTCTCAGATCTCCAACGGCTCATAACGGAGTATATGCAATATGTCGGGGACGTACTTCTTCAACAAAGACACATGAAAAACATCGTGTACGCCAGAGAGTTCGGGTGGTAAGGCTAATCTGTAAACCACGTCACCAATTTTACTCACAATGTCATGCGGTCCAATGTATCTCCGAGATAACTTACCCTTCAGTTCGAACCACAAAGTTCCACGAGTAGGTGACACTTTCAAGAAAACCTAATCTCCTTCTTTGAACCGTAAATCTCTTCTATGAGAGTCTGCATAACTCTTTTGTCTACTCTGGGCTACTTTCAGACGTTCTTGGATCAATTTGACATTCTCACTTGTCTCACTAACAATAGTCGGACCATGAAAACTGCGAGTGCCAACTTCTTCCCAACAAATAGGTGTCCTACACCTTCTGCCATACAAAGCCTCAAAAGGCGCCATTCCGATACTCGAGTGGAAACTGTTGTTGTAAGCAAACTCACATAACGGTAAGGCTTCATCCCACTGAGTTTTGAAATCTAACACGCAAGCTCGGAGCATATCCTCAAGAGTCTGAATTGTCCTCTCTAACTGGCCATCTGTCTGTGGGTGATAAGATGTGCTGAACTGTAACTTCGTACCCATAGACTCATGCAATGTCTTCCAAACTCTCGAGACGAATCTGCTGTCTCTATCAGACGTGATGGAGACTGGTTATCCATGTCGACTGACGATCTCTGAGACAAACAATTGTGCAAAGGCAACATATGCATCTTCTTTCCTGTCTTCATTCGTAGGAAATGAGCTGACTTGGTGAGACGGTCCACTATGACCCAAATAACATCATTGCCCCTACTAGTCTTTGGTAATCTCGAGATGAAATCCATGGTAATGTGCTCCCATTTCCATTCCGGAATCTCTAATGGCCGTAGTAACCCTAGAGGTCTCTTATTTTCTGCCTTGATCAACTGACATGTCATACATCGAGAGACGAAACCTGCTATCTCTCTCTTCATGTTGTTCCACCAAAATCTGCCATTCAAGTTCTGATACATTTTCGTGCTGCCTGGATGAATAAAATACTTAGTATTGTGAGCCTCTGTCATGATATCATTCCTCAAGTCCTCCATATTTGGCACACATAGACGGTCTCGGTAGTACAAAACTCCATCCACAATACGAAAATTAGGACGATCTGCTATATGCTCTGAAAACTTGGCCAACTCTGGATCTTACAACTGATTCTCTTTGATCTTCTGAATGAAGAAAGCCTCTGACACTGCCATGTTTGCTAACATAACACCCTTCCTTAGAGGCTGAAAATCTACTCTCAACTCGTCAAACTGCTGAAAAACATAACTTCCCCGAAGACTTAACCATGTTAACTGACTTCCTGCTCAAGACATCTGCAGCTACATTCGCTTTCCCTGGGTGATACTTGATTAGAAAATCATAGTCCTTGATATATTTTATCTATCTTCTCTGTCTCATGTTCAACTCCTTCTGAGAAAACAAGTACTGTAGACTACGGTGGTCGGAGTGAACCTCAAACTTCTCTCCATATAGGTAGTCTCTCCACATCTTCATTGCTAAAACAACCGCTACTAACTCAAGATCATGTTTGCATAGTTCTTCTCATGGTCTTTCAACTATCGTGATCCATATGTAACTACTTTTCCATCCTGCATCAAAACACTTCCAAGTCCAACATTGGAAGCATCGGTAAAAATGGTGAAACCGCCGCTTTCGGATGGCAAAGCAAGGACAGGAGCTGTAGTCAATCTCTTCTTCGGCTCTTAGAAACTAGCTTCACACTTGTCTGTCCATACATAAGGTGCATTCTTCCTTGTCAACTTCGTCAAAGGTGACGCAATTGACGAAAATCCTTGTACAAACCTCCGGTAATACCCTACTAATCCAAGAAAACTCCTGATCTCCGATGCATTCTTCGGTCTTTCCTAATTCATAATCGCTTCAATCTTGGATGGGTCCACTGATAATCCTTCCTTGGAGATAATACGACCGAAGAATGTGACTTGGTCCAACCAAAATTCACATTTACTGAGTTTTGCAAACAACTGATTCTCTCTCAGAAGTTGAAGTGCTATCCTCAAGTGTTCTTCATGCTTTTCTTTGGTCTTGGAATACACTAAGATATCATCGATGAACACCACTGTGAACTGATCCAGATACTCTGCAAATATCTTGTTCATCAATGCCATGAATACTGCCGGTGCATTTGTCAAAGCAAATGGCATCACTAGAAACTCATAGTGTCCATATCTTGTCCGGAGGGCTATCTTTGGTACATCTGAATCTCTAACTCTCAACTGATGGTAGCCGGACCTCAAGTCAATCTTCAAAAAGTAAGCAGCTCCTTGCAACTGATCGAACAATTCATCTATCCTTGGCAATGGATACTTGTTCTTGATGGTCACTTGGTTCAATCTCTGGCAGTCAATAAACATTCTCATCGAGCCATCTTCCTTTTTCACAAACAACACCGTGCTCCCCACGGTGAAATGCTAGGTCTCACAAAACCTTTGTCCAACAATTCTTGTAATTGTATCTTCAATTCTCTCAATTATGCCGGAGCCATTTTGTAGGGTGCAATAGAACTCGAGCTGTCCCTGGTAACAACTCAATAGTGAAGTCTATCTCTCTAATGGGTGGTAATCGTGGTATCTCCTCAGGAAAAATATACGGGAATTCCCAAACAATAGGGATCTCCTCCACCCCTATCCTCCATGATAAATGCCAAATAGGCCTCACAACCACTTCTCATAAG
The DNA here is from genome assembly GCA_012931725.1 of Litsea cubeba. Classification (NCBI taxonomy): domain Eukaryota; kingdom Viridiplantae; phylum Streptophyta; class Magnoliopsida; order Laurales; family Lauraceae; genus Litsea; species Litsea cubeba. The sequence continues at coordinate 55,226,342 of CM022948.1, forward strand.
TCTATCAGCCTTCAACGCTGAGATAAACCCTGCACGAGGATTACTCCTCTCTCCTTGAAACAACACCCCTGCTTGGGTCTCCTCTAACTTAAAAGTTAGGGTCTTATGGAAACAATCCATAGTAGCATGGTAACCTGCTAACCAATCCATCCCTAGGATATCAAAATCGTGCATCTCCAATAAAATGAGATCGGCTGATAATACTACTCCTATCTTAACTGGACAACTAGGGTAAAAAGTTCTACACACAACTTCTTTACCTACTGGGGTAGCCACAGTCAAAATGAAATCCAACTCTCTAGCATGCATATCCATCAACTTAGCAAATTTGAAGATAGGAATGAGTGAGTAGAGCCAGGGTCAAACAAAACCCTAGCATCAAAATCACAGACGAGAAGTGTACCTTCCACTACATTGCCTTCCGCCTCTAATCAGCTCTATTGACAGCATAGAGTTGTGCCCTCTGGTGTGGCATGTTCTGTCCTTGCTGTTGTCTGCCCTGCTGTGCATTCATGTTCTGATTCTGAGGACGTTGATTCTGATTCTGCCCTTGCTGATGGGCCTGTTGCTGCTATTGTTGTGGTCTGTACTGCTGTTGCGGTGCTTGTTGCTGTAGTGGCCTTGCCTGATTCTGCACAACTAGTGTATTCTGAGTTTGTGCTCGACGCTGTGCTCCTTGCTGCTGTCTATTCTGTCTTTCTGGCCTCGGGCATTCCCTCATCTGGTGGTCCATCAAACCACATCTAAAACATGCCCCCGTGATAGAATGGCATCGGGCATTCCCATGATATTTCCCACAGTGGATGCAAGCCCTTGGATTCTGTACATTCTGTTCTTGTCTTGGCCTCTTATTCTGATTGTTCCTCTGCCGATTGTTCTACTAATGGTGGCCCTGACCCTTTCACTGAACTCTGAGAATCTTGTTGTTGAAGTTCTCAAACTTATAGGCTCTCTTGGCAGCTTCCTCAAATGTTGCTGGTGGGGTAATCCCGGTAGCATCCTTCTCTATGTTCGGGTGAAGTCCCTCAAGGAACTTGTTATCTTTTTCTCAACGGTATCCACTAACTCTGGAGCATATCTAGACAACCTCTCGAATTTGGTGAGGTACTCGAGGACTGTCATGTTTCCTTGCACGAGTTGCTGAAACTCGACTACCTTTTGCCTCTTCACATGAGCTGGTACATATTTCTCTCCAAATTGTCTCTTGAAGTTAGTCCAAGCTTCTGCATCAGCCATTATTCTGTACTCTGCCTTAATGGTCTTCCACCATATATCAGCTAAGCCCATGAACATAGAAGCTGCACTTGTTCTACGCCCGTACATGTGAAGATTTCGAATCTATTCTCCGTGTGCTCAAGCCAGTCATCTGCTGTTATTGGATCCTCAGTTCCCATGAACTCTTTCGGGCTTCTCTTCCTGAACCGCTCGTACAACACATTGGGATCACTCCCTCTATTGTTGACCGGACCCGGTGGTGAAATTGGAATTGGTTCCAATCTCCTCTCTAGCACACCTAACAACTGTGCTTGCATTTGGGCCATCTCCGTAGCATGATCTTCGTCTTTCTTAGCCATTTGCTCTTGCAATCTAGCATGTGTTTCATGTGCCTGTGCTTGGAGTCTTGCCTGGTTTTCATTGGCTCGACGTTGCTGATCTAACATAGCATGCATCATTTGTTGAAATTGACTCTGCATATTGTTATCCTGTGTATCCTCTGTAATAGGCCCTGTGTTTTCACTGTAACTAACAACGTGATTACTGCTTGGTACTTGTTTGCGAGGAAGCATAAGGCTGCAAAACAAATTGTTAGCACATATAAATTTAAGCATAGGGTGGTTACACATTGCTCACACGATTCTATCTAACGAATCCTCGCCACGTCCTTAAGATTTCTAGTTTCTTTTAATTGCCTGAAACATGTCCCCCTCTGATACCAGTCTGTCGCGACCCAGGACCGGGTTATGAGTCTAATCCGGGATCCGACTAATGATGCCGCGCCATGTGTATCTCTTAGTTGGCTAATCCGCACACAGAATTAAGAAAAATATTTATCCGTGCACGTGATTTCTCACAGGGTTCCTCGGTGAGGATTACACATCCAAGTCAATCACATATACAAGTCATATACATTTTCAATTTGCGAAAGCGTGTAGTAAACCATGTTAGTACCGTTCCATTTCACAACATGATTGAATTATATTTAATATGACAAGATATCAGAATGAGCAATGATCATTCGCATATTTCCTAAAAGTAAAGTTAAATGTTTATACAAAAGATCAGTTAATTAGTTGCCCCATAAATAATGGCCAACAAAGGCCAGCACAACCAAATAATAAACCCAAAAGATGATAAACAAGAATCCCAAAATATGACACAACTCTAAGCTTGAATAAATGTCTACATGACATCATCAGCTTGCCACTCGATTGCGCACTGCGGTTCACCAACCGCCTCCTCAGGCTCCTCCTCTAAGGCAATGGGCTCGGGACCTGAGTACCAAAATAAAAAGGATCAGATAGGATGGTCTGGCGGGTGGGCGAAAAGATATAACAAATATACAAAACAAAGATACCTTGATAGAATGTAGAAAACCTGTATATAAGTAATGAATTTTGTAAAAGTAAATGCATCATTTGTCAAGAAAATGTATGAACAATATAAATCACGTAAGGGTATCAAGGATTAGGTACCATCAAGATGGTAACCACACAAAGCTAAATCATCTCTCACAAAAGTGATGCGAGCACATATCGTACGGGGCCATTGACCACGGTCACACAAGGTGAGAGAGTCAATGATTAAATACTATAATTTACATATATAAACTCTGTGGGTCCACGGTAGTGAACCGGGTAAATACTCTTCGGATTCCAGACTGCAGCTGACTAAACAGGAGGAGAGGGATCTCTAAGTCGGTGGATCAAACCGACAAGGTTGTCCAAGCTTAGTGCTGCCGACTCATAGGTCAAATGCGGAAAATAAAAACAAATGCATAATAATGGGACGGGGTGCCCATAGGCACAAATGCACATTCATATCGGGTCGAGCAAATACGGGTTAATAAAGGCTAAACACATTTTTCAATACTTTCGGGACAAGTCCAAATCATAAGATATGATGTTTGAAAAGCACAAATAAAATTCGGGTCGAGAAAAACATGAATGGATTTTCAACATTCTCCTGGCTAAGTATTGAAGGTCCAAGATTTGATCAATGTAAATAGGGTCTCGCTTGTCAATTTAATATTTATTTGCAATCCGGGGCCTTACGCACATTAATAAGTCTAAAAGACCTTAACAAATCATGATAAAAGGATTTCTTCTTCAATATAGTTCCACATTCTTCTCCCATATAGTTCCACAAGTTCTTCAAAAGAAATCCATCAGGATTGAAATTTCAGTCAACCCTCGGTTGGCTTGTCGGTTAACCGACAGGGTCATGTCGGTCGACCGACAAGCTGACCGACGGCTAGCCGAGTTCAAAAATGGGGAGAAAACAGCTCTCGGGAATTGGAACCGAGGGGCTGTTGGTTCACTGTCGGCTGACCGACACTTCAGCATCAGAAATTGCAGAAAATTACAGCTCTCTAGAATTGGAACCGAGAGGCTGTCGGCTCGCTGTCGGTTGGATGTCGGTCAGCCGACAAGCTGACTGATAGCTGACCGACAGCTACGGACACAGCATTTCTGAAGCTATTTTTCAGTCCTTTCTTCCCTTAAACATTCCTCCTTTCTACACTTCTATCCCCTGCAATAAAATGAGCTAAAAAGCTCCTCCAATTCATCACTACAATCCGATCATTTGACCTCATCCCTTCTTCCATCAAATCATCCATAAAAAAATGGATCCAACCTCGTCATCCCATCCACATTCAACCAAGAGAAATCCATTACATGAAACAAGTCAAAACTTAATACAAATGAGATATCATTTTCAAGAAAGCAATATATTAACAAGATACACTAATGAGTGTATTTCAAATCTCAATAAAAGCATGTCAGGAAGTAAAGCTTTAAGTAATAAAATCATTAATGAAAGCTAAACATTTGTATAAAACATGATCAACGAAAATAAATCATTTCATCCACTTGCCTTAGGTCCAAAGCTAGCGAATTCAAGCCACTAATCACCAATCAAGCCAAGAAACACAACCTAAACAAAAACCCCCAAATACAAGCCCTAAAATATCAAAACCAAATTAAAACAAAGGGAAAACTTCCAATAATGAAAATGGAGAGTCCCTAGGGCTTAATAAACAAGAATCTAGGAGATTAGAAGGAGAGCTTACTTGGAAGTCCTTCATAAAGGCTAGGTTATCTCTATGAAAAACTCAAAATTGATGAATCCTTTCAAAAATGGTACCAAATGAAAGTTCCTCTCTTGATTTGAGCAAAGCTTTGTGGTGATTTGTGTGGAAGAAAGCAAGAATAACAAGAATGGAGGCTAGGGCTGCTGGGATCTCTTCCTTATCAATAGTAATTAGGGCAAGAAGAGAGAAAGAGAAGGGAGGGTTCCCTTATATAGCAAAGAGGGAGTGGGTCCCACAACTTAAAATACCTCTCGGGCTCAAATCATCGATTTCGGGACCTCAAATGATTTCAATGAAGAAGATAAAGTTGCTTGATGAAATATCTAGTTTCAGAAAAGTCTAAGTTTTGTAACTTTTGGTGATGTTGAAAATCATGTCCAAATTTTGGGTAAAAAGACTGTTTTGCCCTCAAATTGAGAAAAGTTGAGTTTAGGAGTTTCAAACGAGGACGGGTTCAATATGAAAGTTGAAAAGCTAAACAAGACAAGTTAAACGGGATTAAAAACATGATTTAAGGAAATCAAGAATAACCCCCAAGCTCACGTAAATCCGTAACAAGAACCCCCAAAGGATCCCACAAATCAAGAAGGCTCTCAAAATCCCCCAAAGCTATTATAAAAGATATTATAATCCTAAACTAAACCAAAATCCACTAAACACACTTAAAGATAAAACACGACTTAATTAACAGCAATCGAGGTCTCTCTGGTTGGGGTTTTACAGCGACCCACGATCTCCATCTTTTGACTAAGTCCCACTTCCGGACAACTACAGAACTGCCTGAAAGTGAGTAACAGTGGATTTCTGGTATACAATTGTCCACTTTTCGCAACCGCCTCCACTCCCCCACAGCTTGAAACTACTCCTTCCTCTTTGAAGTCTATAAAGGGAGCACTTGAGGCAGCATTCTTCACCAAGTATCCCTTACATTTTGACCTGACACTCTGCGCAACCATCACTAGCAACTTTACTTCTTCAAAAACAAGGTAAACAACCTCTGGAAGAACAACTGGACAACCATGACAGAGTTCTAACACCATGATTGTTACATTTTTGTTTATTAGCTAATTCATGGGTTGGACAAAACTCTAGGCGTCCATTAAGTTGTATTTTTTATTTAGAAAAGGACTCTAGAGATAGAAGACGAGAAGGACTTAAAAGAAGAAAGCTGGATGACATAGACATGCAGAAGTTACGGAACAACCAAAATGGGGTCAGCTCGAGCGCTCATATCTTTGCTGAGCGGATGGAGTTAGAATGGCCAGATGCATTAACAGAGCCTTTTTGCGCTGAGACAGAACCACATCCACTCGAGCAGATGGAAGGTTCGCTCGAGCGGACAAGGCGGCAGAGTCCAAGTTAAATTAAAAACTTATTTCTAATTGTGCCAAAACTGCTTGTTTTAATCCTAATCAAGTTAGGCAACCTTAAGCATGACCTAAGGGTTATTTAAAGGACTCAAGGGCTATTCTAAATATAGTCCTCACTTCTCAAAGTTCTGAGTTAGAGATTTAATTGAGAAAAATCTTCTCTATAGATTTATGAAGGAGTTGTGCTGCCAAGTACTCTAGAGAGCCACGTTCTTCTGCATCCCTTGTAGAAGATCATTTTCTTACGTAGAAGATTTTAGGAGTCAAGCACTGGATTGAGTGTGTTATAATCAACGGTATGAAGTCGTTGAATCATGAAACGATATAAGGTAACTTCAGTCTTTATCTAGGGGATATCCGTGGAGGAAATCTGAGTTTCTTGTAATTACGAGATTCATAGTGTGTGATTGTTGATCTAGTTCAGATCGGTGGTTTTTCACCCAGTTAGGGTTTTCCACGTTATATTTGGTGTCCTTATGGTGTGTGTTTTTTTAGTTTATTTTTCCATTGCATAGATATTATTTTGCACACTATTGGGTTGATTTATTGAGTAGATCAATCTAGAAATCATGAACCCTAAACTTTCAAGGATGTTTCACTGTCTTGAGTTCTCTAAAACATTCTTTGTCTTCTCTACTTAGGAGGAAGAAATATCCATGCACTTGTTGTGTTCTTCACCTTGGCTCACCATGCAAAGGCCCTGAGGTGACATAGCCTTGAATCTTCTCTTTCTTAGTATTAACAGTAACAATTCCCTCAGAATTTGCACCTTTGCATCTTAGAAAACAAGTGGCAGATTATAAAAATTATTTAAGGGACAAATACTCCATGTTTTAGGTTCAAAATATTGTAAATCTATCAAGACATCCTCTAACAGTTTCAAGAAGGAGAATGTGCTATAAAGATATGTGCACTACTACCGAATTGTATCAAGCAAGCAGTTTACAAACCACTTTTGGGCAACCGTTGTGTACTTCCGAAGCCAAAACCTCACCAACAGTCCTCGACGCTCCACCATTTCTCTCTTTTGTGATATTCCTTTTATAGAATTTTTTTTATGTGTTTTGTCTCCTATGCTAAATAAGGGTGTGATATAAAATGTTTGTGAATGACTTGCACTTGTGAGGTGAGAAATGTGGAACACAAGTAAAAGGAAAAACAAGAATGAAGTAATCATCCACTCCAAAACACTCATGTGCTATTCATTCTTGTGTCCTCTTGTTTGCCGGATTTATTCAGAATTGTGTTGGTAATCCTTAATTCTTCTTAAAAAACTTTCGACCGATAGTTGACTGTAAGTGGGTCTTTAAGACCAAAAGGGACTTTAAATGGAAAACCGAACAATTTAAAGCCCAATTTGTGGCCAAGGGCTTCACTCAAAGAGAAGGCATCGATTACAACGAAACCTACTCACCGGTATCAAACAAGGGTTCATTCAAGATAATTATGGCACTTGTAGGACACTATAACCTAGAGCTACATCAAATGGACATCAAAACGACATTTCTAAATGAAGATCTAGAAGAGGAAGATTACATGGTCCAACCAGAAGGATTCGTTGAACAGGGGAGAGAAAGGGTAGTATGCAAATTAAAGAGGCCGATATATTGATTTAAACAAGCTTCGAGACAATGTTACTTAAAGTTCAATCTAATCATATCTTTCAGTTTTATGAGGAAGTTTATGATATTAGTCCTATTATATGTTGACGGCATCTTATTAGCCAATAACCACCTTAGAATGATTTGTGAAAGCAAGGTTTATCTTGAGCCAATTTTAATATGATAGACATGGGCAAAGCATCCTTTGTAATAGGAATTGAGATATATTGGGACTGATCTTGAGGATTACTTGGGTTGTCTCAGGAAGCCTATATCAAAACAATTCTCAAGAGGTCCAATATCAAAGGTTGTAAGGCACAATATGCTCCTATAGTCAAGCCAGATAAATTTATCAAAGACCAATGTCTAAAGAATGAAATAGAAAACAGTAGATGGATAAGTGTCCCTGTGCAGCAACAGTCGGTAGTTTGATGTACGGTCAGGCATGTACAAGACTAAACATAAATTTTGCAATGGGAATGCTTAGTATATACCAAAGTAAATCGGGCATGTTCTACTGGCAAGCGACAAAGAAAATATTGCATTAATACTTAAGCGGTAATCGGAGATATATGCTCACATATAAGAGATCCGATCGTTTAGAGGTTTGTCGGATGTTCTGATACCAGGAAATCTACTTCAGCATATGTTTTCCTATTAGCAGGTGGAGCGATTTCATGGAGTTGTGCAAAGAAAACTTGATGATCACTCTATTTACATTTGATGCAGAGTATATGGCATGCTTTGAAGCAACGGGTCATGCATTGTAGATGCATAACTTCATCTCAAGACTTTGTATTATAGATTGTATCGTAAGCCACTGACGATTTACTGTGACAATTATCTAGCAATGTAATTTTTCAAAAATGAAGAGTGTTCCATCAAATCAAAGTATCTGGAAATTAAATAATGTGTTCTTAATAAAAACAATTACAAAATGGATTAGTGTCTATTGTTGGAGCTCCGACAAGTCTCATGAAAGCTGATCCATTAATGAAAGCATTGGCGCTAAGGCCTATGAAGAACATGTTACAAATATGGGCCTGCAGGATTTTGCTAATTATTAGGATTATTTTATTTTTATGTTATTTAAGAGATCATTAATGTTTCAAGTTTGACAATTTCGTAATTCTTATCTCTTATATTACTTGCAAATATGATTATAGCAGATACAATAAGAATGAAAAGTTATGAAATTAAAGTACCCACCAAAATTTGGTATGTCATGTTAAGAATCCTAATTTTACCCTCACTAAAGACTTGGTTAAACAAATATACTCTTGTTGTAATTATGAAAGGGAGCTCGTCGTTAAAGATGTGTAATTGCTATCTTTTGCATCAATAAAATTGTTTAATCACAAACTAAAGATTTAGTTCAAAATTTGAGTGGGAGCTTTTTTTATTGGTGCACTGGTCATAGTCAGCTTTTCAAAGTTCTAAGTCCAAAATGAGTCGTTTGAAAAAAAAAAAGAGATTTTCTCTAAGACTTTAGGATGTGGTCTACCCGTCAATTGGCCCAAGTGAGAGAATGTTAGAATATGAGACGTGTGGTATACTTGACCGTACGCCCATGTATGGTCCCACCAATGCAATTAAAGACTCCTCTTTAATTTGGTGTTTTAGAAACCATATTAGACTTGGAATTTAGCAGTTCGCTTCCTACTCAAGTTATTAATAACATGGACAATTCTAACAAACTAAGAGTTCCATGAGAAGCAGGGAACTATCACAGAGTCCTATAAATATATGGGTATAGGGCAACTTGCTTTACCTCAAGAGATTATTGTTTGATTCTCTCATCACTTGCATGCGTTATGGAGAAGTCGAATAGAGTTGTAAACCCCGTGTGCAAAGGCTTTCCCTTCTTCACATGCTCAACATATGATAGAGCCAGGTACGTGTGTTTCACATATTGTGTTATTCAGACTTAAACAATTAAAGATGATCCCATGATTAGGCTAAATCTAACAGTCTATCCTTCTTTAGCATATATCAGTATGGAATTAGATCAAAATCAGATTTGGTGATGGAGGTTTTTGTGGGGTTTGGTCGAGTCTAAAATATTAAGAAAGATTACCGTCCTTGTCACGTCACCTTATCTCATTATATATTAACCATCTAAACTGACGAATAACTCTTTTGAAATGAATTTCAGAAAGTGTAGATGAGATTCTTTAGGAACTCGCCGTATTTATTTGGAAATAAATCTTATTTGAAACTTGTTTAGAAAGTGTAGGTGGATCTCTCTTTAAAAGAAACCCGGTTTGAAAGGAAATTTAAAATATATTGGACTCTTTAACTCAGTCTTTTGAAAGGAAATTTCACTACATTTTAGTTTGAAAGGAAATTTAAATATCTTGGACTCTATAAATATTTCCTTTTGAAAGGAATCAGGGCCAAATTTAATTGCTCAATTGGAGCCGATTTCGTAATCAATTGTAAAATCGAGTTCCAATAACAAAATCAAATCATATTCCTTTCATATAAATATAAATTTGTATCGTACAAAGTACTTACGCTAAAATACAAACAAACGAATCATGTTGAAGTGATTATTAGCTAGATTCAATCTTTACAGAATGCCTGAACATAAGAAAACATATTTTCGATAACATCTTTCAACTATCAGGAGGGGCAATGTCATGTAAGAGTGCAAAACAGCCACTTGTTGTTTCATACACCATGAAAGCGAAGTCCGTGGCATGTTATGAGGCCACATCACAAGAAGTATGGCTAAAGAATTTCATTCAAGGACTTAAGTTGTAGACTTCATTTACAAACCACTAAAGATATATTGTGATAACACATTTGCAATTTACTTCTTCAAGAATAATAAGCATTCATGTGGCTCCAAACACAAAAAGATTAAACATCTCTTTGTAAGGGAAGAGATTAAGATTATGTTTGGTATCTCTACTCTTTTTTTGACAGACCCAGTAAAAGTAGAGCCATAAAAAAAAGAGTCATACAAAGAAAACGCCAAAGCTCTATTTTTCAGCTGCTCACTTTTGAGCATTTGGATTTTAGAGGATTTTCCTCTAAATGTCTAAAACGAACAGAGGCCAGAATGTTATGCCAAACGCTTTTATTTTCATAATCGATGTCCGCTTTAGACATTTAGACAAATAAAGGCTGAAAATAGAGGTGTCAAACATGGGCTAAGAAACGTCATATGCATGTCCACGTAGAACATCATTATGAGATAATCGAAGTCAATGGTACCAAGTACACAGATCATGAAGTTCATTTGGGCCTAACCAGTGCTCTCTTTCAAAGCATTAAAGTTTGTATGGACATTTAATAATAATAAGAATAATAATAATAATGATGATGATGATCGCAACCTTTTATTCCATGATTTTGCAAAATCCCTCATTGAAAAAATGGTGCTCATACCAACAGTATTATCACATAGGAAAAAGATATTGAGAAACGATAGTATCTAATTTTGTTATGTACAAATCATGAATCAAAGCACTAAGGCCATATGTTTAAAAAACAAAAAAAAAAGAGGAAAAAAATCCAAAGAGTTAGCCAAATTGAAAACTTTCATGTGGCATTTCCTTTCGGATAGACTTCCCGTTAGAGAGAGACTTACCAGAGGCAATTACCACATTGATACGCACTTACGAGGATTTTATGGTATATAAAGAGCTGTAAAACTTCACCTAGGTTAACAAGGTGATTTCCTGGAGATGTGAGGGCACTCAAATGCTAATTGGGCCAGTGATTTGGACCAGAGAAAAAGACCACGACCGATTATGTACTTAACCTTGGAGGAGGTGTCGTTTCTTGGGGTAGCAAGAAACAAACCTCAACAACTAGGTACATAGCCGAAGTATAGTACATAGCTTGCGGTACAGTAGTCCAGAATGTTCTTAAGTTGAAACAATTCCTGTGTGACCTAGAAGTAACTAAAGAAATAGAGCATGTCCCAATGATCATAGATAGCACGTTTGCTATCTCAATGGTGAATGAACAAAAGTTTAACAATCAATCAAAAGATATTGAGATAAAATATTATTTTATCGGGGAGAAGGAGAGATAATGAAATATCCTATTTGATTTTGGAGAAATTAATGATTGATGATCTTATCAAGGCATTGCCTAGAGAGTCATTTGCAAGGCATCTGATGCTCATGAAACTGAGATATATTTAATGTATATGGCATTTGTGCCAAGTGGGGGATTGTAAAAAATCATGTGGCCCGCATGCCATGGGTCCCACGTCAGATCAAGTGGATGGCAATTGCCAAAAGAGAATAAGAGTCCCACTATAATAAAACACTTGGTATGTTGTAGAAAAGATAGGAATCTTGCCGTAATCGGATTGATTAACAAGTTCAGATCTTATCCCCACGTAGCAGAAGTCTCTAGGAAGCATGACTCATCGGGATTAGTTATATAATTGAGCTGAAAGCCCCTGAGTCTGCATCTTCGCACGGATATCTAGACACATGAGATCAGTAAAAACTTCCCATAGTCAGAAACACTACAAATTTTCGGCTGCATGTACGAGTATTTCATAGCCCAATCCTTCACAAGGGACTCAAACTATCATCACTTCATGTAACGGGTCCTCTCAAAGGCCTGCCTTTTATATTCTATTGCTTTTGCTTAATGCATCCTACTTTTTTCTATAAAAGAAATATTAATAAGTTATTTTATTAATGTGCGGAACTCATTTTCACATTGGGGAGCTCTATTGGCACCACAAAAATGTCTCTCTACACCGCAAATTTTTTTTTCATTTCCTGAACTACCCCTCCACCCTTTCCCTCTTCCTCTCCCTCAACCCTCTTCCTCTCCCCCACCCCCACCCCACCCAGTCTCCGGCGGGGAAGGATCCACGGCCGGCATCCCGCGAAGGCCAGCTCCTGCCGGCCAGCCGGCGGCATCCCTCCCTCTCCTCTATTTTCTCCCCTCTCCCTCTTTCTTCATCCCTCCCCTCCCCTCTATTTTCTCTCCCTTCTTCTTCTCTCTCCTTCCCTCCCCCCTCCCCCCTCCTCTTCCTCTCCCTCCCCCTCCCAGCAGCCAATGAAGAGGGAGATCAGGCAGCAGGGGTACACCAGGCGGAAACCCTGCTGCCCGATCTCCCTCCCCGTCGGCGGCTACGAGGGGGAGGGAGAGGAAGAAGGGGGGAATAGGGATGGAAGGAGAGAGAAGAAGAGGAAGGGGGAGAAAATAGAGGAGGGGGAGGGAGGAAGAAAGAGGGAGAGGGGGAGAAAATAGAGGAGGGGGAGGGAGGAAGAAAGAGGGAGAGGGGGAGAAAATAGAGGAGGGGGAGGGAGGAAAATAGAGGAGGGGGAGGGAGGAAGAAAGAGGGAGAGGGGGAGAAAATAGAGGAGGGGGAGGGAGGAAGAAAGAGTGAGAGGGAAAGAAAATAGAGGAGGGGAAGGGAGGAAGAAAGAGGGTGAGGGGGGAGGGAGGCCGCCGGCTAGTCAGCCGGGGATCCCTCCCTACCGGTGACTGATGGGGCGGTGGGGGAGAGGAAGAGGGTGGAGGGAGAGGAAGAGGGAAAAGGAGGAGGGGGAAGGGTAGTTTAGGAAATGAAAAAAAAAACTTTGCAGTGTGGAGAGATACTTTTGTGGTGCCAATAAAACTCACATTTATGTTCATTGGACTATATACCCCTCCCTCCTTATATCCCACTGACATCATAGCATTAACTACTCTCGTGTTGTCATATAGCTAGCATCTAATTGAGGCCAAGGGGACATTGTTGGGCATACTACGAATAAGCTTGTATTGCCATGGTAGTTGGCATTGGGGTTTCTAAATATCAGAAGGAGCTCGGATCCTCTCGTAGTTATTTCAGGGGATCCCCTTTTATAGCAATTTAAATAGGAACTGCGTGGCATATGCCGGGAACTCACGATGAACGTCATCAGTGGTGGACCCAGGATTTTCGTTCGAGAGGTGTGGACCTTACCTTATTAGGCTGCTTGGTTTTGGGGCAAGCCGAGAATTTTCATGTAGATTCTTGGGGGAGGAACCATGACTTTTATTGAATTTTTTGAAGCGCACCGCGGTTTAACAGGTGCGATCACACCCACGTACTTGTGCATGAGTCCGCCCCTAAACGTCATCACTGCCCAGTCATGTCGTCAATAATGTGTTTTTTAGGGCTATTCATAATAAAGTAAAATATTAAGATATGTCATTTGAGGATATGGGATTCATCTTGAATAGTTCGGGGATCTAGACTTGGAATAAAGATGGTTTGTAGGGTGATGGTTCACATACATGAGGTGTGGGCAGTGGCGGACCCAGGATTTTCATTTGGGTGGGGCAGATAATGGTCAATTGAAAAGGTCAACTTTTGTTCTTTTTTTTTGTTAGACCACTACAAGAAAAAACATATTTGGTGACATGAAAAAATGTCACCGAAGGCCCATTTTTTGTCACCTATTATCATTGGTGACACGGGATGGGGTGTCATTGTATCCATGACACTAAAAGTCAAGGGTGACAAAGTTTATGCACTTGTCATGAAATGATGTCAACAGTGACAAAAATATGGTGTCACGGAAGAAAGATTTTCCATGACATAGTAGGGTGTCACCGAAAGCAATGGTGACAACAATGCGGGTGTCATAGAAAAGAGATCTTCTGTGACAAGAATTGTCACTAAAAATATTTATCATGACAACCAAATGCGTGTCACCGATAATATTATCAGGTTGCAAACAAGGGTGACATACTCTTTTTGTCACAAAAAAAACACAATCAAAATATTTGTGCCACCCAAATTATCATTTCGCACCTGCTTACAAAGTTTCAAATATTTGTATCTAGATATACCCATTAGCAAAACTTATACCACAAAGACGCAAAATATCATTCAAATCAAATATCCAACAAGTCAACATTCTATCATCCAAGTTCACAACCCTTCAAAATATTCATCATTTAACAATAAACACTTCAAAGTTAATAGTTTTAGCATAACTACAAAATATCCATACACGGTGTGTCGTGTCAAATTAATTACAAAAATAATTCAAAACAAGTAACTCCATCTTGGTCAACTTGGTTAACTGCCAAAAAGTCTTCAACTCCATCTTGGTCATCTTGGTTAACTGCCAAAAGTAACTCCATCTCGATAGTTACCTACCTGTATAAAATCGCAACAAAAAAAATGTAATTATTTAACATGTTATGAAGCACACAACTCAAAACAAATGTATGAGAAACTATTTAACATGGTCAATATAGTTCTAGCTAAATAAGAGAAGATATATTTTGAAAATACCACAAAAATGCTTTATTAGTTTCATCATAGATGCAATCAGTCTTGATTTGTGACAAGGGCTGTCAACAAGTTATGCCCTTGGATGACATGGGCTCAAGCCTCATACATAAGTTTATACTACTCAGTAGGGTTTTACTGGAGCTCAGGATTTCGCTCCAGCATACACTGCAGTAGCCCCAAGCTCTTCCTCAATCCTAAGTAGCTGCAAGTACAAAAAAGAAAAAAAGAATGCTCACTAGAACTGTGTATTTTGAGGTATGGGGAAAACTGTTCTAATAATCTCTATCCAAAGATGACTCACCTGGTTATATTTAGCAAGGCGTTCTGACCTGCATGGGGCTCCTGTCTTGATCTGACCACCCTGTTTCACCACAAGCAAATATGAATAATAAAACTAGAAACCACCATGATGATTGCTGAAGTGGGAAAAAAAAACAATAAATGGGCAGGATGGATGGAGATTAAATGAAGGATCTTATTTTTAGTTTCTCACCGTAGCCAAGCCTATTGAAAGGTCTGCAATGAAAGTATCCTCTGTTTCACCACTGATTGGAGTCGACAGTGATGCATCTCACAACATGAGGTCCACTGTTGCAATTGGACAGCAGGTCAAAAGAAAAAAAAATTGTAGATGAGGACTCAGTCTAGGAAAAATAATCATGGAAAAATAATATGAAAAAAAAAACCCAAAAATCAGATGAAAATAAGCTCTATCATTGTAGGTTAGAATTTTCAATCTGACACAGTAAGCGATGGACTACTTGCAAAGAACAAAGGCCCATGAATGCTCATCTATCCGATGAAGTCCTTGAAAACAACAAGACTAAATATCATCACTTTATTCCAAATCTTTCACAAATGTATTTATACTGTTTTTTATACAAGAAAAGAATGAAATCTATTTACAGTTGTCGAATTTCACAAAAATTAAATTGCATGAGCAGAAGAAAAGTACCCTGCAAGTGGGAAAAAGAAATGCATAAAACCATCAAAAGCAAGGTATAAAAACCATCAGAAGCTAAGCACAATCGTCATATTAAAAACAACACACACTTTATTACAGATATTCTTCTATACCAGGTGGCAGTTTATATTCATGAACTGAAAAGTTTCACTCATACATATGAATCTCAACTCCCAACAGAGAAGGACACGTGTGGTATGAAACTTCACTAACATCAACAAAGTTTATATTAAAATCAATCATGCTCTTAAGAGGTAGATGCGAAAATTTCAGATGACAAGACAGTAGGGATAACGATAGAAGTATACAGCAAATCAACAAGGGAAGGAAAAAAAAACTTACAACAATGAGTTTCCCTGCATTTTCTGGCCTCTTCGCAATCTTAATTGCAGCAGCAGCTGCCGCTCCTGAAGATATACCAACCTGGAATCAAATGCCCCTCCATCATTATCATTAGGAAAAAGTAAGGAACATGCAATACAAATGATCACCATCATCATTATCAAGCCTTTTCCCATGAATTTGGGTCTAATTTTGTGAGTTCTACTCAGTCATCCCTGTTCAGTGCTATGTACTGTCACTCCATGCACTTCAAAAGATAATATGCTAAAAATATAGTAATTTTTCTAAACATTCATAGGAACTCAATAATTTCATTCAGAAGCAAAGCAGAGTGTTGAACTTGTCATGACAGCATCATTAATGAGAGATGAAGAAGATTAACCACTCACCAACAACCCTTCTTTCAGGGCAAGAAGCTTTATAGCTTCATCACTTGAGACCTGGGCAAAGGCACCAACATGGCAATTTCATAAGAGGAGGTTAGTAGACTCACAATTCTAACATCTAGCATGAAAGAACTAACGAGCAAAGGCAGAAAAAGAAATGTGTGTTAAATAGCACAAATGGTACCCATTACTTTTTCATGAATTCTCTAAGATGCTGATAAACAAGAGGAAAATTACATAATAACCAACTGGTGCAAGTTTCTATCAAGAAGAGGGCCCCACAATTGGGCCCATGGCTCTTGCGTGTACATACAACAGCCCACACAACTCAATGTGTTGAGTTTTTGAATTTAGTTCCTATACGCAGGGAATACCTCTATAGTCTATACTACAATCTTAGGTATTAAATTACATATAAAATGCCACTTAAATGCATGACTGATAGAAGCCTGAGTAGTGCATGGGCGAAGTGGATATGTCAAAAGGCTTTAAAACAAGATGATAATAGTACTAATTGTAGTAGAATCTAAGACAAGATAATATGACACTGTACAAAGGATAATGAAAGGATATAATCACCATTATTGATCAGATGGTTAGCAAATCCTCAATCTCATATCTTAAACCTTTTATATATGGCTGACTCAAAGACCCTATTAGATACTAATAGGGTTTTTCTCCCGCCATGTGTCTTGTTGTAAACAACATTCACTCTGTTCAACTCGGTAATTACCGCTGTAATTAGCTTGTGGAACAAACATAATTAGTTGACCAGCATGAATTTTGAACCTGGGCACATGAACCATTGAACCCACATGAGGGAATAAATTAGATGTGGCATCGGTGACGTGATTAGTACATATGCTAATAAATAAACTTGACATACAACTGATCTCTGTCCTCGTGAAATCTGGATGTACAAGAAGTCAGTTTTGACTGCATATGTTAGGGTAGATTGGATATGATGATACTTTACATGAATTGCTCTAACCCACTGAAGATTTATTTTCATTTTAGCTTACTCCAACAAGTGCCTTTGCCCCAACATTTACTAATGTTGACAATTCCACACTTTGTCTGACTTATCAAACAAATTTTTTTATTTTTTTTGGTTTGAGCTCTGGTCGGAGCAGGTTGGGTAAAACCTCTTGTATGCAATTCTCATCCCAACATAGTCACAATGTAAACTACTTCTAAACGTTACTTACACCTTAATTTTAAATTCCACAAGTGCAGACCTGTTTTCATAGTAGCAAATTTGAAAAAGAAAATCTTGTCGGCACTTTTTAAAAGGTGTTGTTAATGTGCTGCTCCCATCTTTTCCGTTTCAAAAGCAGAATTCAAATGATACAAATGGCGTGGATTGCCTTTCTGTCTCTCAAACTCTTCTAATTCTCAGAATTTCAATATTTCACTTTGAAGAACAAGCACTTGAGTGAAACCCCCGGAACAAGACCAGGAATTTCATCAAACATCCTACGGGCATAGAACAACAGAAGCCTAAAATGCCCTGAAAAATTCCCAAAACTAGAAGGGAAATTTCATCAAACATCTTACAGGCATAGAAGAGCATGATCCCAAAAGGCAGAACACTAGAGTAACATGCAACAGTCCTAACAAACCCCAAACACCAATCAATCAATCATCCACTGAAACCAAACCCCAAAAAAAAAATCAGAAAAAGAAGATAATAAAAGAGCAAATTCGAGTACCCAATCACCTAAAATGGAAAGGAATCAGATGATAAAAGTCTTACTTTCTCCCGCAGCGATCCTCTTCAAAAGAGGACACTGAGAATCCAGACGGGACTCTACTAAGTGAGGAAGTTTCCCGAGGCTTTAGAAAACAATAAGAAAAAGGGATGAGGACCTGAGTACACCAGCCGCCGGCCTAGCAGAGAGAGGGTCGAAGTTTTTTCCGGAGATGAGAGGACGACGATGGAGTGATGGAGATGAGAGGAGATCGATGAGATTCAGGTTGAGGGAAAGAAAGAAATGAGTCAAGGATAAGAGAGAGAAAAGGGGAAAAGAGATTGGAGAGGGAAAAGGAGTGCGGAGGCGGGAGAGGAAAAAATTAAATCATCCGGTGACAAAATTTTTTGTCATCGAATCTATTAGACCTTTTAGTGACAAAATTTTTTGTCACCGAATCTCCTCTTTATTTGGCACCTTGGCTAAAGCTTTTCCGTGACAAGCAAAAAAAAATTTTGTCACCTTTGTGTGCGTTCCGTGTCAACATTGATTTTTTGTCACCAAAGGGTGTCACCAATAGTGTTTTTTGTTGTAGTGGACATATTTCACCTAAATAATAGCAGAAGAGAAAATATATTACAATTAAACGTATAGACACAAAATACTTAACTGCATCTACTAACATTGATTTCTCTCATAAAAATATCAACACAAACTTACATTATCCTGTTTCACTCAAAATTTATGTCAGAATCAATGCCTATGGCAGATCAATGTAGATTCAAGGTGAATAGGTATGGGAAAAAATTGGATACAATAACATTTCTCAAAGCCAACAAGACATTTGCATATGTAGGGTGGTTGTTTAAACACGTGGGCCATGATGTTGGGCCCACTGGACTTTTGGGAAGTTACAAGATCCAACCTGGGGCAATCGCCCCAAGTCATGAAAGCATAGGTTCGCCCCTGGGTGTGGGTTTGCTCTTATGTTCGAGTTACATCCCAAACTTACCTATTAATCGATAAAAATACCACGGGCATACTCGCATCAAAAGACGAAAAAAGAAAAAAGAAAAAAGAAAAAAAAGCCCAAGAGTGGAACTATGAAGGGAAGCATCTTTAGAAGGTGTCAAATCCTGCCGTAAGTGTTTCACACTACTGTTGAGGAGTGGGCTCCACCCGAGGGAAAATATTAAAAAGCATTTCCACTACCTCTACTAATAATGCCTTGAGGTTTTGATAGGAATGGCTAGCTGAAGAAACCAACTTGAAGATGGGCATTGCCCCACTATTCTACAGATGTCAGGTCCACTAAAGCAATCACTTGGAGCACCTACTGAAGGGTTACACCACATCTTGCAGATGCCACCTAGTGGAACCCAAACTTCAATTCAATTCCATGAAGCACAGCAGCTACCTGAGGTACTTCAACCCATGATGCAGCCCACTGTGGAACAACTCACAATCCAAGAAGAGCCTATTATCAACCATTCTATGGTTACCCGATCCCAGACAGGTGTTCATAAACCCAATCCAAAGTATCTCTATAATGTTGAGAAAATTCCCATTGAACCTAAGTACACAAAATCAGCAATGCAACATCCAGGATGGCTTTTAGCAATGAAAGAGGAACTTGACGCTCTTCGCTCCAATGACACATGGGACCTAATACCCCGATCTGATGACATGAACATTGTTGGGTGTAATTGGGTTTATAAAGTCAAACTCAAAGTTGATGGTACCCTTGAGCGTCTAAAAGCTCGACTAGTTGCAAAAGGCTTTGCTCAAGTCCCTGGAGTTGACTTCACAGAAACCTTTTCACCTGTTGTTGAGCCAGCAACTATTCAAATCGTCCTGACCATTGCTCTTGCTCACAATTGGGACATTCGCTAATTGGATGTAAAGAAAGTGTTTTTGCATGGAAAAATCAATGAGCCAGTATATATGGAGCAACCACCTGGATTTAAAGACGTCAATAGGCCCAACCATGTTTGTCATCTCAAAAGAGTATTATATGGACTTCAGCAAGCGCCTCGAGCCTGGTTTGACAGATTCAACTTATTTTTACTATCTCTTTGCTTTTTGTGCAATTTTGCTGAGTCTTCATTATTTATTTGCCATCACCAATGAGGAACTCTACTTTTATTATTATATGTTGATGACATTATTCTCACATGTGATAATAATTCATTACTTCAACGTCTGATAGTTTTATTGGGCCAAGAATTCTCCATGAAAGACCTAGGGCCCATACACTACTTCCTAGGGCCGTTGAGGTTCATCGGTTCAAGGGAGGTCTATTTCTTAATCAAGCCAAGTATGCTACTGATTTAATAGATTGAGCACAAATTAATGGGTGCAAATTCAATGCTACTCCTATGGTCTCCAAGTTTAGACCTAACAACTCTAATGATATACTTTTTTCTGATCCACATTATTATAGAAGTATTGTTGGTGGCTTTCAATATCTTACCTTTACCAGACCTGATATTGCCTTCAGTGTCAATTATGTCTGTCAACACATAATTTTGAGATATATTAATGGTACCATTAATCATGGCATTCGTCTCCTTGCCAAGAATCCAATCGTGTTATATGGGTTTTCAAATGTAGATTGGGCTGGATGTCCACTTACTCATCGATCAAAGCTTGATGGACCGCGCTCCTGCTCGGTTCTACCGAGGTCGGCGGACGTGGGAGTCCGTTTTTGCTGTTTTTCGATTCTTTTTTCTTCTGTACTTTTCCTTGACATTTTGACCATTTATTGGCCTGATTTCTTTGTAGGAAACCTGATGAGAATCCTTGCATTTTATTTTGCAAAGTTTCCAATTTCCTGAGAAAGCCGAAGACTTTGTCGCGCAGAGCTGCCGATTTTCCGTCAGAAGCTGAAACTGGGCCAAACGATGTCGGAATGACCTGAAATTTGGTGTGAAGCCTCCTGAGCAATAAATAAGACCAACCATAGGCTTTTGTTTGAGTTTCGAAGCCGTTTGGGGTCCTATCACCTGCAGACTTGCTTTTTGTCGCGATGAAGATGTCGCGGTTTGATGTGCGGTCAACCGATGTCCGATTGACTTGAAATTTGACAGGGAACCTATTGGAGTCATTTTAAGATGATCCATAGGTTCTGTCTTGGAAACCATGGTCCCGGAGAGCTTTTGTCGCCGAGAGCTCCTTTTCGGCTGTCGGAGAAGCGAAGTTAGGCCAAATGATTTTGAAATGACCCGAAACTTCTTGTGTACTCCTCTTTTGGCTATCTGGAAGAATCTTGCAGTTTTTGTTTGATTCTGACAAGATTTGATTTTTGGAAACAACATTGCCTATTTATGGCAGGTTGCGACTTCATGTAGCTCTTTGGATCTTGAAGAGGCAAAGTGACATTTTTGGTGTCAACAAATGCCCCCTCGAGGTACAGCGGCGAGTTGCTTAACTTTTGTAGTCGATGTGCCTCGAAGAGATTTTTGAAGGAGAGCCTGTGACTTGACCAAGAGTCTTTGAGCAATCTTTCTTTTTGGTATTTGTAGCCTTTTGAGCTTCTAGGGGAATTTTATGGTAGTGAAAGGGATCACGTACCATCTCGAGGCAAAGTTTTGAAGATGACATCAGGGATGTGGATTTGGGTTTTGACCTTGTGACCTAACAGGCTATATATGGCAGGTTAGGGGGTCGGGTTTGGTTTTGATCGTGTGACCCAACAAGCTGTATGTGGAATGTTGGGGGATCAATTTTGGTTTTGATCTTGTGACCTAACAGGCTGTATGTGGCAAGTTAGGGGATCAGGTTTTGGTTTTTGGTTTTGGTCTTGTGACCTAACAGGCTGTATGTGGCAAGTTAGGGGACCAGGATTTGGTTTGATTTTTAGAAGCTCATGGGGCTTGTAATTTTCTTTTGTATGGTCCAATCAACTCAAAAGAGGCATGGAACCATTTTTGTATGCTCTTGGTAAGAGGGATTTCTCTTTGACTAAAAGCCCAAAATTTATTTCTTCTTTTTTTTTTTTTTTTTTTTTGTGTGCCTAGGTGGTCAAACCTGGCTCATATGGGCTAACCCATGGGACCTTAAGCTTTTGAAATGGCTTAGATCTCATATGGTGTCATTTTTGTAAAGAATATCCAAAAATATCTCATTTGGATAGAGAATATCTAAGAATATCTTTACTTGGAGAGAATCTCTCATGATCCCTTTATTTTGGGATAGAATATCTCAAGATATCTTTCTTTTGGGAAAGAATCCGTCATAGATTATATCTTTTAGGAGAAAATCTCTCATTGATTTCTTTTTGGGAGAGAATCCCTCAAGATATCTTTCTTTTGGGAAAGAATCTTTCTAATTTCTTTCTTTTGGTAAGGTTACTAATTAGTAACACTTACCTCTTTCTTCTTTCCTTCTTTGGTTTGCTCTCCTCTATAAAAGCAAGGAGAAGGTTGGATCTCTTGCTCTTATTACTTTCTTTTGCAATAATCTCAAGAGGGCTTCAAGACCAAAAGCTTTTCTTCTTCAAAATCTTCAAGAGTTTTCTTCTTCTTCTCCATCAATGGCTTCAAGTAAGTTCTTCTTTTTCAAGAAAACTCCATTGTAGGAAAAAAAATAAAGTTCTTTCTTTCTTTCCCCTTTTTTTTGTTTCTTTCTTTTTTTTTTCTCTTTTTTTTTCTTTTTCACGTGTTTGCCTCCTTTTTTTTTCACACGTTTTTTTTTTCTTGGTTTCTCTTTTTTTTTTTATGTTTTGTTTTTTTTTTTGTGTGGGCCGTACGGACAGATCCGTACGGATCTGGCCGTACGGCCACGTGGCCTGTGGGCCACGGCCTGTGGGCCAGCCCTAATTTTTTCTTCTTCTTTTTTTTTGTTTTTTCCCTCCCCTTTTTTTTTGAGAGAGTTTCTTTTCTTTCCTTTTTTGTTTTCTTTCCCCTCTTTTTTTTTTTGAGAAAGTTTCTTTTCTTCTTCTTTTTTTTTTTTGCTCATCATGATAATGCATTTTTTTTTCGCAAACCAAGATGTTCATGCATGCCTTTAATTTGTAAATTAAATTTGTAGCATGATGTGATAGCATACCTGAAAGTTTTCGCAAATTTGGGAACTTGGAGCTCGCAGTGATGTTGAGCCCTTCCTGATTTTGCGGAGACTTTTAGGTTTCGAAAGTTTGGAGTTTCGGAGCTCGCAGCGATGTTGAGCCCATCTTCAAGCTTTCTATTTCTTTCGGGATAGTTCCTTTTCTTCGGAATTGCCCCGTCATCATGTCAAAATTTCGCCAGATTTTTTTTTTTTAGCGAGATTCTGTCATTTTGATGTTTGATCTTTTTCTTTTCCATCCTTTTCAGGTGGTTCCTCCAGAGCGAACAAGGGTAAAGAGCCTGCTACAAGCGTACCTAGTCGATCTTCTAGATCTTCTAATCCGGCCGTTCAGCAGGCTTTTGAGAAGGTCCAGTATGTTGAGAGAAATCTGGAAGAGTGCGACTCCCTCAACAGAGATGAGATGAGGCAGCGACTGATCACTCTCAAGGGAGAGGAATTCTATAAGATCATGGTAAGCAGTCGTCCATGGGTGATGGAAGATCAGAGCGTTTTGCCCAAGCCTACCTTCTTCTTTGGTGATGCAGTCCCTGATGACATGACATACCAGAGGAGATGTTTTCAGTTTTCCTTCACAGCAGATGGTGAGAAGAAGACTGTTACTACCCGGTCGATGTTTGATCGCACCGTCTCGATTCTGAGCCTTGCCCCCACGTGCCCTAAGAGGGAAGATCCTCCAAGTTGGGTGAGAAGGACAAATGTAATCAAGACCGGGGTTTTTGTTGGCGGTTCTCCTGGATATACGGAGAGGTCGCCTGTTGATATGGACCTGTTGATGCCATCCAGCGGCTACCAGGGCTCTGATTATCCGTCGGTCGATTTGAGACCGGTGGGCCTTGGTATTTTCAGTGGTGACGGCAGCAATTGGATCAAGCCTTTTCGACTTCGAGGTCGTTTCAATGTTGACTCCGAGTGGAAGTCGTGGACTGATCGCGTCCTGCTGATTGGTGGCGCCATTTTGAAGGAAGCCGGGATTTTTGATGCGGTCCGCGCTTTTAGGGAGACCGTGATCTTTTCCGACGAGGCCTTCATGGCTATGCTGGAGTCATTTCTCCCACAAACCAATACCTTCGTTGTGACGAATGGTGAGATTGGTTTTTTCTTTGAAGGAGCTGAGCGCTATTACCGGATTGCCCATCCTCGGCAAACTCTATGAGGAGTTTATGCCGATTGACAGCGTCCTCGAGGGGCAGTCTGAGGAGTTCAGGCTTTTATACTTTCAGCCCGTCGCCTTCTATGATTTTTTGAAGGAGAAGGGGGGTTCGAAAGTTAGATCCAGCAGTTGGAAGAGTTTTAGCTCTTCATTCCCCAACTTTTTTTATAGTAGGGAGTCTTCTGATAGCGTGACCCAGGAAGCCGGAGCTCAGGATCCAAGTTCAAAGAAGATCTTGGCCATGCAAGAAGAGTTGAGAGATTTCTGTGCAAGTACAAACGCCATATGTCCTGACATTGCACTGCGGAGAGATCTCGCTGTTTACCTCACTTATTGGCTTGGTGAGGCTGTATTTGCTGGAGGAGATGGAACGCACATCAGGCCGCATTGTATTTTCCCGGCTTGTCAGATGGCGTTTGGAGAGCAGCTTGCTTTGGTGCCAGCTCTTTACTCCTACCTGTGTACCGAATTGCAGGCTGCTGCTTTTCTGGTTCGGCTTGGGCTTCCCATGAATAGGGTATTTTCAGCCCATATCTTTTATTCGTGGTATGTATACCACTGTCCTGGCTTCCATCGGCTGGGTGCTGCTCAGGATGATGATCCTCTGATGATTCGACTGGCTAAGGGCAAAGCCGTGTCCGAATCACTTTTGTTTGCCCGCATGAGGATCCGACGGTTCAGGGACGTCGAGATGGGGCAATCTTCAGTAAAGCTTTCTCCGGAGTTGCGGAAGAAGGCTTTTGATTTTGGTGCTTCCCGAGACTCTACCAGGGCGGGGTCGGGAAGGCATTATTCATTGACAAATGCAGAGAGAGAGTGGCTTTTTAGCATACGTGTCGGCACGATGGTGTACCGCAGACATCTTTTCGTCGACATCCAGCCGTATGTACCCTCTCGCTTTGCTTTGCAGCTTGGCTTTTCTCAAGGCGTTGTTGGAGCGCCTTCAAGTATGGTGAAGCGCTTTGGAGGCTTACAGGACGGGAGAAATGCATGGGCTTTCTATAGTGCTGAAGACACTACAGCCATGATTTCTTATCCTGTGCTGTTGACTTCCCGGACTGCCGGCTTTGCGAAGTGGTTCGCGGAGAGCTTTTCGGCATATCGGGGGCTTTCCAAGAAGGAGCTTGATGTGAAGCTGGTATCTGGAAAGGGCCTTGGAAAGTCGGATGGCATCCGGCGAGAGGAAGTTTGGGCCTTCCTTTCTGGAGAAAAGCACAAGATAGGCTTTCTCGGTGACCAGGGCGTCATCGGTTCTGAAGCTGTTCGAGAAATACCTGACGAGGCTTTGGAGCAGCTAGAACAGGAGGAAGCCGAACTTGGTGCTTGGATGCAAGCGGCACAGAGGCAAGCTTCCGTGGAGTCTAATGGCAAGAGCAGACCATCCAGTGAGGAGTCGAGTGGCAAACCTAACTCTGACAGCGGGGCAGGTTCCTCTAAGAAGCGAGCCCGCAGGAGTAAGAGGAGGAGGAGTCATCATAGTAGCAAGGGGCAGCATGAGGACTCTCCTAACTTGGAAGTTCCTCTTACTATCAATGAGGATGTGCCAGTGGATGCTGACGAGCCTCCGGAGAAGGGAAGCCGAGAAGAAGAGACCGTCGGTGAGGGTATGATTCTTCCTTTTTCTCTTTCCATTTCTTTTCATGGGATTTTTCCATGTTATGATTTGCTTCTTGTTTCTGCTTTTCTTCTTTTTTTTTTTTAGCAGAGGAAGACTTGGTGATGCCTGAGGTCCCAACCGATGAGGTGGTGATGGATCCTGTTGAGGCACCTGAAGAAGAACCGAGGGACTCTGGAGTAGATCCAGAATCTCCAATTGGTACGACTTCTTTTGCTCTTTTTTTTTTTGAGTTTGTGACTTGGCTTGCTAACACATTATTTTTTTTTTTTGTCAGCTGACTTGCCACAGGATTCCGATGACTTTGAACCATCGATGGACGCAAACGTTGATGATGCTTTCGATGAGTTCATGGAGGAAGAAAGTGTTCCACCAGTCGTCGAAGAAGGTATTTTGTAGTTATAACTCTGATAATGATTTTCAAACAGGGTCATATTCATACCTTTTTGTGTTTCCTTGGCAGGTTTTGAAGTGGCAGAGGAGGATCCGTCGCTTCCAGAGCAAGAGATGCCAGAGGTTGATCCAGAGGTAGAGATTCCTGGGACCAGCTCTGACAATATTGAGGAGATTCCTCGCGCTGAGATTCCTTCCCGAGCAGGAGCAGCTTCAGCTGGAAAGAGTTCTTTTGTTACTCTTTCAACAGATGATGATATGAGCAGCCGACCAACGGAGTTGAGCGAATCTTCAGCTGGGCCATCTCTTCTTTTTGCGAAGAAGGTGGTGGTGCGAGTTCTGAGCTCTTGGATTGAGACTCTCTTTTCTGGGCACTTGGAAGTCGGATTTGGCATGATCCAGCATGTGCAGGAGATTCTTAGTGATGCTGAAGAAGCTGATCTGGATGTCACAGGTGCCAGGGCGATCGTTGATAGGATCATTGCACTGGGTGACAAGTGGTTTGAGACCGTGAGTTTGGCTGATGACCAGTTCTTCAAGGAGATGTTTCTGGACCCTGCTGATAAGGCTAAGTCTGACCTGGATGAGGCTACAGAAAGCAGGAAGCAGGCAGTCCGAAAGAGGAACTTAGAAGAGATAGCCATCATCAGGCTGACTCATGACCTTAACATCCTTGACAGGGAGGTCGATGAGGCCAGGAAATGTCTTGAGCATTTGCAGGCACAAGTCGCTGCCAAATGGACTGCCATAATAGAAGCTTGCGACAGGGAGAGTGCCCTGATTCACCAGGTTGCAGATGCCGAACGGGTTCTCAAAAGGAAGTCTGATGAGGAGGAACAATGGCAAACTGCTCGAGGTAAGCTTCCTGGTGTGAGAGAAGGGGTACAGCCCACTCCAGCATCTCATGGCAGGTTCCTGAAGAAGCGTGCCTTGGAATCCTTGACGGCTGAGGCTAAAAGTTTGCTTGGGGAGCTGAACTCTTGGCTGGAGACCATTTTTTATTGAGCTCCTGTATTTTTTTTTTGGTACCACTTGTATTTTTTTTGGTACTTATTTTTTGTAGTGCTTGTGAACACTTTTTTTTTGGTACCACATGTATTTTTTGGTACTCTTTTCTTTTTTTTTTTTTGTAGTGCTTGTGAACACTTTCTTTTTTTTTTTTTGTTATCCCTACACTCACTTTAATCTTTTTGTGATAAAAGTAATTGCTAAATGGGATTTGATCAAAAGGTTGTCATTTTGTGAAAATCTTTTGTCAAGTGATTGTTTTGGCATGAAAACCAGGGTTTTTGTTTGTGGCATGGAAGCCAATTTTGGCATGAGAGCCAGCTTTTTTTTTTGTGGCATTGATAGCCGAGTTGTTTTTTTTTTTTTTGTTGTGGCATCTATAGCCAATTTTGGTGGCATTGATAGCCGGTTTGTTTTGTGGCATCTATAGCCGGTTTTTGGTGGCATTGATAGCCTGTTTTGTTTTGGTGGCATTGATAGCCGTTTTTTTTTTTTTTTTTTGAAATCCAAGTTTTTTTTTTGTTTGTTTGTGGCATTGATAGCCGGTTTTATTTTGGTGGCATTGATAGCCGGTTTGTGGCATTTATAGCCTGTTTGTGGCATTTATAGCCTGTTTTGATGGCATTTATAGCCGGTTTGGTTTTAAAAAAATGCAAGTATCGACTAAAAGTCGCCTCCCTGCTGAATGTTCTTGCAAGTATCGATGGAATGTCGCATCCTTGCTCATTCGGTTGCGAGTATCGATGGAATGTCGCATCCTCGCGGATTTGGGTGCAAGTATCGATGGAATGTCGCATCCTTGCTTTTCAAAAATTTTGGTTTTGCGGGTACTGACTTGATGTCGTTTCCCCACGATTTTTGAAATTTGTGGTTTTCTCGAACCTTTGGGCTATGGATATCAACTGAAATGTTGCGTCTCCACAGTTTTTTAGGTTTTTTTCGAACCTTTGAAATTTGGGTTGTGGATATCAACTGAAATGTTGCGTTTCCACGGTTTTGGATTTTGCAAGTATCGACGAAATGTCGCTTCCCTGCGATTTTGGAAGTGTCGAACGTGGCTCGCTTGCTTCCGATTTGTGCGAGTATCGACTAAGCGTCGCTTCCCCGCGGTTTTTGAAAAACCATTTTTTTTTGTTTAAAGACACGAGGGTCATAAGTTTTGACCTAAAACCATTTTGGCGGTAAAAGGCAGGGTGGACTAGGGTGGAAATCCCTGAATCCGGATTTTGTTTCAAACCATGAATTTTGGGTTCAAGGGTTGAAAATTTTGGTCAAGTTAGGGAAAGGTTCCTAAACTTGGATATTTTTTTTTTTTTGAACAATGAAACGATGAAAGTAAGCATTGTTTTAGATTTCTAGAAATTTCAACATTTGATATGAAAATTCTAAAATAGATGGTGGGTTTGGCGAGCGTGTACCTGGAAACCGGTTTTGGCCATACAGGCATTGCTCTTACCCAGTTGGGTAAGTCTTCAAGGGTAGTACCGCTTTAAGAACTTGCCGTTGATGGGCAGCATACATCTGTCACCTTCCATGTTTAGGAGTGCGTATGCGCCATTGGAGAAAACTTTGTCGATGACGTAGGGTCCCTCCCATTTCGGCTCAAATTTGCCTTTGGACTTATGAGCGAAGACCATTGGTCTTTTTACCGCAAGAACCAAGTCATTCTTTTTGTAGGCGCGTTGCCTGACCTTTTTATCGAAAGATCCTGCCATACGTGCTTGGTAAAGTTTAATGCTTTGTTGAGCTTCGAGCCGTCTCTCATCGAGATTGTCCAGCTCATGGAGTCACAATTTGACATTGCTTTCTTGAGTCATGTCATTTTGCAAGGATACCCTCAAGGAAGGAATTTGTACTTCCAAGGGCACGACAGCTTCGCATCCATAGACCAAGGAGAATGGTGTGCTATGGGTTGGTCCTCGAACGGTGGTTCGATAGGCCCACAAAGCTTCAGACATTTTGTCGCTCCAGTCTCTTTTGTGATTAGAGACCATTTTTTTGAGGATTTTGCAGAGTGTCTTGTTGAAAGCTTCTGCTAACCCGTTTGCTGCCGGATTGTATGGAGTCGAAGGACAGCTTTGGATTTTGTATTTGTCGCAGAACCTGTAGAATCGATGATCCCGGAACTGTGGTCCGTTATCATGGACGAATCTTTTGGGTATGCCGAAACGACAAATGATGTTGGTGCGCAGGAACTGAAGGACTGATGAAGTCTTCATTTCGTTAAACGCAAATGCTTCTGACCACTTGGAGAAATAATCCGTAGCGGCGAAGATGAAGCGATGACCTTTGCTTGAAGGGGGAGAAATAGGACCTATGATGTCCATACCCCAGGCTTCGAAAGGCCATGAGATCACTGTAGGATGCAGCCATTTTGGAGGCATGTGAATGTAATCTCCATGAACTTGGCATTGTTGGCAGCGCTTGGCAAATTGCATTGCGTCAGCTACCATGGTAGGCCAGTAATATCCTAACCTTTTTATCTGATCATAGAGCTTAGGTCCAGCCTGATGAGCTCCGCAAAGACCAGCATGAACTTCTTTGAGTGTTTCTTCAGCCTCTTGTTGTGACAAGCAGCGTAGAAGTACTCCGTTGAAGGATTTCCTGTAAAGGATTTTTGAAGGAATATCCAAATGGAAGCTTGGGGTTCGCCTTTGGATGCTTACCCGTTCTTTTGGATCTTCAGGTAGGATTCCGAACATAATGTAATCAATGAACGGATCCCTCCAGTCGCCGATTGAAGTTTGAAGGATTGAAATCCGACTTCCGACCACTTGGTGGTATTCAGCAACTGCTTGGTGTGTGTTAAGAGGAGGAAGGATTCTTCTTTCGCACACTGTGATTTGTATGTTTTCCCCTTCCTGGATTGCCATGGATGCGGCAAGTCCGGCTAGGGCATCTGCACGTATGTTTTCACCTCTACGAATGTGGGTAATGTGACAGATGTCAAACTTTTGCAGAAGTGATTGTGCCTTGTTGTAGTAGGGCAGCAAATCTGGCTTCCTGACTTCAAATTTCTGATTCATCTGGTTGACGATCAGTTGAGAGTCTCCAAAGACTTCCAGCATGGTGATACCGGATTCGATGGCGAGTTCCAATCCTAAGATCAGAGCTTGATATTCAGCTGCATTGTTTGTGCATGGTTCCAGTAGCGAGAAAGCGTGTGGAATCATGTATTTGTCGGGGCTAACAAAGAGGATGCCAACTCCCGAGATCAGCTGTCTTTTTTCATTTGTCCTGGTTACACCGTCAAAGTACATGTCCCAGGAGGCATTTGTGAGGAAGTCTCCACATTGTAGACGGGTTCGTCTGGGAGATCATCTCTGAGTGGAGAATCTTTAGGCAATGGATGCTCTGCGAGGAAGTCCGCTAGAGCTTGCCCTTTGATTGCTTTTTGTGGTACATACCTAATATCAAATTGTGACAGAAGGATGGACCATTTTGCCAGTCGAGCATTGAGAGAACCTGCCTTTGTGACAAGGACCTTCAAGAGGTTGACCCTCGAGACCAGGTAGACTGTGTTGGAAAGCAAGTAGTGACGCAGATTTTGTACGGCGAACATCACTGCAAGACATTCTTTTTCGACTGGAGAGTAGCGATGCTCTGCACCTACTAGCATGCGGCTGAGGTAATATAGAGCAGCTTCTTTTCTTTGATCATTTTCTTGCGCAAGCAGAGCTCCCAAAGAGTGATCAAGGGCTCTTGTGTACAAGATGAATGGTTTTCCAGTGGTAGGAGCAGCTAACACTGGAGGTTTTGTCAGGTATGACTTGATGTCTTGGAAAGCAGTTTCACAGTCAGCATCCCAGACAAAGTTTACACCTTTTTTCATCAACCGGGAGAATGGACGGCATTTCCCCGAAAGATTGGAGATGAACCGTCTGATGTAGGCCAATCTCCCTTGAAGCCCTTTGAGTTCTCTCAAGGTTCTTGGAGAGGGCATTTCTAGAATGGCTTTGACTTTTATGGGGTCAAGCTCTATTCCAGCTTTCCGAACTAAGAATCCGAGGAACTTACCCGACGAGACGCCGAAGAAGCATTTCAATGGATTCATTCGCAGTTTGTGTTTGCGAAGCCGGAGGAAGACTTCTCGAAGGCTTTCGAGATGATCCTCTTTTCTTTTGCTTTTGACGGTGAGGTCATCAACGTAACATTCAACCGTCTTGTGCTGCATATCTTGGAATATTTTCATCATAGCCCTCTGATATGTGGCACCAGCATTCTTCAGACCAAATGGCATGACAGTGTAACAATACACGCCAAATGGGGTTCGAAAGGATGTATGTTTTTCATCCTCAGGATGCATCTTTATCTGATTGTAGCCAGAGAAACCATCCATGAATGTCATTCGCTCGAATCCACAGGTATTATCAATCATTACCTCTGGTATGGGGAGCGGAAATTCATCTTTTAGGCATGCGCCATTCAGGTCTCTATAATCAATACAGACCCTGATCTGCCCATTTTTCTTTGTCACGGGGACAATGTTGGCCAACCATTCAGGATGTTGTTCCTCACGGATGAAGCCGACGCTTTTGAGTTTTTGAACTTCTTGTTCAATTTTATCCATCACATCTGGACGGAATCTTCTTTGGCCTTGCTTGACAGGCTTGATGTCTTCTTGAAGATTGAGTTTGTGAACTGCTATTTTGGGGTCTAAGCCTGGCATTTCAGCGTAAGACCATGCAAAGCAATCAACGAACTCACGAAGAAAAGTGATATACTCGGGTAACTCATCATCCTTTATATTCTTGCTTATGAATACAGGACGTGGGTTATCTGGTGTTCCCAAGTCTATCTTTTGAACAGGATCTTCTGTTGGAAGGTTCGAAGGTGGTTCCTCCATAATATTTTCGGAGGCTTCCAGCTCAACGAAACCTTCTGGGGTTTCAAGGGCATTTCCAGACCAAGGTTTTGTTCCTTTCCATGGGTCTTCTTGATCGGTAATTTTCCCAAGGCTTGCTATGAGATGATCCCAATCGCCTGTTGAAACCGAGTCGAAGTAGGCTACTTCTTTTAGAGATGAGGGTTCTTCTGGGTCAGAAGTCCACACGTCTGTGCCATCGGACAACTCCTCTTCATTTTCGGAGAAATCGTGCCAATTGGATGAGCTTCCTGGATCTTTGTCAGGTGACTCATCAAAGAGATATCCAGGGAGATCGATGTCTTCATGGATTTGAGATGTTGAGGCTTGGTCTGTATATTGACTTTTAAGCCTTTGTGTCAACTGTCTCAAGGGAGTGTCAGGATCATACCCTAACCCGTGTGAAGACTTTTCTACATAGCCGTAGAGTCTCCAATCTTCCAGCTCGCTTTTGGTCAAGACGGGCCCCAATGGTGTGAGAATACCGCGTCCTTCTCCCAAACCGACTGGGTTTTGAGCGTCATAGCCCATTTTCTTCATAATAGCTTGTGCCACAGAACTGTATAAGGATAGTTGAGGCGTACCTTTATTTTGGAAAGGTTCAAGCATGGAGTTTGATGAAGAAGCATCCGATCTATGAAAGAAGATCGGTTTTTCCTTTGCTGAAGTTGCTGGAACAACGAAGGAAGCTGACGTAGGATCTTCTATGTCAGAAGTTGTCTCCATTGGAGTAAGAGCAGGCTGAACTTGCTGAGTGTCAGCTTGGCTTGACGATGTGTCGTCTTCTGGCTCTGAATCCAAGTCCGTGTCTTGCATGATAGACACGAAAGAGACAACAAATTTGCCCCCAGGCTTTTGTTTTGCCTTCTTCACTTTAGTTGTGATGACCAAAGGCTTTGAAGATTTGAGGGAGATGATGAAGGGAGTTTGCATGCTCTCTTCAGATTTACCGGATGGTTTGTTTTCTTCCGGTGATTGTTGAGGAGCTTTGCCTTTATCTTTCTGGAGATTTTCGGCAAAGGATGCTGTATGCTTCTCCTCTTCTTCTTTTTCACCTTCATACATCTGTGAGTCTGCGAAGTGGATTTCTTTACCTTTGAAGGGTTTTCTGTCCGCAAAGACTCGATGTATCATGCCGTCGTCGCCAACAAACTTGATGCATTGATGTAGAGTTGAAGGGACAACACCATTCTCATGGATCCAAGGGCGTCCGAGAAGGATGTTGTAGCATGAAGGGGTCTTTATTGCATACACTGTGACCTCAGAGATAAGATCACCTATCTGCAATTTGAACCTGATTTTGCCGATAGGCCTTTGAGTACTCCCATCGTATCCAAAGATAGATACAGATGTGTGGCTCAGTTTGCTGGGTGGGATGCCCAACTCTTCAAGAGCCGATGTGGAGATGAGGTTGAGTGCAGAACCTGGGTCGATCTGAACTCTATGCATAGGCATTTCCTTGATATACCCTGTGAAGTACAGGGGTCGGTTATGCCCGGTTTCGCCAAGTAGGAGGTCATCCTTTGTGAAGGCGATGGTTGCACTGGCTGCTTTTTTAACCGAGAGGCATTCAATGCATGATCCCTCAGTTTTCTTCTTTTCTCCCTTTGAGGAGGCTTCTGAGTTTTTGACCCGGTAATCCATTTCAATTTGGAGGACTTGCGGGGCATGTTTGTCGACATCCTCATTCAGCTTTTGTAATTCCGAAATGAGATTATCACGAGTGTGCGGAGACATTCGCAACAAATCTAGGATGTGCAGACGTGCAGGTATGTGCTTGAAGTGTTCAATCAAGTCATACTTGAAAGCCTCCTTAGGTCCTGATGGTCTTCAGGGACTTCAGGCTCTGGATTGCGAGGAGGCTCGTTGACGCGTTCTTGCTCTTGTTCTAGAGCGAGTCGCTGCAAGATCCTTGCATATTCTTCAAGATCAGGCATGGGAGCCGGATCTTCTTCTTCATCGTCTCTTTGTGGCTCAACATTGTTGATTTCCACTGGAGTAATGAGGGGTGCTGGTTCAGCAGCATTTACAGCTTCTTGGTCTTCTTCATCATCAGACCAGGATCCTTGTGGCTGTAGGGGGTTATACCAGATTACTGGCATAAGATGAGACTCAGGAACCCATTCTTCATCGGAGAGATATTCTCCTGTTTCAAGGGATTCCTCCCACTCATCTGTGTAGTTGGATTCGAATCCATCATCGGTGTCGCTGGATTCGTATCCATCAATGGAGAATCCAACTACTGAATTGCAAGAGTATGATGTCTCCTGCATGGCTTCTTAAATTGAGGTGGCTTGAAATCACTGAGAGTGAATTTCCTTACCCCCTTTGAAGTCTCTGGAAGGGATGTTTTTGTTACCTCCAGTGAAGCGGTAGAGGAAGCCTCTGCCTTTTCTTTGACCTCTAGTTTTGGCTGGGTCTTCTCTTGCCGTTTGAGCTTGAGGAGATGTTTCCTAGCCTGCCTTCGCTGTTGAGCTGTAGGCTTTATTTTCACGACCTCCCAATTTTCATCTTCCAGGAGATCGGGATGTACCCATATCGGTTGTCCGTCTGGTGTCGGGTAAGGAACCAGTTCCTCGGACGCTTCGATTGAGTTTATCACCTTGAAGGAAGTAGTGATCTTCTTCTTCGGTGATCTTGATGTTTGTCCACATGTCACCATGTTGACGGAGGCAGACCCATAGTTTTTGTCAAAGGTGATGACTCCCTTTTTCTACATCTCATTTATTTTCTCTCTCACAACGAAGCATTGATTGAGAGGATGCGAGATCATCTGGTGGTATGGACAGTACCGAGGATCATTGGTTTTGCCAACATCACCCGGTCTTTTTGGTTCAGGCAAGGTGAGCTTGCCGTTTGCCACAAGAGCCCCGAAGATTTCATCAACATCTTCATCAAACGGGTATTTCTTCTCTACTCGTTCTTTGAAGGCGTCAGAGAGTTCAGGTCTCTTACCAGCAGCTTTGTTTTCAGCTTTCTTTGGTGGCTGAGGAGCTGGCTTGGTCTGCACATTGAGGACCTCTTTCTTCTTTGGTTTAGAGGTTGCAATGGCGGTTGGCTCTTTTCTTGATGATTTCTGACTGTTGAGGTCTTTAATCACCGTTTCAGCTTCCATGGAAGCTTCTAGGAGTTCTCCCAGGTTTTTTGATTTGTTGCCGATGATCATGGAGCGGATTCTGGCTCTCATGTTGTTTCGGCAGATGTCGACTAGCGACGCTTGTGGCAATACATCAGAGCATTTGTATGCCATTGCTTTCCACTTGTGAATGAAGTCATATGTTGATTCATTCTCCCCCTGTTTTAGGCTGCACAGCTGAGCCATAGTAGCGGGGTGATCCTCACCTTTGAAGTGAGTCAGGAAGCGTGTCTCTAGCATGGCCCAGTTTTGGATTGAGTCCTCCGGCAGAGTGGAGTACTAATCGAAGGCCGTACCTTTTAGGGTACTTGCAAAGAGGCGGATCTTGAGTGCATCTTGATCTGCGATAGCTCCCGTCAGGATCTTGAAGTGGATGACGTGCTGTCTGGCTGATCCTTTCCCCGTATATGTTTGGAGAGTAGGATGCTTGAATTTGGTGGGGAACGGGACCGAGTCCATCCATAAGGGATATGGTGGCTTGATCCCATGCTCCTTGAGTATATCCTCTTCTTTTGCTTTGGCGAGGATACCGTCTACGTCCTTTTTGGTAAGGGCGCGTGACTCATTTTCTTCTCTATTTACCTCGTCGTCTTGATGATTCGGAGGAGGTTCATTGTTCGCCTGATTTTGGAAGGCGAGGAGAAGGTTTTCCATCAGAGTTTCAATCCTCTGCTGGCCCTGTTCCAACTGTTGGATGCGGGTGATCGCATCTTCTGGAGGTGGATTGCGGGGTGGTGGCTCAGAATTTGTAGCCAAGACATTCATCCTTCGTGATTCGAACGAAGAAACTGTCCTGGTGACTGAGCTGGGGCTCATTCTTTTTGAAGAGGAGCTTGAGGAGGATCACTCTGCTGTCCTTTGCTTGAAGGAGTAGGGGATTCTTCTGAATGTCTTCTTGTCCTTGAGACGCTGCGGGTCATCGGACGTCGGACATGGATTTTTGTTGCTGATTTTTGGCGCCTTCTGGTTTTTCCAACCATATGGACGGCAGCAACTTGGTTGGGTCTTTCCTTTTCGACCCATTTGGGAGAGACTTGAAGTGTAGGAGGTTGGGTCCTTTGCTTCTCTAGTCTCTTTTGCCGGTATAACGCGCGGCGGCGTATACGGCGAGCAATTTGAGCTTCGGTCAGCTCTGACTGGGCTTTGACGATGAAGGATGTGCTCCCTCGGGCGCAGCAGCCGAGCCTGTCTTCTTTGTAGCTGGGCAAGGACAGGATGCGAACCCTGTCCTTCGCCTGTTGCAGCGAAGCTTTGAATTTTTGGAGTTCGGCCCCTGTAGAGATGAAGGGTCGAACTGCAGGTTTGTAGGCCTTAGCAGGTGCTTGTGGAGGCCTTGTGATGCATGACTTGATTTTGGGCTTGTAGGAACAAGCCGGCTCATGCTGGGATGACTTGGGAGTCAGGTTTGAGATGGGTCTCTCCTCTTTCATGTAAGCAAGAGGATAGAACTGGTTCTCTTTGAGTGGGGCCAGGAATGCTGGCTTGGTGGATGTTTGGGACCTTCTCTGTTTTGGTGAAGGTCTTGGGGACCAAGTCTTGGAGTAGACCTGGTTGTTTGCAGGTTGAGGCTTCGTGGGGCTGCCACGGGCTTCAGGCCTTCTGGTGCTCGCCTTTGGTGTCATGGTAGTGACACGTTGAGAGGCGAGTTTCTGCTTTTTGGAGGGAGCGGTTTGTTCCTCGGGAAGTGGGAATGGTCCCAGCGTCCCAAAGGCGATAGTCCGGGGAGTCGAGGTCGACCCGGAGTTCAGAGAGTTGCCGAGGGAGTTGACACTTCGGCAACTGATGGGCGCTTGTAGGTGCGCGTGGTTTGCTTCTGTTGAAGCATGAGTTGGTGCTTGTTTTCGTCGAAAGTAATGGTTAATGAAGCTGCCATTGTTAGTTTTTCGAAAATTTCTGAAACAAGACCACATCCATTAGTAATCACAAGAATATAATGATCATAAATGGGAAGTTCTATGGTTTCGTCTTTTCAAATTGCTCGAGGTAGATGACCCAAACAATATGAGGAAGGCAAAATGCCATAGAGGGTACAATTGTTCTGATCGCAGGTATGGTAAGCCCTGAATGGGCATCCCAGTGACTGCTAGAAGCAATTGTGAACTTAAATTCGACTTATCGAGAAGCAGAGCTTGCTCGAGGTAAGAAGAATATAAAGTTGGAGTTACAAATGTGCCGGTCGCAATACAGTAGACCCTGAAAGGGCGTACTAGTACCGCTAGACACAAATGTTTTGAGACCGCATCTATGAGATGAGATTCTCTGTTTTGAAAGGTCAAGATTGGATTCATCAAAGAGAGCAGATGGTATTCCAATCTGAACACGGGCTCAGCGATTTCCGCGAGCGCCAGTGCTCAGAAAGAAATGAACCATGATTTCTCGGATCTGAATATAAAAATGACGAGTTTTTTTTTTTGAAAGGCCAATATCGGGTTCATCAAAGAGAGCAAAAGGCACTCCAATCTGAACACGGGCTCAGCGATTTCCGCGAGCGCCAGTGCTCAGAAAGAAGAAGACCAAGATTTCTCCAATCTAAACCCAAAATGACGGAAGTTTTTTTTTGAAGATTTTTGAAGATTTTTTTTTTTTTAAATCTTCTTTTTTTTTTATTTTTTTTATTTATTTTTTATTATTTTTTTTTAAGATTTTTTTTTGAAAATTTTTTTTTATTTTTTATTTTTTATTTTAAAATTTTTATTTTTTTTTAATTTATTTTTTTTATTTATTTAAAAGACGAGAGAGTACACATAGGCCTCCTAACCCGGTCTTATGAAATCTTGATTGATAGAATTGCCCCCAGGTATGGGTAGGATTACTTAATGAACCCGTTTGGAGGACCCTTGCCTAGAACAGTGAAGCTGTCTCCACACTCTGGACAAGGCGTTTCTTTGAATCAGCCATGATCAAAGAACACAGTTGGTTTAACCTTAGTGGTCTATGTCTTTTTTTATATATATTTTTTATTTTATTTTTATGAATTCATCGAAGAGAAACAATGGCCCAAAACCTTAGTCGAACAGGCTCAACATTTCTGCAAGCGCGATGAACGATAGGAACGGATCAAGGTTTCTCAATTTTGAATCCAAATTGAGAAATCTAAAATTTATATATATATATATATATATATTTTTAGATTTTTAATGAACTCATCGAAGAGAAACAATGGCCCAAAACCTTAGTCGAACAGGCTCAACATTTCTGCAAGCGCGATGAACGATAGGAACGGATCAAGGTTTCTCAATTTTGAATCCAAAAATGACAAATTTGATTTTTTTTGTTTTTTTTTTTTTTTGAAAAGAGAAAGAGTGGAAATAAATTCAAAGAATTAGAAATTTCCAAACAAAAAATCTCATCTCATTTTTTTTTATGCGGAATTCAACATAGGCCACCAATTATAAAGTAGCCAAGGAATCAAGAAAAGAAATATAAGTATAGAGTAAAATATATGATATGTAAATATTTCATTTCTAGCATCGTGTTCTCAAATAAACGAGTCCCACCGGGTGTGCCAGCTTGATGGACCGCGCTCCTGCTCGGTTCTACCGAGGTCGGCGGACGTGGGAGTCCGTTTTTGCTTTTTTTCGATTCTTTTTTCTTCTGTACTTTTCCTTGACATTTTGACCATTTATTGGCCTGATTTCTTTGTAGGAAACCTGATGAGAATCCTTGCATTTTATTTTGCAAAGTTTCCAATTTCCTGAGAAAGCCGAAGACTTTGTCGCGCAGAGCTGCCGATTTTCCGTCAGAAGCTGAAACTGGGCCAAACGATGTCGGAATGACCTGAAATTTGGTGTGAAGCCTCCTGAGCAATAAATAAGACCAACCATAGGCTTTTGTTTGAGTTTCGAAGCCGTTTGGGGTCCTATCACCTGCAGACTTGCTTTTTGTCGCGATGAAGATGTCGCGGTTTGATGTGCGGTCAACCGATGTCCGATTGACTTGAAATTTGCAGGGAACCTATTGGAGTCATTTTAAGATGATCCATAGGTTCTGTCTTGGAAACCATGGTCCCGGAGAGCTTTTGTCGCCGAGAGCTCCTTTTCGGCTGTCGGAGAAGCGAAGTTAGGCCAAATGATTTTGAAATGACCCGAAACTTCTTGTGTACTCCTCTTTTGGCTATCTGGAAGAATCTTGCAGTTTTTATTTGATTCTGACAAGATTTGATTTTTGGAAACAGCATTGCCTATTTATGGCATGTTGCGACTTCATGTAGCTCTTTGGATCTTGAAGAGGCAAAGTGACATTTTTGGTGTCAACAATCAACTACAAGATTTTTCACATATCTTGGTGGCAATTGTATTTCATGGAGCGCCAAAAGGCAGCCAATTGTTGCATGATCCAGCACAGAGGCTGAATATCGTGCCATGGCTTCTACCACTACAAAACTTACATGGCTCTTATTTCTTCTCCGGGATATTGGTCTCTACCTTGATCACCTCTGATCTTATTCTGTGACAATATTTCAGCTCTTTTCATGTCTCTCATGCTTGTACAAAGCACATAGAGCTCGACTATCACTTTGTTTG
This sequence comes from Litsea cubeba, assembly GCA_012931725.1. Lineage (NCBI taxonomy): Eukaryota > Viridiplantae > Streptophyta > Magnoliopsida > Laurales > Lauraceae > Litsea > Litsea cubeba. Next base: position 55,266,022 of record CM022948.1, read on the forward strand.
GGAGAAAGTAGCCTTGGGGTTTCTCGTGACAAAGTTCGTATCATCTCCAAATCAAGTTGCAGACATTTTGACCAAAGCCTTACCAAAACAACATTTTCAAATACTTACTTCCAAACTGGGCCTTCATCGCCTCCCAGCTCAGCTTGAGGGGGGCTGTAGAAGAATCACACTCATCTCAATAAGCCAAGGGGTCCACGCATGATAAAAGCACAGTTGACAAGGACCACACATATAGCACAACTTCAGTTGACACAATAAGATAAGATCATGACAGAGGCAAGACAAGATCCTGGACAACAAAGATCAGTTTACACACAGCAAAAATAAGATCTCACACGATTGTAATATAATATTCTTTCCATTCTTGTTTCCTCAATCATTCTTGTTTCCATCTATTGAGGAAACAAATCTTTGTAGGCTGTATCATTCCTGTAGGTGCAGAAAATATGACCCACAATAATCGGGGTGCCTCACAGGACTTATCCAAATGAAGAAGATGATCTGCTGCCTGAAAGCCTGAAAGGGAAGAGCAAACAGTCAGAGGACCCTGGCCCGAGCGGCGCAAGGCTCTTCGATGCCTAAGTCAGTAAGTGAACTGGAAAAAAGGAGAGGGGGAAGAGAGGCAGAGTGGCGACTCTCAAGTGCGTATAATGCGTACCTTGCATGTGAAATGGGGTTCTATTTATAGAGAACTGGACGATATCTTGGATGATATTTTGGCATGGGTCCCATGATTTGATAAGGAAGTCTTTATCAGCCCACAAAGCAATAAATGCGGTCCATTCCAGCCCACTTTGCATTTAATGCCAGTCGGATCAGCCCACATCACATTTAATATGAGTCATGTTGGCCAGATTATGTTGGACGCCTTTGGCGGTAGAGGTCCCATCGGATCCACCCTCGGGCCTTGCCCTGATTTGGCTTCAGCCGCTGGATGCCGCCCTGTCAGTGATCTGGCGAAGATTGTGGACGGCTGGATGTCGCATCTGTCTCACTGGCTCGCGCCCCTATTCCTCCACGTGTCTGATGGCGTGGCGGGCGAAGGGCAACGAGTGGGGATTCTTCCTTGCTTCAGCTTTCGTCCCGGCTTCTTTGGTCGAGGTCAAGCTTTTAGCCCTAGGTGGGCACCTGGGTACCCGAGCTCGGCGCTAGCGGCCAGGACCTACCTGACTTCAGCTGCGGCCTCTGCCCGGTAGCCGAGGTGAGTCTGGTGCCACGTGGATGGCACGTGAGAATGCTTAGTCCCATCTGATGGCCGTGATTAGCGTAATCCTGGAGCTTTGAAAATCTCCCCACACAATTGCCCCCTAGCTTGTGACTTCTTAAGCGCCCTAGCCTTTAGGGGTCAGAAGCTAGAGAACCCGTCTGGAGATCCAGCGATCATTGCCTGATGTCGCTTCAACTTCTCTGAGGCAATAAATGCTCCTCCCTGGGGAACGAACCGGCGGCTACACGTGTAGCTCCTTCACTGATTGCGGTGTCACATTGATGGAACGGGCGCGGATTGCGAAGTTTGCCTTTTCGAATTCGAAAGTGCGCCCAAAGAGGGTTTCCTTCCCCTATAAATAGGGTTGTCTCTTTTTGTTCTTTTTTCGATTTTCTTTGCCCCTGTCTTCGATTTCTGCTATGCTCTTCATCTGTCTTCTCAGGATCTCTCTGGCGAGGACAATCGCAGGACGCGCCCAGATCTATTCTTGACTCGCCCTCCTGTTTCTGTAAGTAACTTCGTGCCCCTGTCTGTTTTTTTAGGGTTTTCCACCTTTAGGGTTTCTTTCCGCCTTCTTCTTCTTTTAGACATGGGCACCCCTAGGTTGCGGTTAGATAGGGACGAGGGCATAGCTAGGTTTAGGGCTACTTACAATATCCCGGAAGGAGTTCGCCTCAGGCTGGCGGATCCCAGTGACTATGCCACGCGCGGCTGGTCCTGCGACTGGATGTCGTTCCCTCTGATCTCCGTGATTGAAGGCGGGGTCAGATTCCCTCTGCACCCCCTGTTTAGGGCCTGCCTTAGCGTCTGATCGATTACCCCGTGCCAGCTGATGCCCAATGGCTTCAAAGTCATCATGGGCACGGCGAAACTGACCGAGATCTTGGGAATCAACCTGGGTGTCCATGACATCGAGGACATCTACGACATCTGCAAGGCTGGGGGGATAGTTATTATCTTTGGGTGAAGCAGTACCGAAGGGGCTTTGTCCTGGGCCTTGGAGGATTCCAGTAAGAATGCCGAGGGAAGATCTCTTCTGTTGTATCGGGGGATTGGGAATTCGGCGCTGGTGAGGACAGGAGGCTGATGGTCCCTCGCCACTTCGGGGCCGTCCCAAGTAAATACTGCTTCTTCCCTCTGTTTATTTTGCTCAACCTCTATGTTGCCGAGCTGAATATTCTTGTTGTTTGCGGTGCAAAACTGCAAGCGAGGCGACGCCGGGCTGTGAGTGAAGGCTGGAAGAAGAACGTTGACGACCACAAGAAGGTCGAGAGATACAAGGGGCACAAGACCAGATCGGCCTGGAAGCTGCTAGGGTATACGCCGAGGTACCGCGGCCACTACAAGAGAATCGAAGCGGCTCCGGAGGACGAGCCGCAGCCTGATCATCCTCCTGTTACCTTGGCCGTGCCTGCCGAGGTTCCTTTGATCGATCCTGCCGCGAGCCGAGCTGCGTCTGGCACTGAGGCATCCACTTCTTCTAGCTCGGGGTTGCCGAACTTAAGGGAGATAGTAGATGCTTATTCGTCCGACCAGGAAGAAAGAATGGAGGGAGGCTCAAGAGTGCCCGGTACCAAGGATTTGGCGGCCAAGTTTAGGCGCGGATCCTCTTCTTCTGCGACACCGTCGTCCGCCAGCACCCGCGTGGCTTCGGGCACAGGGGGGTGCTGCTGTCACTTCTGCTCCTGCCTGCGGAGGCGTTCACCGGATCGCCCGAGGGAGGGGTCCCCGCCCAGGAAGAGGTCCAAGGCGGGTGAGAAAGACTCAGGGGCTGAACAGCCCCCGAAGGGTAAAACACCTGCGCGAGCTCCCGGGGGTAAGGTTCCGCTTGAGAAAAGAGCACCGGCTAGCAGGGTGACTGGCGAGGCGGCTCGCGGCCTACCGTCTCGGTAGGGCGAGGGTCCGAATCGGCTTCCGGACCTCGTACTGCCCCAGCGGCATGGAGACCCAAGATGGAGACGTAGCTCGGGAAGCCTCTAAACGTCGAGGACCAGGTGCTGGGGAACTCCGACGTCATTGGAGCCCTCGCAAAAAGCTTGCGCCTTGCCGCGTGACATGGAAGTGCATGCGAAGTATGACAGCGAAAGTTTGCTAGTCTCGGCGATCCAGGCTGATCTTTTGGTAAGTGTCTTCAACGCCTTCCTTTAAGTGCTTCAGTTTGGCTGCTCTTATCTGACTTAGTTTTCTTTTTGCAGAACGTGCAGAGGCTCCTGGTAGTGATGGAAAGGAGTGACAAGAACGTTGCGAAGGTCGTCCAGCTGGAGTCTGAGAGGGAAAAGCTGAAGAAGGAGCTGGAAGTGCTGAAGAAGAGTAGCGCCGAGGCGACCGCACAGCTGGAAGTAGCTCTGGTCAGCGTCACTAATCTCACGTCGAAGACCCATCAACTAAGGGTGATATCTGGACGAAGACTAAGAGGATTGCCGAGCTGGAGTCCGAGCTGGCCAGAACGAGGTTTGAATCGGCGGCTGAGTCGACGAGGCAGCGCGGCGAAGTGCTGGCCGGGCGTGCCGAAATCGAGAAGCTGAAGAAAGAGAATGCCGAGCTGAAGAAGGAGAATGCTGGTCTCAAGGCTTCTCTACTGTTCAAGGCACAGTCTTCTTTTCAGAAGGGGGTGGACCAGGCCACTGAGGAGTATGAGAAGCAGGTGGAGGAGATCACCTCCATTCTGTTCGAGGATAGGTGCTTGGCCGCACTGAGGCGTGTAGGGGTTCCCGAAGACCACCCGGTCTATCAGAATCTGCCGAAGTACTCCGACCCAGACCCTGAGCCGAGCTCCGCACCCTTGGGCGAGAATGCCCCAGTCGATGCCCCTGCAGCTGGTCCTGTCTCTGATGGCGCTCCAACTGTCCCGTCTACCAGTGATGCCCCAGTCGCGCCCCTGGGCGACGCTCCTTCTGCCGCTCCTGCGGGTGATGCACCAGACAAGGCCGCGGTCGTAGCCGAGACCGCCGGTTCGTCAGAGACGGTGATCATATTGGTGGAGTCGCCGAAGCCGCTGTAGTCACATCTTTCTTGCTTTCACTCTTTGTAATTTTTCCTTTCTCTCTTTTGCATGTAACCTTCAGCTCTGTAATATCCTTCGCCTTTAATGAAAAACAGAGCTCCTTTACTTGTGCACTTCTGCTCCATTTTCTCTCTTTCCCTTTCTCTTTCGAGTTCGGCTCTTTAATGCTTGAGTCCGGCTGAGTGCCTTTAATGCGACGTGTCGTGTGAGCCTTGAGTTGGAGAGAGTACCGAACGGTCTTCATAGTTTTCTGTGCTGATTCTCCGTATTCTGAAGACCATAAATAGCAGTAAGTGTGGTGGTATGGCCAATGAGGAAAACGAGCAAATGGCTCCACGTGGCACCATCGGAACCGCTGGTCAGCATGTAGGAAGACGTGCACCCCACGTAGGGCGTGGGAGACCTCGCCTCATAAATCCTTTTGAAGACTGGGCCCTTCTTCTTCCTATAAATAGGAGTAGCAAGCTTGCCATGGGAGAGAAAAGAACCCTGACATTTTACCTTCTGACATGGGAACCTGCCTCTTTCTGTTAGCCGTCCTGGCAGCCATGTTCAGTGGAACCTTAGGAACCTTTGACCCGGGCGAAACCTCTGCGCCAGAAGACAGCTTCCTCCGGGAGGGACTGCCTGTCGTGGCCTGCGTGCTCTCTGAAGACGATCCTCGTGGACCACGCGCTCTCTGAACGCGGGTCCACGGCCAACCTCCTCCGATGCGGCTGGATGGGAATCTTTGCAGCCGGGGGTTGGTGGCGCCCTGCGCGTTTGGGGGTCTAGTTTTTATCCCAAAGGGCCCTGTGTGGAATCATTGCGTGGGTCTTCTTGTGGGACATCCAGACCTCCGAGCAGCGGGCAGGATCGAGATGTCCTCGGACTGAGGGGGCTCTTGTTTTTAAACTTTGGTCTAACCCACCAAAGGGTATTGTAGAGCTCAGTGAGGTTCAGAGTCTTCAAGCCACCAATCCAGAAGGTGTTGAAGAGCTCAGGACACTGAAGACCGGACTGAAGAGTCAGTGAGGTTCAGAGCCTCCCAGAGTCTTTATTTCTTTTTTATTTTTAAAGGACTGCGAGCCTCCTTACTGTATTTTGTTTTCTTTTCTGTAATCCTTGTAATGATGTAATTACAATAAATAAAAAGAACAAAGTTTCTAGTCACCTGATTTGTGCACAATATTTCTGCATTTTTGCATTCTTTTTTGCTTTTCTTGTACTGTTTTGCGGTACTTGTGTTTTTGTGCTGCTTTTCTGCACTTCAGTGCTTGCACTGCTCTTTTTCTTTCGAAGACTGTCATGGGCTGAAATGGACCGCCATTGGCCGAAACGGACTGTCGTTTGCCGAGACGAACCCAGAGTCTTGAGTATCTCGGCTGTTCGAGCCTGAGTTTGGGAACGATCTCGAGGGGTGTATGAACCCAGAATTTTAAGAAGCGACTGGATGTATGGATCCGAAGCCTCTTCCAGGGTTAGGAACCCAAATTTAGGGAGCGACCGGATGTATGAATTCGAGGCCTCTTCCAAGGTTAGGAACCCAAAATTTAGGAAGCGACCGTATGTATGAATCCGAAGCCTCTTCCAAGGTCAGGAACCCAAAATTTAGGAAGCGACCGGATGTATGAATCCGAAGCATTAATCCGAAGCCTCTTCCAAGGTCAGGAACCCAAAATTTAGGAAGCGACCGGATGTATGAATCCGAAGCCTCTTCTAGGGTCAGGAACCCAAAATTAGGAAGCGACCGGATGTATGAATCCGAAGCCTCTTCCAGGGTCAGGAACCCAAAATTTAGGAAGCGACCGTATGTATGAATCCGAAGCCTCTTCCAGGGTTAGGAACCCAAAGCTGCCGAACTCAGACATGGTGAGATGACACAGATTGATGACAGGGCAAACGTTGCTTTCATTGATTCTGAGACTTTTGTTACATTTTTAGAAATAGAATTTCTTCAAGTGGGATGCATTCCATGGTCTCGGCAGCTGCCTGCCCTCTAAGTCTTCAAGTTTGTAAGAGCATGTCCTGCCAGTGAGACCACCCTGAACGGGCCATGCCAGTTCGGGGCCAGTTTTCCTTCATTCGGATCTTTGTCAGCTGGCAGGGTCTTCTTCAGACCAGTTCTCCTACGGAGAAACTTCTTTCCCTGACTTTTTCACTGTATCCTCTGGCTAGCCGCTGCTGATAGTCAGTCAGTCGTAGGGATGCTGCTTCTCGATGCTCGTCCGCTAGGTCCAGCTCCATCGCCAGGTTCGTCTCGTTTCGGCCCTAGTCGACCAACTCTGTCCTCAGGGTGGGGAGGCTAATTTCTAAGGGAATGACCGCCTCCATCCCATAGGCTAGAGAGAAGGGTGTCGCCGAGGTGGATTTCCTTGGAGTCGTTCTATATGCCCACAACACGCTGGGAAGCTCCTCTACCCATCTCCCTTTTGCCTTGTCCAACCGCTTCTTCAGGCCGTCCAGGATTACCTTGTTAGAAATTTTGGCCTGGCCATTGCTTTGTGGATACGCCGGAGTGGAGTAATGGTTCCCGATGCCATGCTCTTGGCAAAAGTCTTTGAAGGATTTGGAGTCGAACTGAGTCCCGTTGTCCGAAATCAGGGTCCTGGGGATGCTGAACCTCGTTATGATGTTCTTCCACACGAAGTTCTTGGAGTCCCTATCAGTGATGGAGGACAGCGGTTCAACTTCTATCCACTTCGTGAAGTAGTCCGTAGCAACTATCAGCCATCTCTTGTTCCATGGAGCTCGGTGGAGAGGCCCACAATGTCCAGCCCCCATTGAGCAAAGGGCCATGGACTAGAGAGGGGACTCAGGTCTTGCGCTGGCTGATGAAGAGAGTGGGAGAAATTCTGGCATTTCTCGCATTTCCTGGCGTATACCTGCGCATCCTTCTACATGTAGGGCCACCAGTAACCTTGGCTTATAGCCCTGTAGGCCAATGATCGACCTCCGATGTGACTGCCGTAGATTCCTTCATGGATCTCATACAGAAAGTTATCCACCTTGCTCGGATGGACACATTGGAGGTAGGAACCCGTGAAGGATCTTCTGTAGAGTTTGCCTTCGGGAGATAGCCAGAATCGAGCTGCCTTGAGTCTGATTCGGTGGGCTTCATTCTTGTCTTCGGGGAGCTGGTCGTCCTTCAAGTAAGAGATGATTGGATCCATCCAGCTCGGGCCGAGATCAGCACAAAGGACTTGCCGAGGTGAGTGGAGCTCTAGGCTTGATCTAGATATCGATCCAACCTCGACAGTCCTTTTCTTTCCTGCTTCGAAAGCGGAGTCCAGGTTTGCAAGCGCATCAGCGTGCGTGTTGGTATCCCTGGACGATATCTTGGATGATATTTTGGCGTGGGTCCCATGATTTGATAGGGAAGTCTTTATCAGCCCACAAAGCAATAAATGCAGTCCATTCCAGCCCAGTTTGCATTTAATGCCAGTCGGATCAGCCCACATCGCATTTAATATGAGTCATGTTGGGCCAGATTATGTTAGACGCCTTTGGCGGTAGAGGTCCATCGGATCCACCATCGGGCCTTGCCCTGATTTGGCTTCAGCCGCTGGATGCCGCCCTGTCAGTGATCTGGCAAAGATTGTGGACGGCTGGATGTCGCATTTGTCTCACTGGCTCGCGCCCCTATTCCTCCACGTGTATGATGGCGTGGCGGGCGAAGGGCGCGAGTGGGGATTCTCCCTTGCTTCAGCTTTCGTCCCGGCTTCTTTGGTCGATGTCAAGCTTTTAGCCGAGGTGGGCACCTGGGTACCCGAGCTCGGCGCTAGCGGCTAGGACCTGCCTGACTTCGGCTGAGGCCTCTGTCCCGGTAGCCGAGGTGAGTCTGGTGCCACGTGGATGGCACGCGGATGGCACGTGAGAATGCTTAGTCCATCTAATGGCCGTGATTAGCGTAATCCTGAAACTTTGAAAATATCCCCACACAATTTCATTATAAATAAGAAATACTCAAAGCTCTAATCTCTGGTTGAGAAGGAGCCATTGAAACAAAAGAGTGAATTATTTTTATTTTTCTGTAACTACTTCCACATACGTACGCTATATTTGGATGGAATACGACTTAACACCAACTTCCTTTATACTATAGTTAGCATATGCTTTCAATATGTTAATGGGACCATTAATTGCCTGTTATCATCGACCGTCAATTTTATATATATAGATTAGACCTGACACTCTGATCAGCGGGGCCCATCATTAAACCTTGAACTGACATGCTTTCCATGTCACGCTGCAATGTGATTCAAGTGTCCACGTCTGTCATAGAATACGACGACCAAATTCATTTTCTAGGACTAGGAATATGTTTCCTACATGGATTTGGGAGCTTTTTTACCATCTGGGTCCCATATAAGAAGCACTGCAAAGATGGCTCAAGTGAATGGAAAGGTCTGATCACCTGCAACTGCAAGAGCTTACACTAGCAAATCAAATCGGATCAGCTTGTTCCATTTCACTTCAGGTGATCCTGGTTTTTCCTCTTTCATTAATGTTGTGTTTCTTTATTAATTACTTTCTTTCTAAAGCTCTAACTTCACTTCTTTTATGTATCAGCAGCTTACCTGTGCTATAATTCCTTACCTTTCCTTGGCCTTTTTTTTTCTTGAACATTTCAATTTTAAGAAGAAATGCTAGAAAATAGTAATTTTTTTTATTCTGCTATTTTTCATGTTTCTTTTTTCAATAATATTCAGTCCTTAATTGGTTTTGAGGTTTTGCAGGAATGGATGGTTTTCCATTCTGATGTAAGGGGTGTGGAGATTGGAAATCAAGTTAGATTGCATGTTGACCGTCAAAATGGATTGATTTTGGGATGGGAGAGTTAGAAAATCTATTAAGTTGACTGATTTTATACTTTTAATGGCTTAAGCTTTTGGGATGTACAACTAGTCGGATTTGACATAGTATCTATCTATCATATCCTAATCAAATAAACATAATTTAGATTCCAATTCTAACGCCTAAAATCAGTTTTCTAGGACTAGCCCGACCCGTGGGGTTGACCGGACTCATTGGGTTGGGCTTGACCTATGTCTTCACAAAAGCTACCTACTGGCTGACATGGTTTCTCGGTTTTTTCGATTGCGACAAACACATTGAATGATTAACTATCCCTTCTTTCTTGATGCCCATTTGCCTACTTCATATTAAATCCCTATGAATTCACTGTAAATTGGGTTGTATTGAATGACTATTAAAGACCCAAAGAGTAAAGGGTGGTCTAAGATTGGAGATATAGGTGAGACCATCGCTTTGGGTTCCATTTAGTGGACTTGCTTGATGGAGAGAGTTCTAATGGATCTTGTTAAATCTTCACCTTTATTCTTTTACTTTTAGTTTTAGCCCCTTTTAAAGTGAAAATAACTAATTAGAAACAGTAGGAATATGCCAATTTAACAGATAGGCCCTACATGATCAGAGCACTTGCAGCTTGTTTGAGCTTGAAAAAAATAAGTGGCAATTGAATGTGGAGCCTGCATGTCTTCCTTATATGTTGCCTATCTTTCCGTTCTGATTTTCATGTCAAGTTGAAACATTTCAGGAACAACGATGGAAAAAATATTAGCAGCCTTTTTTATGGGATTAATAGCATGGGCTTATCGTGCAATTCAACCCTCTCCTCCTAAGATTTGTGGATCTCCAGATGGACCGCCTGTTACAGCGCCTAGGATAAAACTCAGAGATGGAAGGCATCTTGCCTACAAAGAACATGGCGTCCCCAAAGATATATAACGCCAATTATAAGATTATAAGATTGTATTTGTGTGGGGACATCTCCAAAGCTTCATGACTACGCTAATCACAGCCATTAAATGAGAATAAGTATTCTCACGTGCCATCCGCGTGCCACCTACGTGGCACCAGATTCACCTCGGCTACCGGGACAGGGGACCCAGCCGAAGTCAAGCAGGTCCGGGCCGCTAGCGCCAAGCTCGGCTACCCCAGGTGCCCACCTCGGCTGAAAACTCCACCTCGGCCGAAGGTGCCGGGATGAAAGCCGAAGCAAGAAGAGAATCTCCACCCGCGCCCTTTGCCCCCCACGTCATCGGACACGTGGAGGAATAGGGGCGCGAGCCAGTAAGACAGATGCGACATCCAGCCGTCCACAATCTTCGCCAGATCCCTGACAGGGCGGCATCCAGCGGCTGAGGCCAAATCAAGGCAAGGCCCGAGGATGGATCCGATGGTACCCCTACCGCCAAAGGCGTCCAACACAATCTGGCCCAACGTGACACGCATTTAATGCGATATGGGCCGATCCGACTGGCATTAAATGCAAAGCGGGGTGGATTGGACCGCATTTATTACTTTGTGGGCTGATGATGATTTCCCTGTCAAGTCATGGGACCCACACCAAGATATCATCCAAAAATATCGTCCAAATCGTCTATAAATAGAGCTTCATTTCACATGCAAGGTACGCACAATCCAACCCAAAGAGCCGTTACTCTGCCTCTCTTCTTCCTCTCCTTCCTTTGTTCCAGTTCCTTCACTGACTTAGGCATCGGTTTGCGCCGCCAGGCCAGGGTCCTCTGACCGTTTGCTCTTCCTTTTCAGGCTTTCAGGCAGCGGGTTATCTCCTTCATTTGGATAAGTCCTGTAAGGCGCCCCGATTATTGTGGGTCATTATTTTTTTGCACCTACAATTGGCGCCGTCTGTGGGAAAGCACTATCCCAACCATCCAAACCTTCCCAATCTTTCCAAAAACCATGCCTCCGAAAGCTAAGAAAGGCGGAGAGTCCCAGAGAGCAGTGTTCGAGCGTCCGGGCCCGTCGACGGGCGTCCCCCCTCAGGGACGGCCCGGAGCGGACCGTGGCGCGTCAGCAGGCGAGGAGCACGTAGCCTCGCGGCCTTTCGTCGAATCTCCCTTCCGTGAGGGGTTCGAGACCTCGTGCTCTAATGATGAAGTCCCGCCTCCCCTGCGGGGAGAGCATCGACGAGAGCACCCTTTCAAAGGCAAAGCTCCGGCAGCGGAGGAGTCGCGCCATGTGCAAGCCCCTGATGCTGGAGGAGACATCACAGCTCAAAACGCCCTCCTCCAGGACCAGGAGCGACTAATCTGCCAGCTCCAGCAGCAGCTGAGAGCGGTGCAAAATGCCTCTCAAAGGCAGCCCTCAGAGCCCCGAGGGGAGAAGAGAGCTGTCCAAAGCAAGGTACTCCAGCCATCCCGAGAGGATCTAAGAGCCTTTCTGGATCAGAAGCGCAGCCATGCCTACGATGAAGGCTCGAGCAACACCTGTAGCCATCATAGCCGCGACGGGCGAGCTCGTAGCCACCATGGTCGAAGCCATGCAAAGCGGAAGCCAAGAGCGCTGATGCCAGAGAAGGACGACGAGCAGGAGCGGCTCGACAAGCGCATCAAGCTAGCTCTCCAGCGCAATCTGGAGATGAGAGACCAGCAAGAGATCTGTGGCCCCACCGATCTGGGGGCCTCTCCATTCACGCGGGACATCGAGAGAACTCCTTTGCCTAAGAAGTTTTCAGTCCCGTGGTTCGTCCCCTACGACGGATTGTCTGACCCGTCTGCTCACCTCCGTCATTTCTCCCAAAAGATGTCCATCTGGGGGAACGAGGGCCATCTCAACTGCAAGATCTTTTCCTCTAGTTTGAGCGACCTCCCTTTGAAGTGGTTCTGCGCTCTACCCGAGAAGTCTATTTCGAGTTGAAAAGAGCTCCAACTCTCCTTCCTCAAGAAGTTCCAAGCCTACAGTGTAACGCCCCAAAATCCGGGCGCCTCGAATCTCGGGGCGCTACGAGAAAGTACCCAAGAGATGCGGAAAATCCAATGATATAATCAATTGTGAATCTCATATGAGCAAGTAATTGGACAAGCCCTAAAATTTTATTTCATTTTAAGGAATTACAAGGTACTTTCCATAATTAAACTAACTATTCAATCCTAGGCCAACACGGCCAGCTATAAGAAAATGAAAGAATATAAACCTATATGATAGACGCCTCACGATGCACCAACTGCATCAATCTCTGAACCCTGCGGCAACAGATCAGTCGCCAAGCAAACAACCAAACCAAGAAAGCGGAAGAGAAGATACCTGGAGACACCAAGGATTGGGTCAGGCTCGAAGAGCCAGGCAAATAGGCATGTTTAGATGGCAATACATTATATCATTAGATAGGAAAGAAGATCATACCTGATCCCAGCTGTACCTGCATGATTAGTGTCTGGATAATAATATAGAATATCAGAGTGCAACATAAAGCAGTGTAGAGTGTAGTGCATGAACGATAATCAAGATATTGATATAACAGATGTTTGATACAACATAACAAGTAGACGAGAGAAGCCATCGAAACATCAAATAAACCACACAAGCACATCAGAGTCATCAGTAACAGAAGTAAATAGAGGAAGTAGCATTACCATAGTCATAACCATCGCATCCAGATCCAACCGTATCAACGACGGCAGTTAAAGACAATAAACAATGATATCCATAATATATGATATTCATACATCCAATTCACATACATAGAAGCACACAAAGGTACGTCCACAGTTGAAGTACAAAGGACGTGGGGGTCAGAGCCAGCCCATCGTCATCGTCCCAACAACTGTCGATTGACACCAACCATGGGGGTCATAGCCACCCACAGTTGTCGTCACGTCGAATAAGAGCGTACAAGAATCCATCAATGTCCATAGCCATAGCCAAGTCACAGCCATTGGTCTTACGTGCTATCTCAACCAACAATATCCATAGCCACGGCCAAGTCCCAGTCATTGGACTTACGTGCTAGATCAATATCACCGTCCATCTATACACCCGGTCCGAGCGCCTGCGGTCTCAGTACCCCACCCACACGTGGTACCTACTGTGTCAATCACATCACAATATCAATGTCCATGCCGGCATCATAACCCTCGGCAGACTAACCAATATCAATGTCCATGCCGGCATCATAACCCTCGGCAGACTAACCAATATCAATGTCCATGCCGGCATCATAACCCTCGGCAGACCAATCGTACATCCACAACACTACGGATCACTAGGTGGGGGTACTCCGAACTAGATAGCCTTATTATCCTTAATATGAGATGATAATAGTCAAGGGTACGAGACACGGAGTTCGGGTATAGCTAGTCCATCCTTGTGGTTCCCAACAGTTAATAATGCATACCCTTGTAAACTCCGCTTCTCTATACGCTTAATTAGTATTATCTCAATATACAGTCCGTCTATCAGTATCTGTTGTTAAGTTCCCAATATTATCGGTCAGGACTTCAAGTGCCATGTCCTGACATCTCATCCAATACGGACCGTGATTATGGATCAGAGCCTAAGTGCAATGCCCTGATTTATAGTACCTCTCAAGGCCTACATCCAAGGTTCGGATCTACCAGCCAGCCTTAGTGTCCGTTTCATCAACATAGATACCACATATTCCAAATCCATTGATGATTGCTGCCCCTCTATTCAGGTCCAAGGTCCCACTTCACCTAAGACAGTGATCACGGAGTCCCAGATGCTTATTAAGTATCCTTGGTGCTCCTGTAGGTATTTAGCATCATAAGACATCCATAACCCTTGAATCAGATTCCGTTTTACAACCCAAAACCCTACTTAGATGGCTACATGGGTCAAGGTTAAGCCCGGCCCTTGACTCGTGTATAGCGTATCCCAAATAGTCCAAATGGAAGGTCAACGGGGCCCACACATGATCAAATCATAAAAGGGTCCAAATCTGAGAAAATGATCATCTACAGCGTACCAGGTCGACATCATGGGTCCACGGTCGACCTAGTACTCTGTGGAAAGGGATAGTTAACTTGGAAGCAGAAATCACAGTTTGCAGTGTCCCCGGTCGACCTGGATGGTTCCCCGGTCGACCGAGTACACTGCGGACATTATAATAAACATCTGGCAGGTGGGAGATTTCTCAGTGTGTTCGGTCGACCGAGCCTCTGGTCGGTCGACCGAGTACACTGGGTTCTGTACTCTGTGGGTGATTTCAGCTCCCAGCTGAGGGTCAATCCACTGTGTGCTCGGTTGACCTCATCGGTGACCGGGTCGACCGGGCACACACGAAATCCATATTTTAAGATTCTACCATCTTCCATTTCTCATCAAAACCCTATTAAATGGATCCCAGATCTTCACTAATCACTTCCATACACCAGACACACCTCCCACATCATGACCTCATCACCAATGGGCCATTGATCTTCCAAATGGGGGATTCCCATCCATCAATGGCTAAATACACATAAAAAGAGCTTAGACTAACAATTCTACTTATCATATCATCCAATCAACCATCCAAATACATAAATCATACCAAACATGCATAAAAGACAGTAATTACCAATCTAAGCATGTTAATCAATTTAATTAAAGAATCTAAGCATGTCTACTTGCCTTTCGTTGGAGATGTCCAAATCCCGAAGCACTAGCTCAAAGCCCAACAAATCAAACCTAAGGAATAATTAGCAAAGTAAAACTAAATTAAAACATAAATCAATGGGAAGCTCTAGCCACTAAACACACTACTACAACCCAAAGTATATTAACCCAATTCTAAGGGAAAGAATAGCTTACCAAACAAATGGGCGGATTGGTGGCTTGCAAATTAGAGATGGGAAGCTCGTGGGGTCCACGCGGAGATGATGGTGATCATCAGAGGTTATGGGCAGCCTCTAAGATCAATTCCTAGCAAGGTGGGTGAGAAAGATTGGGAAAGAGAGGAAAAGAATTGAAATTGAGATGGGGAGGTTGTGGGGCCCACTTGATCTGTGGCCCACTAAATTAGTGGTGATGATGGTGGCCCACTAGGATGCAAGAAGGAGAAGACAGAATGGAAGAAAGAAAGAATGGAGCAAGAAAGAGAGAGAACAGAGAGAGAATGAGTGAAATGGTGAGATGGGTGGGGGATGAGGAAGTCAACCTATGTTGACAGTGAGTAGAGTGGAGTGGAGGTGAGTGAGAGAGAGAGAGAAGAAAGAGAAAACAGAGAAAGGAAATGGGGGGTGGGGTGTCTCACGTTGACAGCAAGGGGAGGTGAGTGAGAGAGAGAAATAAGGAAATAAGAGAGAGAAGGAAATGGTGAGATGGGGAGGGGTACCACACGTTGGCAGGGAGGTGAGTGAGGGAGAGGGAAAATGAATGAAAGAAAGAGAAACAAGAAAGAAAACAGAGAAAGGGAAGGGAGAAAGAGAGAAAGAAAGAAGAAAGGAAAAATGGGGAAAAGAGAGAGATGGAGAGGGCTGGGGGTTCAGTGGTGGCTGGCGGTGATGGAGGAGGTCGCCGACGACGACGACGCCGTGCTCGGAGTCCGGCGGCAGTGGGCGGCAAGGGTTAGGAGAAGAAGAGATGGATGAGGGAGATGAGGGAAAGAGAGAGCCGAGATGAGAGAGGAAAAGAAGATGGTGGCCGGCAGTGGCGCAGGTGGTCTCCGACGGCGACGGGGCGGCTCGGATGTGACGGAAATGGGTCGGAGATGGGTGGGGCAGCAAAGAGCTGGGAAGAGGGAGAGATGCTTGAGAGATGAGATGAGAGACTGGAGAAGGGAGAGGAGTCCGACGGACATAAAGGTGGCTGGCGGCGGCGTGCTCGTTGTTCGGTGAGGCGGTGAGTGAAGTGAGGAGAGGGAGTGGAGAACGAGAGAGATGAGAGAAATAGAGGAAAAGGGGGGGCTGCTATTGTGGTGAGGAGTGAATGAGAAGAGAGGAAGAGAGTTTGACCTAAGTAAAGGAAAAGGGAGAAATGGGTGATGAGATGGGTGGGGTATGATGAGAGTGAGATGAGTGAGGTGGGGCTCACATGGGTGAGGGGATGGGTAAGATGAGAGTGGAAAAGATGGGTGGGGTTCACATGGGATTAAGGTGGGGTAGGGTTTGACTAAAGTGCCCTCTTAATTAATGGGTAATGGGTCAGGCCACGGGTAGTTGGGTCATCCTAAGGTTAAATTCATAATTCTCCAAGGGAAGCCCATCTGTAATTAGGATAACCTATGGTTGACGTGGTCAAATTGGGTCCCACCAGGTATGTCTAGGGACGGGTCCTCACATACAGCGTCGTCCCCAAGACCGACGCTAACATCCTCGCCCTAAAGATGAAGCAGGGCGAGACCCTCACCCAGTTCGCCCGGCGATTTTGGGCAATTTACAGCCAAATCAAGGATACCAGAGAAGAAGTGGCGATTTTCGCCTTCTAGAATGCCCTGTTACCAGGGCACGAGCTGCGGAAAGATTTGGTGGGAGATCCTGCCCCCTCCATGCCGGCCTTGATGTCCCGGATAAAATGTTTTATCGCCCGGGAGGAGGACGAAATCAGAGCTCGGGAGGAGGAAAGCCGGGAGATCGCAGACCCGGAACCCAAGGAAAGAAGCAGCCGGCCCCAGCAGCGGGGCAAGAAGCCATTCCAGAGGCAAGAACCGAAGCAGGCCTGGGTCTCCAATTCGGAGAGACCCTCAACGTCCCGGTCTGGGAGCGGCAGGAGGGCCAGACCTCCCTCCGACGCCCGCCAGTCTATGAGCATCGTCTTCAAGGAGCCGATCCATCAGGTTATGAACAAGGTCAAGACCCAGCCGTTCTTCAGATGGCCTCGTCCCTTGGCAGGCGATCCCTCCACCCGTGACCAATCCAGGTTCTGTGCCTACCATAAGGGGAACGGGCACAGGACCGAAGAGTGCAGGACTCTGAAGTTTCACTTGGAGAGGCTCGCCAAAGAAGGCCATCTTGCAGAGTTCGTGAAGGCTGGAGACGTCGGCAGCGACGGCGGTAGCCAAGCTCATCAGAGCGTGGCCAAGGACCCAGATAGTGAAGACTCCGAAAAGGTCATTAACGTGATCCACCTGGCGCCCTCAGCTCCCTCTCCCTCAGCTCGAGACAGCCCTCAGGCTCGTGCCGAAGCCAGGCGAGCCTCGCACGGGAAGGAAGTGATGAGATCCGAACTCGGGCCAGCGCCTAAGAGACCTCGCCGCGACCGACCAGCTATCTCGTTCTCAGACAAAGATCTAGAGGGAATCCAACTCCCTCACAACGACCCTCTGCTCCTGACCATGAAGCTGAAGGACTTCACTGTGAAGAGGATCCTCGTCGACTCCGGCAGCTCTTCCGAGGTCCTCTACTATGACTGCTTCAAGAAAATGAACCTTTCCGAGGCCGACCTCACGGAGGTCCGTGCACCCTTACTTGGGTTATCCGCGAAACCAGTTTATCCGAAGGGTAAAATCACCCTGGAAACCCGAGTGGGCGGAGCCTCCGTGCTGGCCGACTTCCTAGTCGTGGACACCCCTTCTCCCTACAACGCCATCCTGGGTTGAACGTGGCTCCACAAGTTGGAGGCCGTCCCCTCCTCCCTCCACTAGAAACTAAAGTTCGTGCTCGAGGATAAAGAGGGCAAGATGGAAGTGGTCACAGTAGAAGGAGATCAGCAGCAGGCTAGGCAGTGCATGCTGGCCGTGGTCCCAGCAGAGAGGGAGCCAGCGCGCATCAACTTGGCGGAGTTTGAAAAGGGTTTAGATGAGATCGACCGAGATCCTGACAAGAAAAGTATTGAAGACCTAACCGAAGTCAGGCTCAACCCAGCTGACCCTGATAGGTTTTTCCTGATTGGCACGCAGCTGCCGGATGAAGAGAGAGCCGAGCTCTCAAGGTTCCTAGTGCAGAACGTGGATGTCTTCGCCTGGACCCCGAGCGAAATGCCTGGGGTCGACCCCGAGGTCATGTGCCACAGGCTGAATGTGGATCCCAGCCACAAGCCAGTGGTGCAAAAAGCCCGAAGGACGGGGTTACAGCAGACAGACGTGGTAGTCGAAGTGGTCGGCAAATTACTGGAGGCAGGCGCGATCCGGGAAGTCCAGTACCCGGTCTGCCTGGCCAATACGGTGGTGGTTAAGAAGAAAATAGGCAAATGGAGGGTGTGCGTAGACTTCACCGATCTTAACAGGGCCTGCCCTAAAGATAGTTTCCCCCTTCCGAAGATTGATCAGATGATCGACGCCACTGCTGGCCACGACCGAATGAGCTTTCTTGACGCCTATAGAGGCTACCATCAGATTCCGATGTATGAGCCGGACGAGGAGAAAACCGCCTTCATAACCCCCCGCGGCACTTATTGCTACAAAGTCATGCCCTTCAGGCTGAAGAACGCAGGGGCGACATATCAGCGCCTCGTAACGAAGATGTTCCAGGCTCAGCTCGGCAAAACGGTGGAAGTCTACATTGACGACATGGTCGTCAAATCGAAGCACTCCAGCAATCACCTGACGGATCTGGCCCAAGTCTTCAGCATCCTCCGCGCGTTCAAATTCAAGCTCAATGCTTCCAAGTGCGCCTTCGGCGTGGCCTCTGGCAAGTTCCTTGGAAACCTGGTAACGCGGAGGGGAATAGAGTCCAACCCAGACCAGATCACTGCAATCTTGGGCATCCAGAGCCCATCTACTACAAAGGAAGTTCAGACGCTCACAGGCATGGCTGCAGCACTCAATCGCTTCATCGGCCGGTCATCAGATAAGTGCAGGCCTTTCTTTCAGCTTCTGAGAAAAAATTTAAAATTTCAGTGGACCCCTGAGTGCGACCAAGCGTTGGCAGCACTCAAAACTTATTTGTCTACCCCTCCCTTACTCTTTACCCCAACCCAGGGGGAGATTTTGTATCTATATCTTGCGGTCTCGGATCATGCGGTGAGCTCCGTCCTCATCAGAGAGGACGAAATAGTACAAAAACCAATTTACTAAACGAGCAAGATCCTGCTTGACGTCGAGACCAGATACCTTTTGTTGGAAAAGCTCGCACTGGCGCTCGTCAGCGCCTCCCGCAAGCTCTCTCATTATTTCCAATCCCACACCATTGTGGTGATCACGGAGCACCCACTCCGTTCTATATTCAAAAAAGCTGACTTTTCAGGGCGAATCTCAAAGTGGGCAGTCGAACTGGGACAGTTATGACATTCAGTACCGTCCCAGGACTGCGATCAAAGCCCAAATTCTAGCTGACTTCATTGTAGAGTTCGTCTCGCCAAGCTCGGCTCCGACCCAGCCTGGCACGGAACTGGGGGGCGTAGGGCATGAGCCTGAAGTTACCAAGGTCGAACAAGCTCCCACCGCGGCATGGAAGGTCTTTGTTGACGGTTCGTCCACCTCCAAGCGAGCTGGCACCGGCATAGTCCTCCAATCGCCAGAGGGACTGGTCATAGAGCAAGCCTTCACCTTGGACTTCAAAGCAACAAACAATGAAGCAGAGTATGAAGCACTGATAGCAGGGTTGGACAGCGCCCGAATCCTCGGAGCCCAACACCTGGTAATCTTCAGCGATTCGCAACTGGTGACTAGCCAGCTCGCTGGGGACTACCAGGCCCGGGACGAGAGGATGGCGGCCTACTTAGCCCTCACGCAAAAGCTGCTCTCTCATTTCCGGACAGCCGAGGTCAAGCAAATCTCTAGAGACACTAACACGCACGCTGACGTGCTTGCAAACCTGGCCTCCGCTGTCGAAGCAGAAAAGAGATGGACTGTCGAAGTTGGATCGATATCAAGATCAAGCTTAGAGCTCCACTCACTCGGCAAGTCCTTTGTGCTGACCTCGGCCCGAGCTGGATGGATCCGATCATCTCCTACTTGAAGGACGACCAGCTCCTCGAGGGCAAGACTGAAGCCCATCGAATCAGACTCAAGGCAGCTCGATTCTGGTTATCTCCCGAAGGCAAACTCTATAGAAAAATCCTTCACGGGTCCATACCTCCAATGCGTCCATCCCAGCAAGGTGGACAACTTCCTGTATGAGATCCACGAAGGAATCTGTGGTAATCACATCGGAGGCCGATCACTAGCCTACAGGGCAATAAGCCAAGGTTACTGGTGGCCCTACATGCAGAAGGATGCGCAAGTGTACGCCAGGAAATGCAAGAAGTGCCAGAAGTTCTCTCACTCTCTTCATCAGCCAGCGCAATACCTGAGTCCCCTCTCAAGTCCATGGCCCTTCGCTCAATGGGGGCTGGACATTGTGGGGCCCCTTCACCGAGCTCCGGGGAACAAGAGGTGGCTGATCGTTGCAATGGATTACTTCACGAAGTGGATAGAAGCTGAGCCGCTGTCCTCCATCACGGATAGGGATTCCAGAAACTTCGTATGGGAGAACATCATAACGAGATTCGGCATCCCCAGGACCCTGATCTCGGACAACGGAACTCAGTTCGATTCTAAATCCTTCAAAGACTTCTGCCAAGAGCACGGCATCAGAAACCATTACTCCACTCCGGCGTATCCACAAAGCAATGGCCAGGCTGAAATTTCTAGCAAGATAATCCTAGACGGCCTGAAGAAGCGGTTAGACAAGGCAAAAGGGAGATGGGTAGAGGAGCTTCCCAGCGTGCTGTGGGCATACAGAACAACTCCAAGGTGATCCACCTCGGCGACACCTTTCTCTGTGGCCTATAGGATGGAGGCGGTCATTCCCCTGGAAATTGGCCTCCCCACTCTGAGGACAGAATTGGTCGACCAGGGCCGAAATGACACAAACTTGGCAATGGAGTTGGACCTAGCAGACGAGTGTCGAGAAGCAGCGGCCCTACGGCTGACTGACTATCAGCAGCGGCTAGCCAGAGGCTACAATGAAAAAGTCAGAGAAAGAAGTTTCTCCGTTGGAGAGCTGGTCCTGAAGAAGACCCTGCCAGCTGATAAAGATCCAAATGAGGGAAAACTGGCCCCGAACTGGCGCAGCCCATTCAAGGTGGTCTCACTGACAGGACGATCCTCTTACAAGCTCGAAGACTTAGAAGGCAGGCCGTTGCCGAGACCATGGAATGCATCCCACTTGAAGAAATTCTATTTCTGAAGATGTAACATGAACCTCAGAATCAATGAAAGCAGCATTTGCCATCGATATGTGTTATCTCTCCTTATCCGAGTTCGGCAGCTTTGGGTCCTTGACCCTGGAGAAGGCTTCGAGTTCATACACTCAGTCGTCTTCTAAAGTTTGGGTCCTTGACCCTGGAAAAGGCTTCGAGTTCATACACTCAGTCATTTCCTAAAGTTTGGGTCCTTGACCCGGGGAAGGCTTCGAGTTCATACACTCAGTCGTCTCCTAAAGTTTGGGTCCTTGGCCCTGGAAAAGGCTTCGAGTTCATACACTCAGTCGTTTCCTAAAGTTTGGGTCCTTGACCCTGGAAAAGGCTTCGAGTTCATACACTCAGTCGTTTCCTAAAGTTTGGGTCCTTGACCCTGGGGAAGGCTTCGAGTTCATACACTCAGTCGTCTCCTAAAGTTTAGGTCCTTGACCCTGGAAAAGGCTCCGAGTTCATACACTCAGTCGTTTCCTAAAGCTTGGGTTCCTAACCCTGGGAGAGGCTTCCGGTTCATATATCCAGTCACTTCCTAAACTCCGGATTCATACATCCGTCAAGATCGTTCCCGAGCTCAGGCTCGCACAGCCGAGATCACCAAAATTTTGGGTTCATCTCGGCGCGAGACAGTTCATCTCAGCCAATGCTGATCCACTTCGGCCAATAACAGTTTCCAAAAATAAAAAATAAAAAAAATAAGATAGCGGAAAGAAACCCTAAAGGTCGAGAAACCCTAAAAACCAGACAGGGGCACGAAGTCACTTATGGAAACGGAAAGGCGAGTCAAGAACAGATCTGGGCGCGTCCCATGGTCGTCCTCACCAGAGAAATCTCGAAAAACAGAGCAGAAATCGAAGGCAGGGGCGAAGGAAATCAGAGAGAAGAAAGAAGGGATATGACCATATTTATAGAAAAGGAACCCTCTTTGGGCGCCACTTTCAAATTTGAAGAGACGGATTTCGCAATCCGCGCCTGTTCCATCAATAAGACAGCGCAATCAGTGAAGAGGCTACATGTGCAGCCGTCAGTTCGCTTCCTAGGATGGACGGGACGAAGCATTTATTGCCTCAGTAAAGTTGAAGCGACACCAGGCAATAATCGCCGCATCTCCGGACAGGTTCTCTAGCTTCTGACCACTAAAGGCTAGGAGCCTTAAGAGGTCAAAAGCTAGGGGGCAATTGTGTGGAGAGATCTCCTAAGCTTTAGGAATACGCTAATCACAGTCATTAAATGGGACTAAGCATTCTCACGTGCCATCCGCGTGCCACCTACGTGGCACCAGATTCACCTCGGCTACCGGGACAGGGGCCCCAGCCGAAGTCAGGCAGGTCCGGGCCGCTAGCGCTAAACTAGGCTACCCCAGGTGCCCACCTCGGCTGAAAGCTCCACCTTGGCCGAAGGTGCCGGGACGAAAGCTGAAGCAAGAAGAGAATCTCCACTCGCGCCCTTCGCCCCCCACGTCATCGGACACGTGGAGGAATAGGGGTGCGAGCCAGTAAGACAGATGCGACATCCAGCCGTCCACAATCTTCGCCAGATCCCTGACAGGGCGGCATCCAGCGGCTGAGGCCAAATCAGGGCAAGGCCTGAGGATGGATCCGATGGTACCCCTACCGCCAAAGGCGTCCAACACAATCTGGCCCAACATGACACGCATTTAATGCGATATGGGCCGATCCGACTGGCATTAAATGCAAAGTGGGCTGGATTGGACCACATTTATTACTTTGTGGGCTGATGATGATTTCCCTGTCAAGTCATGGGACCCACACCAAGATATCATCTAAAAATATCATCAAATCGTCTATAAATAGAGCTTCATTTCACATGCAAGGTACGCACAATCCAACCCAAAGAGCCGTTACTCTGCCTCTCTTCTTCCTCTCCTTCCTTTGTTCCAGTTCCTTCACTGACTTAGGCATCGGAGAGCCTTGCGCCGCCCAGGCCAGGGTCCTCTGACCGTTTGCTCTTCCCTTTCAGGCTTTCAGGCAGCGGGTTATCTCCTTCATTTGGATAAGTCCTGTAAGGCACCCCGATTATTGTGGGTCATTATTTTTCTGTACCTACAGTATTTGTTCATGGCTTTGACTCTAGCAGACATGATGCATTTCCACTGTCTTCTATCATTTGTTTCCTCATTCCACTGTCTTCTATCATTTGTTTCCTCAATCTCATATTCATTCCATTAAGATGTATTTGTGCCATAAGAGGGTTTCATGGTAGAGAGAAAAATTGTTCTTATTTTTCATACTCACTCCACTATTCTGTTGTTCCGTGCGATTCATTTTCCTTAAAAGGAAAAAAATAGACTAATTTGCCTCCACAAAGAGGATTTTGATTTCATGTAGAAATAGTAGAAGTGCATGATTTTTCTCTCACATGGAAATAAAAATCCAAAAAATGTAGAATCCTCTAGTTGCACAAACATGCCCTTATTACATGCTTCAAAACACAAGTTGAATGTTGTGGCAAACAAGATGGTCATCTCCTCTGTTGCGCAGAATCAGAAAAGTAGTAGAACACTTGGCTTTATGCCATCTGGGCTTCCAAGCATACGTACCCAAACACGTGGGAATTGATACCATTCATGCTGCCAAAATATTCAAACAACTTGAATATCAAGGTACACTGAAACTCATCCTAATCTTGCAGATGATTGGTTGTTTCGTCATTTACAGGAATTGGCTGAGGAATTGGGAATCTATTTAGTATCCTATGATAGAGCTGGGTATGGTGAAAGCGATCCTCATCCAAAAAGGACAGTGAAAGTTTGAGTTCTCTTATTAAAAATAATGCCTTTTCTTTAGGGATTACTAATGGTACATTTATTGATTTTAGAAATATCTTTAACCATTCATGGTCATGTAGATAATTTTCTAACAAACTAATACAAGATTCAATTGTCTGTTTGGAAACTTTACATATAGAGTGGAGTGAAGTAAAGCCTCAAATAATGAAAGAATAAAATATAAGTGGGTCATAATGATATTTTATCTTTAATTGTTTGGTAGGAGATCTTTTTAACTTCTTGTTTAAAAAGTGGGTGTTTTTTTGTCTTTTAGTGGAGAAAGAAGGTTGTTTTTTTATTTTTTTACTTTTTCTAAAAAAGGAGGAGACTTTGAAAATGTGTACTTTTGATGTGACCCTTTGTCTGAAAATTGAAAGTTTTAGTTCACTCCACTCTACTACTGAAGTTCCCAAATAATTATGGATATAATGTTTTTTCTACTTTATCATAATGTGGCTTTTCGTTCTCTTCACTTAGGGCCCGTAATTTGTTTGCGTGGAATTTTGTTCTTGGGAATCTATAAAAGACCAATAAGAAATGAAGAAACGAAGGTAAAGATAACAGATGGCCACTATCAGATAATCTCCCATTTGGTGAAAAATCAATACCCCAACCATTACCTCAGTAAATAGATCCCACGAAAGTTGGGGTATTGAAACGTATCCACCTTATATCCTTCACGCTTCACCACTTCAGTATTCCATCATTGGAACCCATTTTATCATGAATTGCTAGGAATTCAATTCCATGAAAATAAATGACCTCTTCACTTTCTCCCACCATCCAATGTTGGAAATTTGAATGTTGACGGGCTAATAGCAGCAGCACCTATCGCTCCCGCAATCAACTACGGGTGGTCTGGTCTTCCGGCCAATTTATCAGGTGAAGCTTTCAAGAAGCAACTTGCAGCAGACCAATGGGCCGCTCGAGTTGCTCACTACGCCCCTTGGCTGGTATACTGGTGGAACACTAAGAAGTGGTTCCCTTCTTCTAATATTATCTCCAATTCCATGAATGTCATGTCTCCCCGAGGCAAAGTATTGCTCCTAAGTTGGGGAGAGTAAAACCTCATGAGGTAGTTCATTTATCTGAAACCTTGAATATTCCATACTCCCTAAGTTGAAGATATCATGTAAGAGTTCTAGTTAGATCCTTGATCCACAACATATATCCACAACAGGATATCATGTAATACATGATTATAGTTAAAAATTATATTAATTTATATTTTGAACGTCATAATATGGGGTTGTGATGTTCACAAGAAGTCTCGATCTTTGGCCATCATCTAGATCTTGGATCTTTCACTACTTAGACAAAAATGCTAGGTTAATTGCTGTAACTTTAGGCGTGTAATTAGAGTGGAGAATTGTTAAACACCTCTAGCTTGATGAGTCAAGCCCAAGTGACCCAGTCCGTGATGATGAGTCAGGCTCAAGTGACCAAGTCCGTGACGAACCAGGGCCTAAATCTGTGAAGATCCGTTTAGTCCGTTGAGGTCCGGGCCCAAATCCACGAAGTCTGGTCACGTCAAGGCAGCCCACGTCGCTTCGGAAATAGTCAGTCTTTAACCCGCTTTTACCAAGTCCTGCGGAGAATATCTCACCTGCCTCGTCCATTGAGGGTAGTTCGAAGACTCCATCAAAGTAGAGCGAACGTTGCTATAAAGTCGTCCCTATCTATTAGGAGAAGAATATAAATAAAAAAGTCCCACCAGCGCTTAAGAGAGAGAGAGAAAGATTTCGGCCTGTAATCATGGCACAATTGAGAAATAATATATCCGGCAACCTCTATCTTTAAAGTGGACGTAGGTCACACTGACCGAACCACTATAATCCCCATTCTCTTCTTTAACTACTGCATTTATCATTTATTACTTGACCTGTGGTGTCCGAAACTAATTTAGGCATCATCAGTTTGGCGCCGTCTGTGGGATGTACTAAAGTTCTCATCCTTTTTTCAAAATTATGGTGATCACCACTAGATCGACAAGACAAGCAGAGGGCGAGGATGATCCTACACCAACTAATCTGCTCCAAATGCTCCTGCTCCTACTCTTCAACAAACGTTGGAGAACATGCAGCAGCGATGACCCAAAACCATCAGATCATAAAACTCATTGGAGAACATGCAACAGCGATGACCCAAAACCAGCAGATCATACAACTCATGCTGGCTGGGCAAGGAGGAACACAATTTGGAGGGGTATCGCAAGGAGCGTCGAGCCCGGGACTTCCAAGTGCTCTACGCAGGGGAGCTCCCCATCTGGGCGCCCTTCCCCAGGGCGCCAGGGAGTTCCCCATGGCGCCCCTCATGGAGTCCCCCAGGGCGCCCTGGGAGTTCCCCAGGGCGCCCCTCATGGAGTTCCGGGTGGAGCCTAATTTGGAAGACCCCCCACCTCCGGGGGGGAGTGAATCATGGAGAATTTCCACCTCCTCCCTCTGCTTCCAATGGAGAAGATCCTCATTTCCAAGAGGAGGAGAGTGAAAACCAAAGCATGGAGGATGGGAGTTATTTCCATGATCCGTCCAGGGAAGCCCCCAATCGCTGGGACGAGAAGATCAAGGAGATGCAAGATAAGCTGGGTAATGTCTTCAACGCCATGAAATCGCAGACACCAGAGACAGTGGATTACCTTGTCAGACTTACAAAACTAAAATGCAGCTGCATAATATCCCTGACGAGATTATGTGCAGGGCATTCCCAACCACACTGAAGGGTTCCGCCCGGCATTGGTTTGCCAATCTCGCCCCAGCCACCTTTGAGGAATTGAGTAAGTCTTTTGTGTCACACTTTATTAGAGGGCGCCGTCACCAGAAGCCTGCTACACACCTACTCAGCATAAAGTAGGACAAGAACGAGAGCCTCAGGAGTTACCTCACTCGTTTTAACGAGGAGGTACTTCTGGTCGAAGAACCCGACGACAAGGTATTCATGACAGCCTTCTTGGGAGGCCTCCGCTCATCAAGTTTCTTCTTCTCAGTGATGAAGCGCCCGTGAAAGAGCATGCCAGAGCTACTAGCAAAGGCCGAGAAGTACATGAATGCTGAAGATATCACAAGGGCCAGGCGAGGGGAGTCCTCCAGAACAGGGGACAAGGGGAAGGAGCGAGACAGAGATGAAAAGCCTAATACAAGCAACAAGCAAAGCAGGACAGAGAGGGTACTTACCAGAGACCGACTCGGTCCTGCTCCGCAGAGAGACTGACAAATATTCACTCATCTCAATGTTGCTGTTGGGCACATTTTGCTCCAGATACAAGATGATCCCGCCGTAAAATGGCCCGAGAAGATGAAGTCTCCTCCGAACCGCAGGAACCCGACCAAATACCGTCACCCTCTCGCGGGCCGCCGTAATAAAGGCATCAGCGAGGCCATTCGCTAAGTCCCTCTCAGCCAGGGCAGCCCTCTCCTCAGCTTGAGAAGCTCTCTCAAGTGCTGCCCTCATCTCTGACTCCACAACAGTCTCTATGAGCCTCACCCTCTCACGGGTCTGTGCAAGCTCAGCTTCACTGAGCGAAATCCTCTCACGGGCCTTCACAAGCTCGGCCTCTGCCTTGGCCGCCCTCTCGTGGGCGGTTAAGAGCTCAGTCTCAAGCCTGGCCGCCCTCTCGCAAGCCGCCGTAAGATCAGCCTCGAAAGCCCTTCTAGCAGCTTCAAGAGCAGTAATCCTTCCTTGAGCAGCGGAGAGCTCCTTTTGCAAAGTCTCATTATCCTATCTCAGCTGACTATGAGATTGGGCCCTTGACAACAAACAGACGGATGTAGTGGAGACCTAAAAAAAAAGTGCATAAAAAAAATATTATGAAAGTCTGGAGAAAAGGGGGAACAGTTAACCTTTACATGAGCCAGACCTTCCAAAAACAAGTCTACAACCCCCTCGATGCCAAAAGCATTCATCTGCATAACCTCGGGCGGAAACACAAATCTCTTGAGCTTTTCCCGGATCACCAGCGAGTTGCCCAGCATGGGTCCAGCCCAAGCCGGTGCCCCTGTAGAAGTTCCCGAGCCTGGAGGACACAAACGAGGGGCAGAAGGCATGGCTCGAGAAGAAGAATCCGAAGCAATAATCTTGGTTGAGGAAGTCGCTGGCTGGGAAGGCACCATGGGAGAGACTGTTAGGGATTTTGTGTATTGCAATTTGATGGATGCATTGTCATTTTAGCATCTCATGATTTTTCACACAAGCATAGAGTTAAATCTCTTGAAATCTGGATTTATACATGCATTGTTTTAAATATTACAAATCTTATAGTTTGTGCATGTTTTGGTTTTAAAAATTGGATGCATTTGTTTTAAAAAGAATTTTTAAATCAAGCTAGCCTATGTTTAAAGTTTCATACTATATTTGGCTTTTAATGTTTCATGATTTTAAAAGAACTTAGATGATTTAAAATCATGTATCCAAGATTGGTTTAATGGCCCAAAAATCCCCACAAGAAAATACTATGTAAAGTTGGGATTTTTGTCCAGAGCTGTCGGTCAACCGACGTCAAGCATTCGGTCAACCGACAGTGGAACCGAGGCAGACCGAGGACTTGTCGGTTCCATTTCCAGAGAGCTACAAATTTCAGACCTTCTCTTCGGTCAGCTCGTCGGCTCTTATCGGTCAACCGACAGTGCATAAAATTTCAGTTCAAGGACTCGTCGGTTCCAAAAACAGACAGCTACATTTTCAATATCTTTGTGCTGTCGGTTCAGCCGTCGGTTCCTTGTCGGTCAACCGACAAATGAGGGTCAACCGATAGATGTATAACGGTCAGAAAACTTTCGAAAACATGACCGTTGCCTAGTGACCGTTGAGGTGTCGGTCGACCGACACCTACCTGTCGGTCGACCGACAGGTAGCCGTTGGCAGCTTTTTTCTATAAAAGCAAGCTCATTCCTTTGGCCAAGATTGATGATTTTTAAGCCATTCTTGAAGAGCTTTGAGGCCAAAGAAAGGGAAGAGCTAAGGAAGGCTAATGGGTCATTAGGAAAAGCTAAAGCTTGGATTAATGAAGTTAAACCACCAAGTAAGCTTTGCCTTTTATTAATCATATGTTTTATGCTTTGTCTAAACTATTGGTAAATGTTTTTAAGCATATTAACTATGATGTGTTGAATCCTTTACTTCCTTTCATCTTTGATTTTATATCATAGGATTCTTCACTTAGATTCAAACAAAGTTTTGTTTTAAAACTTTACAAATCATGTTTTATGAAAATCTTTGATTTCCTCTTTAGCATGATTCTATTTCTTGTTTGAATTTTCTTTGTTGTTTTCATACATTTAAACCTTAGTTAAATTAGTTTTTGAAAACAACATTGCACATGCATCACTTGATTAGTCTTAATCATTTTCATACAACTTGTGATATTTAGATTTTCATATCATTCACAAGTTTGTAGTTGTTCAAGTGATTTGCATATAACTTCAATCATATATTTGAGTGCTTTAAACTTTTAAATGCATTAAGCATACATTAATTGAGCTTATGTTTTAAACTTGATTGAAGTTACCACACACACATATCATGAGCATTCATCTTTGCATTTCATTGTGTTGTGTGAGTTAGATTTACATTTTCATATCCGCCTACTTAGAGGCATTTTACTTAAGCTTAAATTGTAATCTCTTAGAGTGTTTTGTCAAGACACTTTCTTTGAGAGAAATCATTTGCTTGTAAGGTTATTGCTTAGCCATATAAAAGCATTGTGTAAAGGTTGTTGTTTAGCCTAGAAAAACAACATTGTAAGGTTATTGTGTATCCTTGGAAAGCATATTGTAGAGGTTATTGCTTAGCCTTTTGAAAAGCATAATAGTGGAAATCCGGTGGGGTGTGAGGAACACAAGCCGGTAGTGGATGTAGGCATTGAGGCCGAACCACTATAAATCTTTGTGTAGTGGTGATTGTTTTGTGGTGATTTTGTTTATTATCTTCCGCATTTTGTTTGTTAATCATCACAAGTGACTAGTTATTTTAAAGAAGTTAAAATTGGCCATAATTAGTCATTAAGTGTAGATCACCCTATTCACCCTCCCCCCTCTAGGGTTAGGATCCCCAGGACTTTCAATTGGTATCAGAGCAAGGTTACTCCATTTGGGGCTTAAACACCCGGAGTTGATCCTCTCTATCTAGATCAAAACCCTAGTGTTGTTTTTCTATGAAAATCATTAGAATGGATTCCACTAGTTTAGACTTTGTAGATTCTTGTGTAGATTCCTCTAGACCCCTCCTTCTTCCATCTATTGGAGATTCTAACATTAAAATTAATGAATCTAAATCTAAATCAAAAGAAGAAGAATATGATGAAAATGAAGCTTATGAGGAATTGTACACATGGTCCTTAGAGCTTTCTAAGAAGAATAAAAGATTAAAAGAAGAATCTAAAAGGCTAAACCAAGAATTAGTCTCTTCTAAAAATGAACTTAAAGAAAAAGATGAATTAATAAATTGTGCAGAATCTAAGTTCATGATCTCTTTGCATAACCTATATAATGCTCAAGATGAATTAAAAGATTTAAAGATAGGTTATGACAATCTTAATAAGGAAAATTCTAAATTAAGAGATCAAAGGCAAGATAAAGACATTAACAATCTTGAATCCAAGTTAACTATCTCTAAAGAAAATTTATCTAATGCTCAAAATGAACTAAATGAGATTAAGGTAAATTGTAATGAGCTTAAAAATGAAAATTTAAATCTAAGAGATACTTTAAAAAGACAAGATGAAAACATTGTCCATTTAAAATCCAAGTTGACTATTTCCAATGAAAACTTGTCTAATGCTCATAGTAATTTAAAAACTCTAGAACTTGGATCTAATGTTGTTAATGAACTTAAATTTGAATTAAAACTTGCCCATGAAGAGCTAAACAAATTTAAGGGAATTGAACAAGAACTAACAAAAGTTAAACTTGAAAATTCTACCCTTAAAACCCAAGTCACTCAACTTGAAACCTATAAACATAAATATGAGTGCAAATTTACCCATAGTGAAGAAAAATTTGAAAAGTTATTTAAATCGGGTAAATCAAAAGGAGATAGGACGGGTCTTGGATTTGATAGGAATATTTCTCATGACCCTAAATTCACCAACACTTTTGTGAAAGGTGAGTCCTCATTCTCTAGTACTCATTCCTCCTTGCCCATGACTAAATGCAATTATTGTGGCATTGAAGGACACTTTAGGTTTGAGTGCAAACTAAGGAGAAGCCATGTGTCTAAATCTATTTTTGAACCAAAGAAAGTAAAATCAATCTCTATGATGGATAAGACACTAAAAATCAAAGAAGACTCCAAGAAGACTAAACAAGTCAAACCAATTAAAAAGGAGTCTCACAAGATAGATTCTAAAAAGCTTAAACAAGTTAAACCAACTTTAAAAGAGTCTATTAACAAAAAGCTTCTCAATCTACCTCCCATATCTCAAATGAAAGAACTTTTGAATAAAGTTGCAAAGTTAAATTTAAAATTCAAAAGTCAAATTAAGGGAGGAGATAAGAAGAAAAGAAAAGTAAATTCATCCCCTAAGAAGAAAACTCACCAACCCCAAAAGACTAATCACCAATCTAAGCTAAATTTAGTCAAATCTAAATATCAAGGTGATAAGTCTAAGTTAAAACTTTATCAAGTCAAATCTCCTAGTGTTGGTGGAACTTTTAATATAGACCTCAATGTCCAACCATCTCAAGACCTTAGGTGGATTCCCAAAGTTAGATACTTAGACAAACCTTAAGGCCTTGGACCTCATTGACCAACCTATCCTTTATAGGTAAATCTTTTTGTTGGTCATATTGCATTTGCATTTTATGTTCTTTCTTAGTTACATTTTTTTTAAAAATGCATTTGTTTCTTTATGATCATTTGATTTTGTCTTCATGTACTTCCCTAAGTCACATATCATGGTTTTCAAAATCATTTGATTGTATTTCTCACATGTTAGATTTGCTTTTTATAGTCTCATCTTGTTTGCATTTCTACATGTTCAATTGATTATGGGTTCAAAGCTTTCATAGCTAGATCTTTCATAATCGATTGATGTTGCAATATCATTTGTTTGTATGTCTTAGTTAGATTATTTTGAAAAACAAATGACTTAAATCAATTTAATTTTTCCATGAATTTTTAAGTTATACTTTCACATGGAAAATTACTTTGAAACGATCAACTTGTATGTTTTCCAATTAAGTTATATCTTTTAAAATGCAAGTTGAATGGTTTTTAAATCAAATTGTATGATTCTTGGTAGTGATATTGCTTAGAATACAATTTGATGTTTGATAAGGTGCTTTCTTTATTTTCATATACATTATGCCCATTGTTAGATTTTGTTTATGATTTGAAGATTGCATGAATGGAAATGCTTTAAAACTTTTTGTTGTATTCATCAAAGCATGTTCCATGTTTTCATTTCCTTATGCTTTTGCTTATGTCATCCTTTGATGGAAATGAATGTTGTGATAGACTATTTGCATGTTTGCTCTTTTAGTTACATTCTTTATGCAAATGTTTTATTTGTTCCATGTATGGTTGTGTTCTTTAATTATTTTTTTTTGTAACCATACTAGAACCCAAATCCATCCTTTATGCTTTCTAGTCATTTTTGTGAAATGGATGGTTATGATGTTTGATTCATGTGTATGTGTCATACTTATACATGTTTCAACCTCATAGTAGTGTTTGATCATATGAACCTCTTTGAAATTCATTTCTTGAATTACATAGTTATATCTCTTGAATGATGGATTTCTTAGATGTTGTATTCATATGGTTGACACTTTGGAAATTGCATATTCTTATAAGTCATATATTTTCAAAATGCAATTTCTCATGTTCATCACTATGCTCAATAGTTATATCATTAAAGTGATGAATATTCATTTATGTTGCTTGATGGAATCTTGTGTTTGTCACATGCTTGCTCTCAAACATGTTCCATATTCAATTGGTAATCAAATGATATCATTTTCAATTAGTATAACTTCCAATTGATGTTATATATTTGTGATAAACCTTGTGCACATTGGATTAAACTTGATAGTAATATGTCTTTGTTCCATGTCACATTCCATTAGCTTCATAAATGGTCATGTTTGCCACCTCTCTTGCTTATTTGGTGAAATCTCGTGACCACCATGTTTATGGGTTAATAATCTTGGTTGGTTAATGATTGAGGTAGGCATCATGGTTTGAATTTCATTTCACTCATCTTACACTTGATAGTCATATTTTATGATTGAGTGAAATGATTTCAAAATTTACATAGCATATGATTTTCATAGTTATATTATTTGATGCTATGTTTAGTAAACCCCTTATCATCATGGATAGCTCTAACTTGGATTAATCCTTCTAGTTACATTCCTTAAGTCCATTTTAGAGTGATTGAGCTAATAAGTCATACTCTTAAATCTCAATTGATATGGTTCTTATTTCAATTGGTATCCATGATAGATTAACCTTTTGACCTTGCTCTTCAACTTTTCTTAAGCTTATAGGTCAATTGGTTTCTCTCCAATTTGGTAATTTGATCATTGAGCCTTATAGTTAATCATTATCAATTGATATCTAATCCTTCCCTTGAAGTTATCCCTCAATTGGTTAAACCATCTTCTTCTTGCATCTAATAGTTATATTCTTGTCAAAAGTATGACAAAAGAAGATTATGGATTGAGGGGGAGTAAACCTTCTAAGGAAGCATTAGAGATGATCAAATTCACCATTGCTATTCCCTTATAACTTACTCACATGCATAATAGCCTGTTAAGTACTTCATTTTCGATTTCATTTGTTAACAGGTGCTACTAAAGGTATTTTCCTTGTTTCATGTGTGTAGGTACCTTTCTTCAATTGCTACCTTTGCAATTTAATGGCAAAGGGGGAGAAAGGATTAAGGGGGAGAAAATGCTCTAGCTACCCAAAAAGGGAGAAAGATCAAAGGGGGAGAGAGCATTCAATGGCAAAGGGAGAGAAAGACCAAGGAGAGAGAGTGCTTGGTCTAAGGGGGAGAAGATGATAGAAGAAAGAGTTTGGGAGCTAAAGAAGATGCTTGGTCTAAAGAAAGGAAGATGAAGAGAAAGCTTGAAGATTGATCAAGCTCCAAGCATCAAGAAGAATGAAGCTAGAGCCCAAGCTGAATGAAGAAGCATCCAAGAAGATTTCAAGGATTGTCCAGCGAAGGAGGAGCTGAAGACTGTGTGAAAATATGGTGTTGAGCAAAGTTTGCCAACATAGAAAAGGTTTGCCATCAAATTGCAAAGGGGGAGATTGTTAGGGATTTTGTGTATTGCAATTTGATGGATGCATTGTCATTTTAGCATCTCATGATTTTTCACACAAGCATAGAGTTAAATATCTTGAAATCTGGATTTATACATGCATTGTTTTAAATATTACAAATCTTATAGTTTGTGCATGTTTTGGTTTTAAAAATTGGATGCATTTGTTTTAAAAAGAATTTTTAAATCAAGCTAGCCTATGTTTAAAGTTTCATACTATATTTGGCTTTTAATGTTTCATGATTTTAAAAGAACTTAGATGATTTAAAATCATGTATCCAAGATTGGTTTAATGGCCCAAAAATCCCCACAAGAAAATACTATGTAAAGTTGGGATTTTTGTCCAGAGCTGTCGGTCAACCGACGTCAAGCATTCGGTCAATCGACAGTGGATCCGAGGCAGACCGAGGACTTGTCGGTTCCATTTCCAGAGAGCTACAAATTTCAGACCTTCTCTTCGGTCAGCTCGTCGGCTCTTATCGGTCAACCGACAGTGCATAAAATTTCAGTTCAAGGACTCGTCGGTTCCAAAAACAGACAGCTACATTTTCAATATCTTTGTGCTGTCGGTTCAGCCGTCGGTTCCTTGTCGGTCAACCGACAAATGAGGGTCAACCGATAGATGTATAACGGTCAGAAAACTTTCGAAAACATGACCGTTGCCTAGTGACCGTTGAGGTGTCGGTCGACCGACACCTACCTGTCGGTTGACCGACAGGTAGCCGTTGGCAGCTTTTTTCTATAAAAGCAAGCTCATTCCTTTGGCCAAGATTGATGATTTTTAAGCCATTCTTGAAGAGCTTTGAGGCCAAAGAAAGGGGAAGAGCTAAGGAAGGCTAATGGGTCATTAGGAAAAGCTAAAGCTTGGATTAATGAAGTTAAACCACCAAGTAAGCTTTGCCTTTTATTAATCATATGTTTTATGCTTTGTCTAAACTATTGGTAAATGTTTTTAAGCATATTAACTATGATGTGTTGAATCCTTTACTTCCTTTCATCTTTGATTTTATATCATAGGATTCTTCACTTAGATTCAAACAAAGTTTTGTTTTAAAACTTTACAAATCATGTTTTATGAAAATCTTTGATTTCCTCTTTAGCATGATTCTATTTCTTGTTTGAATTTTCTTTGTTGTTTTCATACATTTAAACCTTAGTTAAATTAGTTTTTGAAAACAACATTGCACATGCATCACTTGATTAGTCTTAATCATTTTCATACAACTTGTGATATTTAGATTTTCATATCATTCACAAGTTTGTAGTTGTTCAAGTGATTTGCATATAACTTCAATCATATATTTGAGTGCTTTAAACTTTTAAATGCATTAAGCATACATTAATTGAGCTTATGTTTTAAACTTGATTGAAGTTACCACACACACATATCATGAGCATTCATCTTTGCATTTCATTGTGTTGTGTGAGTTAGATTTACATTTTCATATCCGCCTACTTAGAGGCATTTTACTTAAGCTTAAATTGTAATCTCTTAGAGTGTTTTGTCAAGACACTTTCTTTGAGAGAAATCATTTGCTTGTAAGGTTATTGCTTAGCCATATAAAAGCATTGTGTAAAGGTTGTTGTTTAGCCTAGAAAAACAACATTGTAAGGTTATTGCTTATCCTTGGAAAGCATATTGTAGAGGTTATTGCTTAGCCTTTTGAAAAGCATAATAGTGGAAATCCGGTGGGGTGTGAGGAACACAAGCCGGTAGTGGATGTAGGCATTGAGGCCGAACCACTATAAATCTTTGTGTAGTGGTGATTGTTTTGTGGTGATTTTGTTTATTAGCTTCCGCATTTTGTTTGTTAATCATCACAAGTGACTAGTTATTTTAAAGAAGTTAAAATTGGCCATAATTAGTCATTAAGTGTAGATCACCCTATTCACCCCCCCCCCTCTAGGGTTAGGATCCCCAGGACTTTCAGAGACCACCCGATGGGAACACACCCGAGGCCCCGACGCAGGGATGGATAGAGGAGAACTCACCTCCAAAGTCGCTAGTGAAGAGGTCCCTAGAGAGGCGTTATCTATCCTCGCCGCCTTGCAGGGAGGCGTACTCCTGCCAGAGAGGCAGGCCAAAATCACCTGTCTGTCTATTGCTGTAGAAACAAAAGTGTTACTTAGATACAGAATATCAGGTGAACGAAAAATTATTGCTAAAGCAGAAGCGACGTACCTTTTCTTTTGGAAGAAGATCCCGGAGGGGATCCACCAGTCCTACCAAAAGAAGAAGGGTCCGGAGGGGGTCCACTAGTCCTACCACTCTCTTTGGGAAGGAGAACTCCCAAGTCCTTGTCAGGGTGAACTCTCACAGCCTGTAGGTTCCGCTCCTGATCTGCGGAAAGCACTGGCGGATCTGCAAGAAGAAAATGAGCACGTACATGCATAAAAAATGTAAAAGAAGAAGCAATCAAAGGACGTACCGAGTTTTTTGGCGTCAGCCCATCGTATGGGCACCAAAGGCCGATCTACCTCAGAGACCCACTCTCTACCATGAAGAAGAAACGGGATTTCCAACTATGGCAATTGGAACGCAATCCCATGAGCAGCTTGCCACCCCTAGGGGTAAAAGAGTACCATCCCCTATTAGGGGCCGGGGACTCAATCAAATTGTAGGCAGCATGAAACTCCGTAGGAGAAGCGTCCTCGTGATGTACTTTCCTCCATAGTACAAGAAAGCCGAGCAGAACCCTCTAGCCATTGGGTGCTAACCGCCCTGGGGTCAATGAAAAGTAATGGAGAATGCGGCAAATGGAGGAGGACATGGGAAACCTCAGCCCAGCTTTGAGCATCTCCTCATAGATGACAATGTCACCAGAGGAGTCATCGCAAGCAGGCTCATGCATCTCGGCCCGACGACACAACACGGTGGGAGGAATATGATAAGAAACTGCAATCTTCAAAATGTCACCATCAGTGTTGAACACACTAAAAAGAGTGCTCGCCTTGGATCCGTCATCGTCAACAATAACTTTTCCTCGATACTTTTTACGGCGAGGACGCAACTTCCCTAACACATTAGTAAGAGGGCTGTCTCCATTTTCCTTCATGCGCAACGGACCAGCAACAGAGCCGCCCGCCACGCCAACACGCGCCGCAACCGTCCCCACTTTTGAAGCGACGCCAGCGCCGGCTCGGGCAGCGACGCCCACACCCACAAGGGCTGCGGCGCCCACAGCAGGGGCCCCCTCGCCCGCTGCCGCGGCCAGAGCAGCGCCTGCCACTGTCCCCTCACCCGCTGCTGCGGCCTGGACGACGCCCTCTGCCGGGCGCCGCGCTGTTGCTCCCTCGCCCGCTACCACGGCCAGGGCAGCGCCCGCCATTGTCCCCTCTCCCGCTGCCGCGACCTGGGCGACGCCCGCCATGTCCCCTCGCCCGCTGCCGCGACCTAGGCGACGCCCGCCGCCGGGCGTCGCGCAGCTGCCCCCTCGCCAGCTGCCGCGGCCTGGGAGACGCCCGCCGCCGGGCTTCGCGCTGCTGTCCCCTCGCCCGTTGCCGCGACCTAGGCGACGCCCGTCGCAGGGGCCCGACGCCCAGCGCCCGCCGCCCCCTCGCCTGCTGCCACAGCCGAGAGGGCTGCGACGCCTGCTATCCCTACGCCTGCTGCCGCAGCCAGGCGGGCTGTGGCACCCGTTGCTGTCTCTTCTCTCACGCTGGCGCCCATGGGGATCTTCCCCACTGCACGATTCACACCGGAAGTCTGGTCGCTGACAACGCCTGGGGCATTTTTCCTTGCAAGTTGCAGATTCATCTTCTTCTTCTAGGATGACCCTTCTCCACTTAGGTGCTCCATTACCTTGAAAACTCCAGCTTTTTCATGATCCTTTGGAATGCCTAGGGTTTTCAAAGAATGAGTTTTATAGCCTAGGGTTTCAAGATTAGCCCCAAACTACAAGACTCTCCCAAAAACAAATCTGAGAAGAAAAAGGAAAGACTGCTAGAAATTCTTGGAAGGGAGGAGAGACATAGATATTCGAAATGCCCCCCTTTCAAAGCTTCTGGGCGCGGTGAATTGAGGGGCAAATGACGAGTCAGGCCCAAGTGACCCAGTCCGTGATGATGAGTCAGCCCAAGTGACCCAGTCCGTGACGAACCAGGGCCTAAATCTGTGAAGATCCGTTTAGTCCGTTGAGGTCCAGGCCCAAATCCACGAAGTCTGGTCACGTCAAGGCAGCCCACGTCGCTTCGGAAATAGTCAGTCTTTAACCCGCTTTTACCAAGTCCTGCGGAGAATATCTCACCTGCCTCGTCCATTGAGGGTAGTTCGAAGACTCCATCAAAGTAGAGGGAACGTTGCTATAAAGTCGTCCCTATCTGTTAGGGGACGAATATAAATAGAAAAATCCCACCAGCGCTTGAGAGAGAGAGAGAGAAAGATTTCGGCTTGTAATCATGGCACAATTGAGAAATAATATATCCGGCAACCTCTATCTTTGAAGTGGACGTAGGTCACACTGACCGAACCACTATAATCCCCATTCTCTTCTTTAACTACTGCATTTATCATTTATTACTTGACCTGTGGTGTCCGAAACTAATTTAGGCATCATCACCTCTATTTATAATAACATGAAATATCCTACTTAAAAATTAGATTAAATCTGATTTCATTGATCAGATTTTATATTAAATTTCAAATTATCAAAACCTAATGACATTTTAAGCAAACAAGTATTCAAACTGTGCTAATTATGAGTGCCGAATTTAAGAGAATCAAGAATATTATAGGCATAATAAAAGAAAAAAAAAAGAACAATAGAAGTGTGCACACTGCACCAATATTTTATTCAAGCACTAGGAAATGAAGGCCTTAGTGTGAGGCAAAATATTCTCTTACAGGACATCTACAAGCGAACATCCCAATCCGAGTGCTATGAATGAGGGGAAGTGCTATCTACCCCCGTGAACTTTGCCGAGCAGCCATTGGATGGGAATGTTCACAAGAGGGAATTCTCCTAGTGTGTGAGCGATAAAAGTACTTACCTTTGTAGGTAGAAAAGAGATGAAAAAGTGAGAAGAAACATATTTGGGAGGTTTAGACAAAATGAAAAATAGGAAAAGTCATTTGATGAGTTTTCTTCTAGTAACTACCCTTAGTGCTCTAAAATTTCTATTATTTATCAAAAGCTTGAAAAACAAATAGAGGTGGATGAAAATAAGAAAAAAAAATAAAAGTTGAGAAGGGGCAAATTAGCGGACAAAACCAAATTTGTACATGGCTCCGCCCTTGCGGGGCAATCCTATCATTTCTATTTATACCAACATGCATAATAAAGAAACCTATCATTTCTATTTATTATATCAATATGCATTATAAAGAAACAAACAAACAAAAAAAAGACACTAACAAATAACAAAGGGTAGTAAACAAAAACCATAATATTGACGAATATAATTTATATTAGTATTAAATTAGCGTGAGAGTCAATTCATTGAGGTTAGTGACTCCGTGCATGTGTGCATGTGCGTTTGTGTGTGTGTGTGTGTGTGTGGGTGGGGGGGGGGGGGAATATCGTGCTCTATTGACTAAAAGGAATTCTCATTATATTTAATGTACTTTACATTCATGCTTACATAAATACACGAGGAAAGTATTCATACAAATATTCAAGAAGTATTCATCAATTTGTAGCTCACATAATTTCTGCAATCAGTTTTAATTGAATGGTGGATGCCTCATATAATTGTTTAAATTTTACAATCCTAACTTATTGTGTAAATGTCATACATAAATGATAAATCGTATGCATCCTACAAGGTTGGCATATGTGTTTTCTTCGGCTAGACCAACTATATGAGTAATCCTTAAAGTGGGCTAGCTCTTTACATCCTCAGACCTTTTGTTTGGACATATGAGACCACGGGAGACAATTGAGGTGATCAAGTCTTTTCAATGGTCGATAATGATCAGGATACATACATTCTTCCGAACCCCTAAATGTACATGCATCCATTTCTAAAAAGTTTGTGACCTTCTGATGGATCAGATGTTTGCAAAATTCCAGCGGGTCCATTTCAAAATCCAGCTCTTAAATGCTGTATCAATGGCTTCAGGATCTGATACTCTTCTATTCAATTCTTCTTACATTTTCAGACATACACAAGGCAACAAGGTGAGTTTGAGAGCATCCATCAGGACATGATCATGGCCTTCACAGATTGGGGCCTTTCCCCTATGGATCTTGAAAATCCATTCATCAACAAAGAAGGTTATGTTCACTTATGGCATGGAGATGACGACAGGATTGTTCCGATGGAAATACAGCGTTACATTGCTGAAAAGCTGCCTTGGATTCAGTATCATGAGGTTCCTAGTGCTGGTCATGGCTTCCTACTTTAGAATGGTTATAGCAATGCTATAGTTAAGGCACTTCTGCTTGGAGAGAAATAAACCTTTTACAGCTTTTGTTTAAGGCCTTTATAGCTGTGGAGAGAGAAATTCGAATTCATCCTCGGGTCGAGCCGAAATCAAGGCCGACCTGATCTGGACCTCTATCCGGATCCAATAAATATTCAGAAACTGATCA
The DNA here is from genome assembly GCA_012931725.1 of Litsea cubeba. Taxonomy (NCBI): domain Eukaryota; kingdom Viridiplantae; phylum Streptophyta; class Magnoliopsida; order Laurales; family Lauraceae; genus Litsea; species Litsea cubeba. The sequence goes on from CM022948.1 coordinate 55,306,619, forward strand.
TATGATAGTTATACATTATTAAAGAGCAACAATTACAAGAGCAAATCAAGGAATTAAAAGTAGCGCACGATGGGAGCCTCATGGGGGTTTCAATTTGAAGAAATAAAGAAAAGAAATCATGAAGAATAAAGGAGAAAAAACGTAAGGAAAGAAGGGGAAAAGACCAGGACAAGAGCATAAAAGGGGGAGGAAGATCAGAAAGAGGTATGAAATAAGAGAGGAAAAACAAAAGAGACAATGTTTTGATAACAATGAAAATCTCACTGACTTGATCATCGGAGAGTATACGATCGAAACATCCGATCGTGTTCTTCTGACGATTCTTTTATTGTAGATACATGAATTCTCATCTCAAATCAAAGACACTACTCGACTATTCATCGCCGAGTAGTGCTGTTCAGCTCGTCAGTCGACCAACCAAAATTTCAGCATCTACAATTGGCGCCGTCTTTGGGAACGGAAGAGGAAATCATCCACTGACGTTTCTTCTAGTTGAAAAATATGGCAGATCAAGAGCATGTTCTGGGATCACAGCATCAATCTGGGCATTCTCCATCTCAGATAGAGGCAACTCAGATCAAGGACCAACAAAAGCGCCACGGAAAAGATCCTATGACCAATCAACCAGGTGGACAAGATGATGAATATGTTCCATATACGGACAGTGACCAAACTGATCCTATTCTAGGCAAAAAGGGATGGATTCAATCATAAATACATCGCGTAAACCAAGCTATAAATTCTCCATCTGTGAATAAATTGCAAAAAAATGGCCACCAGAAGCAGAGCCACACACACCAAGCTACAGAATGCGCTTGTTCGCCTGGAACAATCTTGCAAGGAAGCTGTACGGGACCTGACACAGGGAATGAAGCAGCAGAAAGAGAAATTTAACTATCTGCTACTGGAATTAGAGGCAGTAAAGAATGCTCAAAGACGACCTCAGAGCACGGGGAACCATCAGGCAAATTCAGAAACTGCTCATAAACATAGAAAATTGGAGCGCCGAGGAAATACAAAGATGCGAGAGCACAAGAGTCATCTTTCTGAATTAAAATCTCATCGAATCAGACCAAAGCATGGAGCAAGAGATGAAGGGAGCAGGACCTCAAGCTCTCTACCACGAAGAGAGGAGAAATCTGAATATAAAACACGGGATATGGAAAAAACTGCACCAAAAAAGAAAAAGGCAGCCTCACAGGCACTTGGTGAGAAAGACGTACAAGAACTGATCGAGAAAGCTTTGGCGAATCAGAGACCACATCACGAAACCATGTTCCAAACAAAGTATTTGGATACGCAGAGCTTCACATCTCCCTTCTCGAGGGAGATAGAGAGTGTGGATCCACCTCGGCGATTCTTAACTCCCAAGCTGAAAATTTATGATGGAACCTCAGATCCTGCCGACCACGTCCAGCATTTCCTACATTCCATGGCACTTTGGATCGGGAATGAATCATTAATGTGCAGAGTCTTTCCCTCAAGCTTGGGAGGTCTGGCATTAAAATGGTTCTCACGTCTCAAGCCGAGATCAATACATAGCTTTCGAGAGCTCGCAGCATCTTTCGTCACCCGTTTCGTCACAAATTCTAAACAGCCGAAAGATGTTGGAGCGCTTTTGTCTCTTAAGAAAGATAACTCGGAAAGCTTGAAGGAGTACATTGCTCGTTATTGGCACATATATAATGAAGTAGATGGAAGCAATGAATAGGTAGCAGTGGCCACCTTTAAATCGGGACTGCCAAAAGAAAGCAAGCTCCGCCAATCATTGACTAAGCGATCCCCAGTCACACAAAGAGATCTGATGGAAAGAATCGAAGAATTTGTAAAGCTCGAGGAAGACTTGGGAGCACCTGAATCAAGAACGATACAAGCAGCAGATGAAGGATCCAGAAGGAAGAGACGAAGAGAGTTCGGGGAAGTCGCTGATAGGAGGATGGGGCGTGCCGAACCCACAAAAGCAGCCTACGAGGGAATATATATGATCTTCAAAGATCCAATATATAGAATCCTCACTCAAATAAAAGATAAGCCGTTTTTCAAAAGACCTCCGAAAATGATTAGCGACCCCGGACGTCGGAATCCTAACTTATGGTGTTCCTACCATCGGGAGAATGGTCATTTGACAGAAAATTGTCGGATGCTCAAGCAACTTCTAGAAGATCTAGTCAGAGATGGTCACCTAAAAGAATATGTAGAGGAGATGAATTCAAAGAAGAGTAAAGAAGATTCAGATCGGAAAGATTTCAAGAAAGCTGCTGATGATGAATGACCTGTGGGAGTAATAGATGTAGTGCATGGGGCAATAAATCCAACAGAAGTCACAACCCAATCTGTCCGAGTACAAAGAAAGATGGTTGCACATTTGAAGGAGGTATACCAAGTAGATACTGGGCCAAGATTGATCAGCAAATCTGGACATAGCAAAACGGAGATTTCTTTCTCCGATGAAGACCTTCGAGATGTGGTTCAGCCCCATAACGATGCCCTCGTGCTCACTCTTCGAATACAAGAATTTGATGTCCGATGAATGCTCATCGATCCTGGAAGCTCCTCAGAAATAATGTACGCCGAACTATTTCAAAAGCTCGGTCTAAAACATTCAGACCTAAAACCGACCTCAATTCCTTTGTTTGGATTCAGTGGCCAGGCAGTACATCCTCTTGGAGTTATAACGATTCAGGTGGGAACAGGTCCTATTCGTCTAGATGTGGAATTCCTAGTGGTGGATGTACCATCCCCATATAACGCCATCATGGGACAAACATGGATTCATCGTATGAGAGCAGTACCATCGACCTTTCATCAACGGTTACGTTTCCCAACACAGAAGGGAATCATGGAGATCAAAGGAGACCAAGCTATCTCTAGAAGTTGTCTAATCACAGCAATAAAAGGAAAAGCGAGAAATATGGATGATGTGGATGCTGGTCCAAGCAAGAGTACCGATCTCAAATAGCAATCAACTTCAGGTCGGATCAAGGCAGATAAATTATTTTCCGATCTAAACACCCCAGCGTTGAAGAACTAAAAAAGATCGCGATACATGGGAGGGATGTAGACAGATATTGGATGATTGGCACATCACTGTCTGAAGAAGAACAGAAGAATCTGATCAAATTTCTTAATCAAAACTCAGATATTTTTGCTTGGACTCCATACGAAATGCCTGGAGTCGACCCGACAGTTATTAGCCATAAACTAGGAGCAAATCCAAGCGCAAAGCCATTGATGCAGAAGCATAGAAAGCTCGCGCCAGAGCGCCGAACAGCAGCCTGTGAAGTAGTTGATAAGTTATTAGAGGCAGATGCGATCCGAGAAGTCCATTATCCAGAATGGTTGTCTAACACGGTCGTTGTGCCAAAGAAGGATAAAAAATGGAGAGTATGTGTAGACTTCACCAATCTGAATAAAGCTTGTCCAAAAGATAGCTTCCCGTTACCAAAAATTGATCTGCTCGTCGATTCTACAGCTGGACATGAACGAATGAGCTTCTTAGATGCATACCGAGGATATCATCAGATTGCAATGGAGGAAGCCGACCAAAAAAAGACAACATTCATAACTCCAAAAGGCACATATTGTTATAAAAGAATGCCCTTTGGCCTCAAGAATGTGGGGGCCACATACAAGAGGTTGATAGCTAAAATATTTCAAGACCTGATCGGAAAAACGGTAGAAGCATACATTGACGACATGGTGGTCAAGAGCAAAGAAAGAATTACACATGAGCGAGATTTGAGCTCGGTCTTCAAGATTCTTCGAAGATACAAACTCAGGTTAAATGCTTCGAAATGTTCATTTGGTGTCAGCTCCGGAAAATTCCTAGGTTACATTGTGACCCAGAGAGGAATCGAAGCCAACCCCGATCAAATCAAAGCCGTACAGAACATTGATCGACCAAGCTCAAGGAAGGAAGTACAGAGACTGACAGGTATGCTCGCAGCCTTAAATCGCTTTTTGTCAAAAAGCTCGGATAAATGCCGACCAATGTTCCTTGCCCTCAAGAAAAAAGCTGATAACATATGGGATGAAGAATGTGACAAGGCCTTAGCATAGATCAAGCAGTATTTGAGCTCCCCACCTGTGCTCTCTATTCCAAGTCCAGGAGACGAATTGATTTTATATCTGGCAGTATCTGAGCATGCATTCAGCGCAGCCTTGATGAGAGACCAAGGAAAGCGGCACTTGCCTGTATATTTTATCAACAAAATCTTGTTAGATGCTGAAACAAGATATTTACCTCTGGAAAAGCTCGCCTGATCATTGGTGAGCGCAGCACGGAAGCTCAGACATTATTTCCAAGCTCACACAATTAAAGTCTTGACTGAACATCCATTAAGAGCCATCTTGCAGAAAGCCGACCTGTCAGGACGTATGGTCAAATGGGCAATAGAGCTTGGCGAGCATGATATAAAGATAGCTCTAAGAAATGCCATAAAAGGACAGATAGTAGCAGAATTCATTGCCGAATTTACTCATAAAGACGAATTAAGGCAAAAAGAAGCCAGCTTGGAAGCTAATAAAAGTTGGCTGTTGTATGTTGATGGTGCATCTAATTCCAGGGGTTCAGGAGCTGGTATGGTATTTATCACGCCAGAAGGAGCAGCTATTGAAAGGGCTGTGACCCTTGGCTTTGCTGCATCAAATAATAAGGCAGAATATGAAGCCCTCTTGTCAGGGCTCCGAGCTGCAAAAGATCTTGGAATTACAAAGCTCATAATTCACTGCGATTCCCAATTAGTTGCCAATCAACTGAATGGAGAATACGCAGCTCGTGATGATCGGATGGTTGCATATGTTGGAGAAGCACAACGCCTTATCTAGCAGATCAGCGACGTCACAATCAAGCAGATTGGTCGAGAAGAAAATTCACATACTGACAGCTTAGCTAGCCTAGCAACGGCGATAAAATCCGAGCTAAGGAGAGAAATCCTCGTTGATTTCCAATCAACACCAAGCATAGGAATCCAACAGATCATGTGTGTTGAGCAGGAATCGGAAAGCCGAAATTGGATAACACCGATAGCCGAATATCTGAAGAACGGATTACTCCCAGAAGATGAGAAGGAAAGCTACAAAATCAGAAGAAAAGCTGCTAGGTTTTGGTTGTCGCCAGAAGGTCAGTTGTACAGACGATCTTACTCGGGACCATACTTACAATGTGTAAGTCCGACCAGGGTAGAAGACTTGTTATGGGAAATTCATGAAGGATCCAGTGGTGGACACATCGGTGGAAGAAGCTTGGCACATAGAGCAATGTCACAAGGATACTGGTGGCCCTATATGCAAAAAGACGCTCTTAAGTTTGTACAAAAATGTGAGAAATGTCAACGCTTCAGAAAAGATATTCATCAGCCAGCCGAGCTGCTGAACTCGATCATAAGTCCATGGCCATTCGATAAATGGGGAATTGATATAGTTGGACCTATGCCAAGATCAGCAGGTAATCATCAATTTTTAATTGTTGCTACTGGTTATTTTACTAAATGGATAGAAGCAGAACCCCTTGTTCATATTCGAGAAAGCGACGCCAAGCAATTCGTATGGAGAAATATCATCACTAGATTCGGCATACCAAAAGCATTGGTGACAGATAATGGAAAACAATTTGAAGGAAAAGTATGGTATTAGACATCATTTCTCAACCCCAGTCTATCCACAAAGTAATAGCCAAGCAGAAAGTTCCAATAAAACTTTATTGGATGGAATTAAAAAGAGGCTGGATGAAGCAAAAGGAGGATGGGTGAATGAACTCCCCAGTGTCCTATGGGCATATAGAACAACTCCAAGAAGATCAACGGAAGAAACTCCTTTTTCCCTTGCATATGGAATGGAAGCTGTCATTCCCTTAGAAATTGGATTGCTGACCATGAGGATAGAAGCCTATGATCATGAACACAACAAAGGGAGGGTTGCCAAACAGCTGGATATGATTGAAGAACTGAGGGATCGAGCCTTGATCAAATTAGCAGCCTACTGGCAGAGGTTAGCTCGAAATTATAAGAAGAAGGTTCGAACACGAACATTCAAGGTTGGCGACCTAGTTTTGAGAAAGGTACTTCCAAATACAAAAGATCCCAGCCATGGAAAACTTGGACCAAACTGGGAAGGTCCATACAGAGTCACTTCGGTCGGAGGAACAGGAGCTTATCATTTGGAAAAATTAGAAGGAAAAGCTCTGGCAAGGCCATGGAACATTGCAAATCTGAAAAAATTCTATTTTTAAGCATTGTATATGAATAAAATTATCTTGTACATAGTTCAAATTTTCAATCTATATGCCAAAGAAGTTGAAATTTACATATGTTGTGTTTTACCTTTGGCTTAAGCATCTCGGTTATATGAACCTCGGACTTATGAATCTCGACTTCGGCAGTAATAATATGAAATATTATCATCTCTTCGCCAAAACTCCTGTACCAAGGGTAAGGCCAGACGGAATAATTCATCTGAGGACCCATTATGGGAACAAACCCTATTGGGACCAACCTTGCAAAGGTAAAAAGGGCCAAGGCCTGAAAAATGAGGGGCAGCTTAGTACCCACTACTTCGTTCCGAAGGATCAAAAAACCTAACTCGGAAGAGCCCAAACTAGGTGTGTCGCACTGATCTCCTTTTTTCTAATTGCTAGGCATCACGATGCGAGCGTTAGGCTAAAAAGTGAGTTCGGAAAGAACCGACAGTGGCAACACAAAAAATGCAATACAATGTCGCAGAAAAAGAAAACATTTCATTGACATTGATAATATCAGCCCACAGGTTGGGCATATTAGATCTTTCAAAAGCAAAAGTTTCATGCTCATAGCCAGAGCAAATAGGTCGGCAGAACTGCTATACAAAAGCTGGACAAAATGATTTCTAAACTAAACTATTTAGGTGCATCAGAAGTTGAAGGAGGCATCTCAACAATAGAAGCTGAGGATGGCTGGACAGCAGTAGAAACCTCGCCCCCATCCCTTCCAGTAGGAGGAATGACGTCATCAGCTTGAGTTTGAGGTTGAGGCTTAGTAGGTGAAGATGGAGGAGGAGCTTGTTCGGATATATAATTATTCCATAAAGGAGAATCTTCTGGAACTGCGGCATCTTCAAGAGCCACATCATAACCCCACTTGAACACAATGACTTTGATCTGCTCGACCTGCTGTAAATAAATTGCTTCAGTTTCCTCAAACTGACTATCCTTAAGCTTCTCCGTGGCCTCTCTAGTCTCAACTTTGACCTTCTCAATTGTTTCCTCAAACTCGGCTTGCTTGGCACGCATGTCTTCAAGCTCTACCTCGATTGCAGTAAGGCGACTCTTCGCATTAACAGCCTGGGATTCAGTAGCTTTAGCAGTCTTAAGAAGGGTATCGGCATTAAACTCAGCTTGACGCCGAGCAGTCTTAGCTTCTGCAGTTCTTTTTCCAGGCCCTTCAAATGTCGCTGCAAGTTCCCCAAATGTTCAGACACAGCAAACCATTTTTGCACACCCTGAAAATAAAATGAAGAGAATTAGAAATTTCAAAGAGAAAGAGGTCGAATAACCTTAAGCCAACCTACCAGAAAACATTGTTGAACTCCTGTAGCCACCAGCTCATCAGCCGATAGGGTGCGATGCAAACTCATATCAGAAGGAATAAGAGCAGACTTGCCCATAATCATAGCCAAGGTTGGAGATCCCGAAATGCCTTCACTTAAAGATGGACTTTTCTCCCGAGAAATGCCGCGGGAAGTCTTCCGACCAGACGATAGACTTGGCTGTGGAGACAATGAGAGGGGAATACCCCCCAACCATGGAGAAGATAGGTCGGCAGCTTCACCAGATTTAACCGAATCTTTTTTGATCTCTAAAGGTTCATGGTGGGGCTCGGGGGCAGCTCTCTTACCTAAGACAGAGGAGGGACCGGGCAAAAGAGCTTTTCTTACTTTTTCGGCCCTAGTCATCGGAAGATCGCCCAAGCTTTCAAAAAGATTTTTTGACTTGCGGGACATTGTCGGAGAAATAGTCTTGATATCAGATGAAGAAGTATCAGAAATATGTAGCACAGGGGTTCCTTGTCGCTCAGCTGAAGAAGAAGACTCGCGGGAAGAGGTTTCGCGAGCAGAAGAAGTCTGTTCAACAGATTGAACGGGAACAAGAGATTGCTGAGAAGCAGAAGATTGAACGTTGAAAATAGTTTTTACTTTTGTGGATCTGGAAGGCTTTATGGCATGAACCTTCCTACGCTTGATAGGGTCGGATGCCAGTGATTGATGCCAAGAAGGGACTGCTAGAAAATGGTTGTACGTCCGAACGTATCCGAGCAACACATGGGCGGCTCGGCCCCAACCACGAAGCTCGGCAGAACCACGATATTCGAACACCCGATTCAGTTCCTCGCTCCGAACAAGAGTTGGAAACCCACGATTAATCGATGCATCTGCCAAAAAGAAGAGAAGTGAATAATAACAAAAAAGGGGAGAAGAAGAAACCAAGTAAGCAAACATGAAGAGGAGGGGTCCGACCTGGGGACCCTAGGGATCGGGGGACTGTTCGAACAATCCCATCCCACATGGTCAGCGTTTCCCAGTTTTCGCTTACGATGACGAAATCACCCTTACTAGACTTATTGGAATCAGGAAGATAATGAACCAAGAGTTTGTCTAAACCCCTAGACTTCAAATAAAACACAGATTTGCTACTATCTAAAGGTACTAACATATAGCAAGGCAGAATATCAAAAACACCAAGGCTCGTGCCGAGCAGCTTATTCAGTGCAGATACCCCCATAACAATGCGATAAAGATTGGGAGAGCATTGGGTAGGAAAAAGATTGGTTAAAGAAAGGAATAGAACCAGCAAGGGATCTAATGGAAATCTAACACCACCCTCCATGATAGCGATGGTCGGAAAAGGTATTCCATCCTGGGAACCAATATCAAGAGCTCCATCGGTCCGAGGAGCACGAATCTGAACATCTGAGGGGATCTGATACATTTCTCTGAAATCAAAAGTCCCTTCTGGAGTGTCGAGCAAATCCTTGAAATTCCCCATTTAAAGTTAGAAGAGAATGAAAAGAGAAAAAGCTTACCACGGATTGGAGGAAGAAAATACCGAACGGAATAGAAGAAGCAATGTCTGGAGAGATGAAAGCCAAGGCAGAGTAAAACAGAGGAAGAACTTGCGAAATAAGATTGAAGAAAAGCAGGGAAACCAGAGAAAGGATAGGGATAACTTTATAAAAAGTTACTGGAGACAGGCCCTTGACGTGCGGATTCACCCTAGCTTGACACGTGGCATCACAAGGCCACCTTTTCCTCGGTAAATGGAGAGAAAAAAGCTGGCTTGGGGGGCAATTGTGGAGGGAGAAATTCGAATTCATCCTCGGGTTGAGCCGAAATCAAGGCCGACCTGATCTGGACCTCTATCCGGATCCAATAAATATTCAGAAACTGATCATATGACAGTTATATATTATTAAAGAGCAATAATTACAAGAGCAAATCAAGGGATTAAAAGTAGCGCACGATGGGAGCCTCATGGGGGTTTCAGTTTGAAGAAATAAAGAAAAGAGAAATCATGAAGAATAACGGAGAAAAAACGTAAGGAAAGAAGGGGAAAAGACCAGGACAAGAGCATAAAAGGGGGAGGAAGATCAAGAAGAGGTATGAAATAAGAGAGGAAAAACAAAAGAGACAATGTTTTGATAACAATGAAAATCTCACTGACTTTATCATCGGAGAGTATACGATCGGAACATCCGATCGTGTTCTTCTGACGATTCTTTTATTGTAGATACAGGAATTCTCATATCAAATCAAAGACACTACTCGACTATTCATCGCCGGGCAGTGTTGTTTAGCTCGTCAGTCGACCAACCAAAATTTCAGCATCTACAATAGCTTTTGTGTAAGATCTCGTCCTGTGTGTGTTTTGGTTTTTAAAGTAAGGTTTCCTAGCTATTGTAACTTCTCTAATTCAGGATTCAAGTAATAATGATAGAGATTTTTAATTTTGGGCTGATTATGTGATGCAGCAAAGGTCGATGAGCGGACCATGTCAATTGAGTTATGGGAATATTAGTAGTTTAATTAGGACCTGTTTGGATACAGAATAAAGTATAAGATTTATTTATTTTTAAGAAAGTTTTCTTGCCCTCTCACTTTGAGTTGTTTGGTCAACTTAAAAAAAGAGAATGTTCTTTTATTTTCTAGCAGAAAGCACAAGATTCTTTCCAACACCCTAATCTTGTAGAAAAAAATCCATAAGATTAACTTCTTTCATTCACGGGCCTCACTCTTTCCGAGCAAATAACGGTGAAAGCACTCATGCCTCACCTGTGTTCTCTTCTCCTCTTCTTCGTTTCAGTTTCTCCCTCCCCCTCTTCTCTTTCATCCTCCTTATCTTCTTTTGTCCTGGCCCTATTTTGTTCTCTCATCCTCTCCTAAATCTTCATCTCTTTTATCTTTCCTCTCCATTTCTCTTGTCTCTGGCTATGCACCCTATCTCCCTATCTCCCTCTCTCCCTCTTCTCTTCTCCATTCCTTTCTTTCTCCTAGAACTACTTTTATTCACTCTTCCCCTCTCCCCTTTTAGATGCTTTCTTGCCATCGTTCTATTCTCTTTTTCATGGCAAGGTAAGAACTTAGACCCACATCAAAGTAGGGTTTGATATTTCTCTTCCTGTATATAAGAAATTAGTTCAAACGAGGGTTTTAATAGATCAATGCCAACGTTATTGATCTAGCACACTTACTTGGGGTTAAAAGGTCGTCTTCAATGCAAGATTTTGATATGCCATATTCATACTGGTAGGAACATTGCTGCCCATTTTACTAATTTCATTTAGTTTTATTTTTCCTTCATTTAAAATTAAGAACAGAGTGATGGGGGTTATTCCCTAAAAGGGCTCTCTCTGTTAAGAAATTCTCAAAAAATAATTTGGATAGAGTGAGTTCCAAGAAATATTGCTGGAGTAATAATAAATTACTTCAAACAAATAGGAGGATGGATACAGCTATCTCATATTGACATTTGATCAATGGTTTTTCCCATATCTATCCATCCAAACATTTGCAACTCGGTACTTGTGTTCTACCCGCAGCAACATTATAGTTGATTTCTTCGAATTATGGCTTACTTGAAACAAAAGTATTACATATCACTTTGATTCATTAAATTACTATTATAAATATTATTTTAGTATATACAATAATTTATAGTAATTGCCAAACAACTCAATTCAAAATCTATTAATTTCTTCGGTGACTGCCAAACAACAAAAATATTGTAATATTATAATATTACATTATTCTATTCTATACTATTTTATTCTTACAATATTTAAATCTGTAAATATTTTATTCTGTAAACATCCAAACGGACCCTTATTTAACAATAATAAAATTTCATGTGTCAATGGTGTTTGAATTATGTAAAATTGGACCCACTGGGTGAGTTATTCAATTAGCTTTAGGCTGCCAACTTGGCCCAAAGACAAGGGCAGCCTGGCCCTCAAAAAAATTCTTAAAAGAACGGCTTTTGTTTCAAAGAGAAGGCCCTAGTATTGTCAAAGCTCTGCCCTAGCCTTGGCCCTGACCTCCTACTTTTATTTATTTTATATAATATGATTTATATATATATAAATATTTACTAAAATTCCCTTGTAGTAATCTCTTAGCAATAATCAAATGGAGATGTGAAGACAATTTCATTCCCCATGCCCATTACAAAGTGCCCTAGAAACTCAAACACACTTGGTTCATCTCATCTCTATTCAATTATTTAAAACTAGGAGGTAGGTGGGCCTCGTGGATAGGTTTTCAAAACTTTTGACCCACTTGATTCAGGGATCAAGTACCCATAAGGCCAGAAACCACATCCAGGATCCAAAACCTCAAACTCATCATCAAGATCAGCAAGAACACTGTCTCGGCAGCAACACACATCCACAATCATCTACAACATACAAGGGGTAGATCTTACCTTGGGAGCTTGTGTGTGCTTTAATGGAGAAGTAGACAACTTGCTTAATGAAGAACTCTTTCTTTGAAGCAAATTAGGATCTCCAATACCTAGCTGTCTTCCACGCTATAACCCGCTTCAAATCTCTTTTCTCAAGGAGAATGGTGGGATCTCCAAAATAAAACCAACTAGAATTTCTAGAAGAGAACTAGAAGAGAGAGAGAGAGAGAGAGAGAACCCTTGGGCGCGAATTCCAAGGTTAATGACCAAGCTTGGACGTCCAACCCTATTCTCCCCTCTTTATAGCAAGAAAGCAACCTCCTTAATTATATTTATAAGTCCCACTTCCAATACAATTAGTAACCTTCTTTTCTTTCCTTTAGAGTTCAAGTAGAATTAGTAATGATCTAATAATTGGGCTAGCGTGAGGACCACTAGGAGTTCCATAGAAAGCCGGCTCCAACTGGGACACCCTGACCCCACATCTCATGTGCAATTCGGGCCCGCAGTTAATTGCAAATAACTCCATTATATAAATGCAACTGAACTCCAGTCTTACGAATAAATTACAAGAAGACCCTAAACTTCCCTATGACCACAAGTAGGCCACTTTATCTATATTCATGGATCAATTGGATATAGCATGTCCAACCAATTTAGATCCATATCTTATTATCCTTGAGGCCCAATCAATCACATGGATCATCGGTACCATCCAATTAACTCTTAATTGAGATAGGTGCGCACTTACCAATAATAAATCCATTAATTGGCACAAGTGGATAATAAGGATAGATTCCATCTTGACCATTAAATGTTCTCACAGTCCTACAACCACATACCCAAGACACCTAGGTGTTGACCTACAGTTGGCCTCACTCCTTGGTGACTCAAAGGAAATGAACAAATAAAAACTTGAGTTAATTAATGTCTCAAGATTAAGAGCCTATTGCTAGGAAATTATTGTAATTCCATAACTGAACCCTAGAGGCAGGGGTGAATAGGATGAACTCAAAAGGCCTAGACCGATTCTTTTTAATCCTATGTCAATTATGCTTTGTAGATTCATTATCTTGATTATAAGTGAAGTTTCTAATAACAAGTAAAGAAACTATATAATCATTTAAGATTGACATTAAAAAGGAAACATTGATCATAAGCACATCATCCACACAATTAAACATCAATCACCATAACAAGCAAATTTATAGTGGTTCGGCCAAACAAGCCTACATCCACTCCCGGTTTCCCTACCGGTATTTCCACTATCAATTTAAGGTTTAGGCTAACCTCCAACCTTACAACCACGTATGCTTTTATACAAGGCTAAGCAATAACCTTTACAATCTCATATGCTTTTACACGAGGCTAAGCAATAACCTTTACAATCTCATAATTTTTATCTCAATAAACTATGCCTAAACAAGCATAAAATGAGATGCAAGTGTGTTGGAATTTGAGATGACTTGAGAAGTCTTATGAAGCATTGAAGTGTTTAGTATCTCAAGTAATCATTTGATGTTGGAATTATTGTCAACACAATGTTGATAGTATGGTGTTGATAGTGTGGTATTGATATAGCTTCAAAGAGAAAACAGAGCTAAAACAGTTCAGGAATTCAGAATTCCTGAAGCAATGTGGTCGGTCGACCGAGGACCCCACGCGGTCGACCGGGTAAGACAATTAGCTCCCAGTTATTTTGTGCCACAGTGTGTCACCGGTCGACCGGGGACCCCATGCGGTCGACCGAGCACGGGAACCAGAATTGCGCAGAAATTAGAAGTTGTGCACGAAAATTCAGGATTCTTGTGTATTTCGTTTAGGACTCTTTCTAAACAAATTCTAGCCTAATCTGAACACTCTTAAGGGTTACCATAACCTATATAAAGGCTTGCTTGGTTCGTTTTCCTATGTACAGAAGAGAAGAGAAGAGAAGAGAGAAGAAAATAGAGAGTTTTGGAGAGAAGAAAGTGCTGTTGCTGTGTGCAGTTGTGTTGCAAGTTTCTACAGCAAGTGTGGACGAGAATGTGCTCATGAAGATGGTGATTCGTCCATAAGATAAGTGTCTCTCTGTTTATGCTTTAAATATCAATTTGTAAGGGATTGAGAAAGATAGATTGTAGAGGGGAAGGGCTGTAGAAAAGTTCTCTACTTTAATTCTGTAGAACATCAAGTTGGTGCTTGGTGTTAGGGGTTTGGTGATCCTATCTGTTGGTGCAGATAAATTGTAAAGGGAGTAGGTGCTTCCTAGATAGTTGGTGCTATCTGAAAATTAAGGGTTGGTGCTCTTTGTCGTTGGTGCGACTAAATAGATACAGACCTGTTCCGGATCGGTGTTCGGACAGTCTTTGAACCGTGGACGTAGCCTTTTGGTGAACCACGTTAAATCTGGTGTCCTTGTGTGATTTGATTTGCTTTTGTTGTTAAATTGGACCTGTTTTTAAGCAATCACTGATTCACCCCCCCTCTCAGTGATCGCGATATCTAACAATTGGTATCAGAGCAAAGTTTCCCTTGATAAGCTTAACATGCTCAAATCACATGGCATCCAATACAGGGAATAAGAAAGCACCTTTGTTTGATGGTTCTAATTACTCCTTCTGAAAGATCAGAATGCAGGCTTTCATCAAATCACTTGGCTATGATGTCTGGGAGACCGTTAGAGTCGGTTACAATATTGCCATAGTACCCACTGATGCTACAACGAAGAAGTTAGCAGACAACGACTCCAAGGCGCAGAATGCACTCTTTAGTGGTCTTGTGGACAGCGAGCTGGTCAAAGTAATTGCATGCAAAACAGCCAAGGAAATATGGGACAAGTTGAAAAGCATTCATGAAGGAGATGAGAAGATCAAAGAAGCGAAATTGCAAACTCATCACTCTCAATTCGAGTCTCTTCGCATGGAGGAAAGTGAGAATGTTGACTCGTATATGCAACGAGTGAATGAAGTCACGAATGACATTCGTGGGCTAGGGGAGGAGATTAAAGAACCAGTAATCGTCAAAAAGGTTCTAAGATCTCTTCTTCCCCGGTTTGATTCAAAAGTCTCAGCCATAGAAGAAGCCAAGGATCTGAATGAATTTACCATGGATGAGTTGCATGGTTCACTCACTGCCTATGAGATGCGCATAGGTAAGACGTCTTCATCTGATAGAGAAGCGGCCTTCAAAGTTCAGAAAAAGGGAAAAGAGACTGCTGGTCATGATGCTGATACTGATGATGATGAGCTTGAGGCTCAATTAGTTAGAAAGCTGAAGAAAGGAGGCAATGGAAAGTATAAAGGGAAGCTACCCTTTAAATGCTTCAATTGTGGCGGTGTTGGTCACTTTGCTGCGAAGTGTCCGCTGAAAGAAAACAATGATGATGACTCTTATGTTGATAAGAGTAAATGGAAGAAAAATTTCAGAAAGAGGGGCAAAGCAAAAAGCTTCATCAGTCAATATAATGACAGCTCGTCTGAAACGTCAGACGACGATGAATCAGCTGAGGCAACTGAAGCTCTCTTCATGGTCACTGTTGAAGAAGAAGAGGAGCAAGAGCAGGAAGAGGAAGAGGAGGCTGAGGTCAATCTTGAAGAAGAACTCATTGCCGCACTTGAGGAGCTTAGCATGGAACGAAAAATAAGTAAGAAAAATCTGAAACTTCTTCATGAATCTGAAAGTTCAGTTATTGCTTTGAAAACTCAAGTTGAAGAATATAAAAGAATGGTGGAAGTCCTTGAAAATCAAATAAGTATCAAAAAGGAAGAGGCTATGAAACTTGAAACTGAAATCGCTAGAGCAAAGGCTGAAAACTTGGAAAGTCGCCAAAAACTCAAAGTGCTCCAAGCAATTGAAGGGACAATGAAACTCAATGAAATTCTGAAAGTTCAAAAGCCCTTCCACAATAAATTTGGTATTGGATTTGAGACCGGAGAGTCCTCTAAAGCTGCACCTTCTTTGTTTATGAAACAAAGTGCCATACCTCTCAAGGCTACAAAGCTTCAAATTCAGCCCACTATTGAGATGGTCAATAAGAAAAGGTTTGTGGAGTTTAACAAGCCACCTAAGAAAGGAAGAATGTTCAGATTCAATGGTTATTACTATCATTGTAATAGATATGGACATAAAAGAGCTGATTGCAAATTCTATGTTAGAAACAGCCCGTTTGTGACTAAGAACCCTTTCTCAATCCTAAACGGCCACAAAATTGAGTTCCATAAGTGTTATAATTATGGACACTTGGCTAGGGATTGTAGGTTGCCTATTGCTAACCAATTTCAGGTTGAAAAGAAACCCAAGTTAGTTACCCAAGTTAGTTAAGGCATGGAGGGCAAAGAAAAGGGAAGATAATTCCAAGGAATCTCTCATTGTGCAAACGGCATTCAATGCACAAAAGAAGGCAGCACCATGGGTCCTTGATAGTGGCTGTTCAAGCCATATGACAGGTGATAAGGAAAAATTCGTCAAATTACAGCACTATGAAGGCGGATCAGTGAAGTTTGGTAACAATGATGGTGCCAAAATCTGCGGAAAAGGTGTTGTTCAGCTAAAGGCAAACAAGATCAGATCAGACGATGTCTTATATGTGTCTGGACTGAGACACAACTTGCTTAGTGTGAGCTAGATCTGTGACAAAGGCCACGAAGTTGTCTTCACTAAGAATGGGTTTGCTATCAAGAAGTGTAACAACGGCAAAACGGTGGCTACTGGATCTAGGACTACTGGAAATCTCTATACATTGTCAGATGGAGCTAAAAAGACTTGCTTGATGAGTCGGACAGAGGAAAGTTGGTTGTGGCACAAACGCCTTGGGCATCTAAACTTTGATAACATGTCAAAGATTTGCAACTCAAAGGCTGTTAGAGGTATGTCTACAGTTGAAAAGCCTTCCAACCCCATTTGCGATTCTTGCCAAAAGGGAAAGCAAACGAGGGTAATGTTCAAGTCAAAGGAGCATCATTCAAAGAAACCTCTTGAGCTAGTGCACACTGATCTCTGTGGACCGATGCGAACTCAAAGCACCAATGGAGATAAGTATTTTATGTTATGCATTGATGATTATACTCGTATGACATGGGTATTGTTTCTTAAGCATAAACATCAAGCACTTGATCGTTTTAAAGTGTTTAAAGCACAGGTTGAAAATATGCTTGGAAAACGTATCATGATTTTAAGGTCTGACCGAGGCGGTGAATTCACATCTGAAGAGTTCACTAACTATTGTGAGCACCATGGCATTCAAAGACAATATTCAGCCCCTAGAACTCCACAGCAAAATGGAGTCGTGGAACGAAAAAATCGCACCGTGCAAGAGATGGCTCGCACAATGCTAACTGAGAGCAAGCTAGCTGACAAATACTGGAAGGAGGCAATCCATACGGCTGTATACATTCAGAATCGATGCTTGATCAGGCCACATGAAGACAAAACTCCTTATGAGCTATGGTTTGGGAGAAAAGCAACAGTCAAGCACTTCAGAGTCTTCGGTAGCAAGTGTTACATCAAGCGTCTTGAACAAAATCCGGGCAAATTTGATGAAAGAGCTGATGAAGGTATATTTTTGGGTTACTCCTCCTCTAGTAAGGCTTACAGATGTCTTAACAAAAGGACCAGAAAAATCATAGAAAGTGCCGATGTTAGAATTGATGAAAACCGTGAATCAAAGAATGTAACTCATAATTACAGTCCAGTTTATGAGGACTCAAGTGAGATTGATGATGAAGTGGCTGAACCTAATGATTCTGAGAAATCAAAGGATGACTCAGAGGATGCTACACCTAGAAAGAAAAGCACTTGGTTAGAGTAACACCCTAAGGATCAAATCATTGGAGATCTTGAGGCCGGTGTTAAAACAAGACAAAGTATAGTTAGCAATTACTCACTTGTGTCCACCATTGAACCCAAGACTGTGGCTGAAGCCAGTCTCGATGAAAGTTGGTTGAAAGCTATGCATGAGGAGTTGGAACAAATTGAGAAGAACTCCACATGGGAACTAGTTTCTAGACCTACCGATAAGAATGTTATTGGTACTAAATGGGTCTTTCGGAATACGCTGAATGAAGATGGTCACGTCATACGAAACAAAGCAAGGTTGGTTTGTAAAGGCTATGCTCAAGTTGAAGGCATAGATTTTGAAGAGACTTTTGCACCGGTGGCTCGTCTGGAAGCCATTCGTATGTTTCTTGCATTGGCTGCATACAAAACCTTCAAGGTATTTCAGATGGATGTAAAGTCAGCCTTCTTGAATGGATTACTTGAAGAAGAGGTCTACATTGAGCAACCTGATGGTTTTCTCATTAGTAAAAATTCAGACCTAGTGTGCAAGTTGAAAAAGGCTCTTTATGGGCTGAAACAAGCGCCAAGGGCGTGGTATGCAAGGCTGGACCTCTATCTCCGAAAGATCGGCTTTGGAAAAGGACTGGTTGATAGCATTCTTTATGTCAAAACAGAGTTGAGCAAACAGCTGGTTGTCATTGTTTATGTCGATGACATAATCTTTGGTGGCAATGATGAGGAAATGTGCAGGAATTTTGCTAACGAGATGAAGAAAGAATTTGAGATGTCAATGCTTGGAGAACTAAAGTTCTTCCTTGGTTTACAAGTTCAGCAGCTGAAACATGGTATCTTCATATCACAGATGAAATACATCAAGGAAATGCTGAAGCGTTTTAACATGGAAGACAGCAAGCCAGTGAGCACACCAATGACAACGAACACAAAGCTAAGCAAAGATGATAAGGGTTCGTCCGTTGATCACACCACTTATCGTTTTTGAAAGTCCTTGGGATCCTGACCCTAGAGGGGGGGGTGAATAGGGTGAGCTACTAATAGTGACTAACTATGACCAATTTTAATTTTCTATAAACTAACTAGTCACTAGTGATGATAACAAGCACAATGCGGAAGCTAAATACATACAATCATCACAAGAGCATGCACCACAACACAATATTTATAGTGGTTCGGCCAACGTGCCTACATCCACTACCGGCTTGTGCTCTCACACCCCACCGGATTTCCACTATTATGCTTTTCAAAAGGCTAAGCAATAACCTCTACAACTATGCTTTTCTAGGCTAAGCAATAACCTTTACAATGTTGTTTTTCTAGGCTAAACAACAACCCTTACACTATGCTTTTATATGGCTAAGCAATAACCTTACAAAGAAATGATTTCTCAAAGAAAGTGTCTTCCAAAGAACACTCTAAGAGATTACAATTAAAGCACAATTACAATGCCTCTTTAATAGGCTAATTTGAAAGTGAAAACTAAACTCACACAACACACTAATGAGTGCAAAGATGTATGCTAATGAGGTGTGTGTGTGACAACTTCAATCAAGTTTAAAAAGTAAAGTCCAATGAATATATGCTCAAAGCAATTCAAAGATTAAAGCACATAGAAGGAATTGATTGAAGTTTAAATGCAAATCACATGAACAAATACTAACTTGTTGATGATTTAACAAATCAAGGCTCACAAGTTGTATGAAATTAATTTGCCTTAAACATGTGATGCATTTTTAGTGTTGTTTTCAAAAACAAGATTTAACAAAGGTTTTAAAAAGATTGAAAACAACAATGATGATTCAAACAAGTTAAATTAACATGTTATAAAGAAATCAAAGTTTCAAACATAACATGTTTAACAAAGTTTAAAACTAAACTAAGTTTGAATCAAAGAAAAGAATTCATTACAACTTAATATCAAAGATTGAATGGAAGTAATGAATTCATTTCATCATAGTTATCATGCTAAAAACATTTACCAAAGATTTAAAACCAAGCATGAAACATATGATTAAATTAAGCAAAGCTTACTTGGAGATTTAACTTCATGATCCAAGCTTTAGCTTCCTTAATGACCTTCTTAATCCCCTTGGTTCATCCCCTTTATCTTCTCTTCAAACACCTCCAAGAAGGCTCCAAGTTTGCTCAAAAGTTTCTAACCTTTATCAAAGGGAATGAAGCCTTTTTATACACAGAAAATAGAGTTTCTGCGTGTCCTCGGTCGACCCCATGACAGGCCCGGTCGACCGACCCTTAACGGTCAGAAAAATGACCGTTGGAGAGCCAAACGGCTCTATGCCCAGTCGACCCGCAGTGTACGCGGTCGACCGGGATGTGTACCCGGTCGACCGGGTACACTGGGCCCTGGGCCACTTTTCCCATTTTGCATATTTTTGCAATTTTCAAAGATTTTTGATGTGGGACTTGTTGGGGCCATTAAATCAAGCTTGAAACATGATTTAAATCAATCTAAGTATTTTTTAAAATCATGAATCATAAAAAGCCACAAATCATTTGAAACTTTAAAACTTAGGCTAAGCTTGAATTTTGAAATTACTTTTACAAAATCAATTGCATCCAAAATTAAAACCAATTCATGCATAAAACATGAGTTTTACCATATTTTAAAAACAATGCATGGATAAAATAAGATTTCAATGTTTTCTAAAATAATGCAAGTGTGAGAAATCAAATGATGATTAAAATGATATGCATCCATCAAATTGCAATACACAAAATTCCTAACAATCTCCCCCTTTGCAATTTGATGGCAAACCTTAACTTAACACTAAACCTCACACTAAGTCTTCAGCTCCTTGGCTTGACACGGCTTGAAATCTTCGGATGCTCCTTCACTTAGCTTGGGCTTTAGCTCTTTTGATCTTCATTCTTCTTGTCCTTAGCTCCAAGCTTTCTTTCTTTTATCTTCTCTCCCCCTTAGACCAAGCACTCTCTCTCCTTGGTCTTTCTCTCCCTTTGCCATTGAATGCTCTCTCCCCCTTTGATCTTTCTCCCTTTTTGGGTAGCTAGAGCATTTTCTCCCCCTTAATCCTTTCTCCCCCTTTGCCATTAAATTGCAAAGGTAGTAATTGAAGAAAGGTACCTACACACATGAAACAAGGAAAATACCTTTAGTAGCACCTGTTAACAAATGAAATCGAAAATGAAATACTTAACAGGCTATTATGCATGTGAGTAAGTTATAAGGGAATAGCAATGGTGAATTTGATCATCTCTAATGCTTCCTTAGAAGGTTTACTCCCCCTCAATCCATAATCTTCTTTTGTCATACTTTTGACAAAAATATAACTATTAGATGCAAGAAGAAGATGGTTTAACCAATTGAGGGATAACTTCAAGGGAAGGATTAGATACCAATTGATAATGATTAACTATAAGGCTCAATGATCAAATCACCAAATTGGAGAGAAACCAATTGACCTATAAGCTTAAGGAAAGTTGAAGAGCAAGGTCAAAAGGTTAATCTATCATGGATACCAATTGAAATAAGAACCATATCAATTGAGATTTAAGAGTATGACTTATTAGCTCAATCACTCTAAAATGGACTTAAGGAATGTAACTAGAAGGATTAATCCAAGTTAGAGCTATCCATGATGATAAGGGGTTTACTAAACATAGCATCAAATAATATAACTATGAAAATCATATGCTATGTAAATTTTGAAATCATTTCACTCAATCATAAAATATGACTATCAAGTGTAAGATGAGTGAAATGAAATTCAAACCATGATGCCTACCTCAATCATTAACCAACCAAGATTATTAACACATAAACATGGTGGTCACGAGATTTAACCAAATAAGCAAGAGAGGTGGCAAACATGACCATTTATGAAGCTAATGGAATGTGACATGGAACAAAGACATATTACTATCAAGTTTAATCCAATGTGCACAAGGTTTATCACAAATATATAACATCAATTGGAAGTTATACTAATTGAAAATGATATCATTTGATTACCAATTGAATATGGAACATGTTTAAGAGCAAGCATTTGACAAACACAAGATTCCATCAAGCAACATAAATGAATATTCATCACTTTAATGATATAACTATTGAGCATAGTGATGAACATGAGAAATTGCATTTTGAAAATATATGACTTATAAGAATATGCAATTTCCAAAAATGTCAAATCATATGAATTCAACAACTAAGAAATCCATCAAACAATCTATGAAATACAAGGAATGGATTTCAAAGAGGTTCATATGATTAAACACTACTATGAAGTTGAAACATGTATAAGAATGACATCAATAAGAAAAATATACATGAATCAACATCATAACCATCCATTAAAAAAAAATTGACTAGTAAGTATAAGGGATGGATTTTAGAGTTCTAGTATGGTTTCTACAAATGTAACTAATAATGCAACCATACAAGAAACTATATGATATTTGCACATCAAGAATGAAACTAAATGAGCAAAGTTGCAAATAGCATATAACAAGTATTTCCTTCTAAAACATATATTTATTAGCACAAGGAAATATACTGAAAAGAAAATGTTTCAATGAATATAACTAACAAAGCTTGAAAAACATTTTCAATTCATACAATCTTCAAATCATTTCAATACACAAAATCCAACAATGAGCATAAAGAGGATGATTTTGAAGATAACACTTTTTCAACTTGCATTTTAAAAGATATAACTTATTTAAAACACATACAAGTTGGTTTTTCAAAACAATAATTTTCCATATGAAAATATAACTTAGAAATCTATGGAAAAACTAAATTGTTTTAAATCATTTGTTTTTCAAGATAATCTTACTATGACATACAAACAAATGAATTTGCAACATCAATTGATTATGAGAGATCTAGCTATGAAAGCTTTTGGAATCATAATCAATTGATCATGTAGAAATGCATTACAAAAGATATCACTATATGAGAGCAAAAAGCAAATCTAACATGTGAGAAATACAATCAAATGATTTTGAAAACCATGATATGTGACTTAGGGAAGTACATGAAGACAAAATCAAATGATCATAAAGAAACAAATGCATTTTTAAAAAATGTAACTAAGAAAGAACATAAAATGCAAATGCAATCATGACCAACAAAAAGATTTAACTATTAAGGTTAGGTTGGTCAATGAGGTCTAAGGCCCTAAGGTTTGTCTATTTGTCTAACTTTGGGAATCCACCTAAGGTCTTGGGATGGATGAACTTTGAGGTCTAACTTAAACTTCTCACCAACTCTAGGAGATTTAACTTGATAAATTATTAACTTAGACTTATCACCATGAGATATAGATTTAACTAAGTTTAGCTTAGATTGGTGATTAGTCTTTTGGTGAGTTTGCTTCTTTGGGGTTTGAACCATTTTTCTTTTCTTCTTATCTCCTCCCTTTAATTGACTTTTGAATTTCAAATTTATCTTTGCAACTTTCTTCAAAAGTTCTTTCATTTGTTGAGTTAAGGGAGGTAGGTTGAGAACCTTTTTATTTATAGATTCTTTTAAACTTGATTTAACTTGTTTAATCTTTTTAGAATCTATTTTAGGAGACTCCTTCTTAATCGATTTGACTTGTTTAAGCTTCATGGAGTTCTCCTTGGTTTTTGGTGTCTTATCCATCATAGAATTTGATTTACCTTTCTTTGGTTCAAATATGGATTTAGACACATTGCTTCTTCTTTGTTTGCACTCAAACCTAAAATGTCCTTCAATGCCACAATAATTACATTTAGACATGGGCAAAGAAGTGTGAGTGCTAGAGAATGAGGACTCACCTTTCACAAAAGTGTTGGTGAATTTAGGGTCATATGAGGTATTCCTATCAAATCCAAGACCCGTCCTATCTCCTTTTGATTTACCCAATTTAAATAACTTTTCCAATCTTTCTTCACTTTGGGTAAATTTGCACTCATACTTTTGTTTGTATGTTTCAAGTTGAGTGACTTTGGTTTTAAGGGTTGAATTCTCATTTTTAACTTTAGTTAGTTCTTGTTCAATTCCCTTAAATTTGATTAGCTCTTCATTGGCAAGTTTTAACTTCATTTCAAGTTCATTAACAACATTAGATCCAAGTTCTAAGGTGTTTAAATTATTTTGAGCATTTGACAAGTTTTCCATTGAAATTGTCAACTTGGATCTTAAATGGATAATGTTCTCATCTTGTCTTTTTAAAATATCTCTTAGACTTAAATTTTCTTTCTTAAGCTCATCACAATTTATCTTTGTTTTATTTAGTTCAATTTGAGCATTAGATAAATTTTCCTTAGAGATACTTGACTTAGATTCAAGATTGTTAAAGTCTTTGTCTTGCCTTTGTAATTGATCTCTTAGTTTAGAATTTTCCTTATTAAGATTGTCATAACCTATCTTTAAATCTTTTAATTCATCTTGAGCATTATATAGGTTATGCAAAGAGATCATGAACTTAGATTCTGTACAATTTATTAATTCTTCTTTTTCTCTAAGTTCATCTTTTGAAGAGACTAATTCTTGGTTTAGCCTTTTAGATTCTTCTTTTAATCTTTTATTCTTCTTAGAAAGCTCAAAGGACCATGTGTACAATTCCTCATAAGCTTCATTTTCATCATATTCTTCTTCTTTTAATTTAGATTTAGATTCATTAATTTTAATGTTAGAATCTCCAATAGATGGAAGAAGGAGGGGTCTAGAGGAATCTACAAAAGAATCTACAAAGTCTAAACTAGTGGAATCCATTCTAATGATTTTCATAGAAAAACAACACTAGGGTTTTGATCTAGATAGAGAGGATCAACTCCGGGTGTTTAAGCCCTAAATGGAGTAACCTTGCTCTGATACCAAGTGAAAGTCCTTGGGATCCTGACCCTAGAGGGGGGGGTGAATAGGGTGAGCTACTAATAGTGACTAACTATGACCAATTTTAATTTTCTATAAACTAACTAGTCACTAGTGATGATAACAAGCACAATGCGGAAGCTAAATACATACAATCATCACAAGAGCATGCACCACAACACAATATTTATAGTGGTTCGGCCAACGTGCCTACATCCACTACCGGCTTGTGCTCTCACACCCCACCGGATTTCCACTATTATGCTTTTCAAAAGGCTAAGCAATAACCTCTACAACTATGCTTTTCTAGGCTAAGCAATAACCTTTACAATGTTGTTTTTCTAGGCTAAACAACAACCCTTACACTATGCTTTTATATGGCTTGTTAGGAATTTTGTGTATTGCAATTTGATGGATGCATATCATTTTAATCATCATTTGATTTCTCACACTTGCATTGATTTTAGAAATCTTGAAATCTTGATTTATACATGCATTGTTTTAAATCTTGTAAATCCTATGTTTCATGCATGTTTTGGTTTTCATCTTGGATGCATTCAATTTGAAAAAGAGTTTTATAAATCAAGCAAGCCTATGGTTTTAAAACTTTCTAATCATTTTTGGCTTTTTATGATTCATGATTTTAAAAAATACTTAGATTGATTTAAATCATGTTTCAAGCTTGATTTAATGGCCCCAACAAGTCCCACATCAAAAATCTTTGAAAATTGCAAAAGTATGCAAAATGGGAAAAGTGACCCAGGGCCCAGTGTACTCGGTCGACCGGGTACACATCCCGGTCGACCGCGTACACTGCGGGTCGACTGGGCAGAGAGCCGTTTGGCTCTCCAACGGTCATTTTTCTGACCGTTTGGATGGGGTCGACCGGGCCTGTCATGGGGTCGACCGGGGACACGCAGAAACTCTGTTTTCTGTGTATAAAAAGGGTTCATTCCCATTGAAAAAGAGTTGAACATTTTAGACCTTCCAAGCCATCTTTGAGGAGTTTGGAGTCAAGGAAAAAGGGGATGAACTAAGAAAGACCAAGAGGGTCATTAGTAAAGCTAAAGCTTGGATCATTAAGTTAAATCATCAAGTAAGCTTTACTTTTGTTAATCATATGTTTTATGCTTTGACTAAATTATTGGTAAATGATTATTAGCATATAAACTATGATGTGTTAAATCCATTACCTTCATTCAATCTTTGTTTTAGATTGTGATGGATTTCTCACTTTGATTCAAACCAAGTTTTGTGTTAAAACTTTATAAATCATGTTTTGTTAAAACCTTTGATTTGTTTTATAAACATGTTTCATTAACTTGTTTGAATCATCTTTGTTGTTTTCATTCATTTGAATCTTAAGTAAAACCTTTGTTTTTGAAAACAACATAGCATAGCACATGCATCACTTGATTAGGCTTAAACTTTCAACTTGTGATCTTTTGATTTTCACATCATTAACAAGTTTGTAGTTGTTCAAGTGATTTGCATATAACTTCAATCAAATCTTTGTGTGCCTTAACTTTCAAATGCTTCTAGCATATAGTGATTAAGCCTTCTTTTTAAACTTGATTGAAGTCTTCACACACACACATCATGAGCATACATCTTTGCATTTCATAGAGTGTTGTGTGAGTTAGTTTTTCAATTTCATATCCGCCTATTTAGAGGCAATTTATTAGAGCTTAAATTGTAATCTCATAAGAGTGTTTTGTGAAGACACTTTCCTTGAGAGAAATCTTTTATGTATTAAGGTTATTGCTTAGCCTAAGAAAAGCATTGTGTAAAGGTTATTGCTTAGCCTATAAAAGCACATTGTAAGGTTATTGCTTAGCCTAGAAAAGCATAGTTGTAGAGGTTATTGCTTAGCCTTTTGAAAAGCATAATAGTGGAAATCCGGTGAGGTGTGAGGAACACAAGCCGGTAGTGGATGTAGGCATTGAGGCCGAACCACTATAAATCTTGTGTTGTGGTGATTGCTTTTGTGGTGATTATTTTTGTTTAGCTTCCGCATTATGTATG
The DNA here is from genome assembly GCA_012931725.1 of Litsea cubeba. Taxonomy (NCBI): domain Eukaryota; kingdom Viridiplantae; phylum Streptophyta; class Magnoliopsida; order Laurales; family Lauraceae; genus Litsea; species Litsea cubeba. The sequence goes on from CM022948.1 coordinate 55,333,165, forward strand.
TTAATCATCACATGTGACTAGTTAATTGTAAAGAAATTAAAATTGGTCATAATTAGTCATTAAGTGTAGCTCACCCTATTCACCCCCCCTCTAGGGTTAGGATCCCAAGGACTTTCAATTGGTATCAGAGCCTCGTGCTCTATATTAGGATCAAGTGTTTGGAACTCTTGATTAGGTGTAAAAACCTAGAGTCAAAACCCTAGTGTTGTGTTTTCATGAAAATCATTAGAATGGATTCCACTAGTTTAGACTTTGTAGATTCTTCTAGACCCCTCATTCTTCCATCTATTGGAGATTCAAACATTGAAACTAATGAATCTCAATTTGAATTAAAAGAGGAAGAAAATGATGAAAATGATAATGACATTGAACAAGCTTATGAGGATTTGTGCACATTATCCTTAGAGCTTTCTAAGAAGAATAGAAGATTAAAAGAAGAATCTAAAAGACTAAACCAAGAATTAGTCTCTTCAAAAGATGAACTTAGAGAAAAAGAAGAATTAATAAATTGTGCAGAATCTAAGTTCATGATCTCTTTGCATAATCTATCTAATATTAAAGATGATCTAAGAGAATCAAAGATAGATTATGATAATCTTAATAAGGAAAATTCAAAACTAAGAGATCAATTAAAAAGGCAAGATGAAAATATTAACAACCTAGAATCCAAGTTAACCATTTCTATGGAAAATTTATCTAATGCACAAATTAAGATAAAAACTCTAGAACTTGGATCTAATGTTATCAATGAAGTTAAATTTGAATTAAAACTTGCCCATGAAGAGCTAAACAAATTTAAGGGAATTGAAAATGAACTTACGAAAGTTAAAAATGAAAATTCAACCCTTAAAGAACAAGTCACTCAACTTGAAACCTACAAACAAAAGTATGAGTGCAAATTTACCCATAGTGAAGAAAAATTTGAAAAGTTATTTAAATTGGGTAAATCAAAAGGAGATAGGACGGGTCTTGGATTTGATAGGAATATTTCTCATGACCCTAAATTCACCAACACATTTGTGAAAGGTGAGTCCTCTTTCTCTAGCACTCACACTTCCTCGCCATTGACTAAATGTAATTATTGTGGCATTGAAGGACATTTTAGGTTTGAGTGCAAATTAAGAAGAATCAATGTGTCTAAATCCATATTTGAACCTAAAAAGGTAAAATCAAATACTATGATGATTAAGACACTAAAATCCAAGGAAGACTCCAAAAAGACTAAACAAGTAAAACCAATTAAAAAGGAGTCTCCTAAAATAGATTCTAAAAAGGTTAAACAAGTTAAACCAACTCTAAAAGAATCTATTAACAAAAAGCTTCTCAATCTTCCTCCATTAACTCAACAAATGAAGGAACTTTTGAAGAAAGTTGCAAAGTTAAATCTTAAATTCAAAAGTCAAATAAATGGAGGAAATAAGAAGAAAAGAAATCAATCCCCTAATAAGAAAAGTCACCAACCTCAAAAGACTAATCACCATTCTAAGACAAATTTAGTTAAATCTAAACATCATGGTGATAAGTCTAAATTGAAAATTTATCAAGTCAAATCTCCATTAGTTGGTAAGACTTTTAAGATGGACCTCAAAGATCAACCCTCCCAAGACCTTAGGTGGATTCCAAAAGCTATTTACTTAGTCAAACCTTAAGGCCTTGGACCTCTTTGACCAACCTATCCTTTATAGGTAAATCCTTTTGTTGGTCATGTTGCATTTGCATTTTGTTATTTCATAGTTACATTTCATAAAATGCAATGCTTGTTTATGATCAATTGATTTTGTTTTCATGCACCATACTATTTACATATCATGGTTTTCAAAATCTTTTGATTATAATTTCATCTTGATAGATTTGCGTATTGCTTTCATTTAGTTATATATCTTGCATGCATTTCTACATGTTCAATTGATTATGGTTTCAAATGCTTTCATAGCTAGATCCTACATAATCAATTGATTTTGCAAAATCATTTGTTTGAATGTTATAGTAAGATTTTTTCTTTAAAAACAAATGATTTGAATCAATTTAAATTTTCCATGATCTTACTAATTATATCCTTTGGTATGGAAAATATGAGTTCAATTTGTATGAGCCCTTGTAGTTATATTCTTTGGAATACAAATTGAAAAATGTTTTATCTTCATTTTCATACTCATTTTGTTCATTGTTGGATTTTGTTTATGATTTGAAGATTGCATATGTGGAATTGCTTTAAAACTTCATTAGTTTCATTTATCAAAGCATGTTCCATGTTTTCATTTCCTTATGCATTCGGTTTTATCATCTTAGAAATGGAAATGAATGTTGTGATAGGCAATTCGCATGTTTGCTCATTTAGTTACATTCTTGTTATATGCAATTGTCTATATAGTTCCTTGTTTGGTTGTGCTTGATTTTAGTTTTATTTGAAGACACCATTCTAGGACTCTAAAATCCATCCTCTTGCTTTCTAGTTTTTATTTGACTTGGATGGTTATGTTGTTGATTCATGTGTAATTTTCTTATTGGTATCATTCATTAAACATGTCTCAACTTCATAGTAGTGTTTAATCATATGAACCTCTTTGAAATCCATTCCTTGTATTTCATAGATTGTTTGATGGATTCTTAGTTGTTGAATTCATATGATTTGACACTTTTGTAAATTGCATGCTCTACCAAGTTATATATATTTTCAAAATGCAATTTCTCATGTTCATCTCTATGCTCAATAGTTATATCATTAAAGTGATGAATATTCATTTATGTTGCTTGGTATCTTGTGTTTGTCACATGCTTGCTCTCAAACATGTTCCATATTCAATTGGTAATCAAATGATATCATTTTCAATTAGTATAATTTCCAATTGATGTTATATATTTGTGATAAACCTTGTGCACATTGGATTAAACTTGATAGTAATATGTCTTTGTTCCATGTCACATTCCATTAGCTTCATAAATGGTCATGTTTGCCACCTCTCTTGCTTATTTGGTTAAATCTCGTGACCACCATGTTTATGTGTTAATAATCTTGGTTGGTTAATGATTGAGGTAGGCATCATGGTTTGAATTTCATTTCACTCATCTTACACTTGATAGTCATATTTTATGATTGAGTGAAATGATTTCAAAATTTACATAGCATATGATTTTCATAGTTATATTATTTGATGCTATGTTTAGTAAACCCCTTATCATCATGGATAGCTCTAACTTGGATTAATCCTTCTAGTTACATTCCTTAAGTCCATTTTAGAGTGATTGAGCTAATAAGTCATACTCTTAAATCTCAATTGATATGGTTCTTATTTCAATTGGTATCCATGATAGATTAACCTTTTGACCTTGCTCTTCAACTTTCCTTAAGCTTATAGGTCAATTGGTTTCTCTCCAATTTGGTAATTTGATCATTGAGCCTTATAGTTAATCATTATCAATTGGTATCTAATCCTTCCCTTGAAGTTATCCCTCAATTGGTTAAACCATCTTCTTCTTGCATCTAATAGTTATATTCTTGTCAAAAGTATGACAAAAGAAGATTATGGATTGAGGGGGAGTAAACCTTCTAAGGAAGCATTAGAGATGATCAAATTCACCATTGCTATTCCCTTATAGCTTACTCACATGCATAATAGCCTGTTAAGTATTTCATTTTCGATTTCATTTGTTAACAGGTGCTACTAAAGGTATTTTCCTTGTTTCATGTGTGTAGGTACCCCTTTTCAATTGATACCTTTGCAATTTAATGGCAAAGGGGGAGAAAGGATTAAGGGGGAGAAAATGCTCTAGCTACCCAAAAAGGGAGAAAGATCAAAGGGGGAGAGAGCATTCAATGGCAAAGGGAGAGAAAGACCAAGGAGAGAGAGTGCTTGGTCTAAGGGGGAGAGAAGATAAAAGAAAGAAAGCTTGGAGCTAAGGACAAGAAGAATGAAGATCAAAAGAGCTAAAGCCCAAGCTAAATGAAGGAGCATCCGAAGATTTCAAGCCGTGTCAAGCCAAGGAGCTGAAGACTTAGTGTGAGGTTTAGTGTTAAGTTAAGGTTTGCCATCAAATTGCAAAGGGGGAGATTGTTAGGAATTTTGTGTATTGCAATTTGATGGATGCATATCATTTTAATCATCATTTGATTTCTCACACTTGCATTGATTTTAGAAATCTTGAAATCTTGATTTATACATGCATTGTTTTAAATCTTGTAAATCCTATGTTTCATGCATGTTTTGGTTTTCATCTTGGATGCATTCAATTTGAAAAAGAGTTTTATAAATCAAGCAAGCCTATGGTTTTAAAACTTTCTAATCATTTTTGGCTTTTTATGATTCATGATTTTAAAAAATACTTAGATTGATTTAAATCATGTTTCAAGCTTGATTTAATGGCCCCAACAAGTCCCACATCAAAAATCTTTGAAAATTGCAAAAGTATGCAAAATGGGAAAAGTGACCCAGGGCCCAGTGTACTCGGTCGACCGGGTACACATCCCGGTCGACCGCGTACACTGCGGGTCGACTGGGCAGAGAGCCGTTTGGCTCTCCAACGGTCATTTTTCTGACCGTTTGGATGGGGTCGACCGGGCCTGTCATGGGGTCGACCGGGGACACGCAGAAACTCTGTTTTCTGTGTATAAAAAGGGTTCATTCCCATTGAAAAAGAGTTGAACATTTTAGACCTTCCAAGCCATCTTTGAGGAGTTTGGAGTCAAGGAAAAAGGGGATGAACTAAGAAAGACCAAGAGGGTCATTAGTAAAGCTAAAGCTTGGATCATTAAGTTAAATCATCAAGTAAGCTTTACTTTTGTTAATCATATGTTTTATGCTTTGACTAAATTATTGGTAAATGATTATTAGCATATAAACTATGATGTGTTAAATCCATTACCTTCATTCAATCTTTGTTTTAGATTGTGATGGATTTCTCACTTTGATTCAAACCAAGTTTTGTGTTAAAACTTTATAAATCATGTTTTGTTAAAACCTTTGATTTGTTTTATAAACATGTTTCATTAACTTGTTTGAATCATCTTTGTTGTTTTCATTCATTTGAATCTTAAGTAAAACCTTTGTTTTTGAAAACAACATAGCATAGCACATGCATCACTTGATTAGGCTTAAACTTTCAACTTGTGATCTTTTGATTTTCACATCATTAACAAGTTTGTAGTTGTTCAAGTGATTTGCATATAACTTCAATCAAATCTTTGTGTGCCTTAACTTTCAAATGCTTCTAGCATATAGTGATTAAGCCTTCTTTTTAAACTTGATTGAAGTCTTCACACACACACATCATGAGCATACATCTTTGCATTTCATAGAGTGTTGTGTGAGTTAGTTTTTCAATTTCATATCCGCCTATTTAGAGGCAATTTATTAGAGCTTAAATTGTAATCTCATAAGAGTGTTTTGTGAAGACACTTTCCTTGAGAGAAATCTTTTATGTATTAAGGTTATTGCTTAGCCTAAGAAAAGCATTGTGTAAAGGTTATTGCTTAGCCTATAAAAGCACATTGTAAGGTTATTGCTTAGCCTAGAAAAGCATAGTTGTAGAGGTTATTGCTTAGCCTTTTGAAAAGCATAATAGTGGAAATCCGGTGAGGTGTGAGGAACACAAGCCGGTAGTGGATGTAGGCATTGAGGCCGAACCACTATAAATCTTGTGTTGTGGTGATTGCTTTTGTGGTGATTATTTTGTTTAGCTTCCGCATTATGTATGTTAATCATCACATGTGACTAGTTAATTGTAAAGAAATTAAAATTGGTCATAATTAGTCATTAAGTGTAGCTCACCCTATTCACCCCCCCTCTAGGGTTAGGATCCCAAGGACTTTCATGGCTAAGCAATAACCTTACAAAGAAATGATTTCTCAAAGAAAGTGTCTTCCAAAGAACACTCTAAGAGATTACAATTAAAGCACAATTACAATGCCTCTTTAATTAGGCTAATTTGAAAGTGAAAACTAAACTCACACAACACACTAATGAGTGCAAAGATGTATGCTAATGAGGTGTGTGTGTGACAACTTCAATCAAGTTTAAAAAGTAAAGTCCAATGAATATATGCTCAAAGCAATTCAAAGATTAAAGCACATAGAAGGAATTGATTGAAGTTTAAATGCAAATCACATGAACAAATACTAACTTGTTGATGATTTAACAAATCAAGGCTCACAAGTTGTATGAAATTAATTTGCCTTAAACATGTGATGCATTTTTAGTGTTGTTTTCAAAAACAAGATTTAACAAAGGTTTTAAAAAGATTGAAAACAACAATGATGATTCAAACAAGTTAAATTAACATGTTATAAAGAAATCAAAGTTTCAAACATAACATGTTTAACAAAGTTTAAAACTAAACTAAGTTTGAATCAAAGAAAAGAATTCATTACAACTTAATATCAAAGATTGAATGGAAGTAATGAATTCATTTCATCATAGTTATCATGCTAAAAACATTTACCAAAGATTTAAAACCAAGCATGAAACATATGATTAAATTAAGCAAAGCTTACTTGGAGATTTAACTTCATGATCCAAGCTTTAGCTTCCTTAATGACCTTCTTAATCCCCTTGGTTCATCCCCTTTATCTTCTCTTCAAACACCTCCAAGAAGGCTCCAAGTTTGCTCAAAAGTTTCTAACCTTTATCAAAGGGAATGAAGCCTTTTTATACACAGAAAACAGAGTTTCTGCGTGTCCTCGGTCGACCCCATGACAGGCCCGGTCGACCGACCCTTAACGGTCAGAAAAATGACCGTTGGAGAGCCAAACGGCTCTATGCCCAGTCGACCCGCAGTGTACGCGGTCGACCGGGATGTGTACCCGGTCGACCGGGTACACTGGGCCCTGGGCCACTTTTCCCATTTTGCATATTTTTGCAATTTTCAAAGATTTTTGATGTGGGACTTGTTGGGGCCATTAAATCAAGCTTGAAACATGATTTAAATCAATCTAAGTATTTTTTAAAATCATGAATCATAAAAAGCCACAAATCATTTGAAACTTTAAAACTTAGGCTAAGCTTGAATTTTGAAATTACTTTTACAAAATCAATTGCATCCAAAATTAAAACCAATTCATGCATAAAACATGAGTTTTACCATATTTTAAAAACAATGCATGGATAAAATAAGATTTCAATGTTTTCTAAAATAATGCAAGTGTGAGAAATCAAATGATGATTAAAATGATATGCATCCATCAAATTGCAATACACAAAATTCCTAACAGTTTTATGATAGGAAGCTTGCTTTATTTGACTGCTACAAGACCGGACCTTTTGCAAGCAGTATGTATGGTGGCTCGATTTCAAGCATCACCAACTGAGACGCACCTTACAGCAGTAAAAAGGATGTTTTGATATCTGAAAGGTACCATGGAGCTTGGTATTTGGTATCCTAAAGGCAAATCCTTCACTCTTGTTGCATACTCTGACGCCGATTGGGCTAGATGTATAGATGATCGCAAGAGTACAAGCGGTGGTGCATTCTATCTCGGTGAAAGGTTGGTGGCATGGCACAGTAAGAAACAAGATTCAGTATCCCTTTCTACAGCGGAAGCGGAATATATTGCAGCGGCAACTTGTTGTACGCAAGTGTTATGGATGCGGCAAATGCTCTCTGATCTAGGAGTTCCGACAACGGATCCTACGCCGATCCTCTGTGACAACACAAGTGCAATTCACATCTCCAAGAATCCTGTTCAGCATTCTAGAACGAAGCATGTTGCAATCCGCTATCACTTTCTGAAGGAAAAGGTTGCAGACGGTGAGGTAAATTTGGAATATGTTCCAACTACTGAGCAAGTTGCTGATATCTTCACAAAACCTCTGCCAAAGGAAGTCTTCGAGTATCTCCGAAAAAAATTAGGAGTTACTCACTCTCCTAATCCTTAGGAGTTGTGCTTGAAAGGGGGAGCAATGTATTCCTTGAATATCCTATTCGCTCCTTGGTTGGTCCCTTTGGACTTGTTGTCAAAGGGGGAGAAAGTCTTATGCTAGGAGAAAGCTATGCTAAGAAAAAGTTATGCTATGATAGCTTGGGGGAGAGTGGTATCAAGATTGTGAATATGAAGATCTTGATTCTGTTTGTTTTTTGAAGACAGGGAAGTGTTCCAAGTGTTGAAGTTCCAAGTGTTGCCAACAATTCCAAAGGGGGAGATTGTTGGAATTTGAGATGACTTGAGAAGTCTTATGAAGCATTGAAGTATTTAGTATCTCAAGTAATCATTTGATGTTGGAATTATTGTCAACACAAGTTGATAGTATGGTGTTGATAGTGTGGTTTTGATATAGCTTCAAAGAGAAAACAGAGCTAAAACAGTTCAGGAAATCAGAATTCCTGAAGCAGTGTGGTCGGTCGACCGAGGACCCCACGCGGTCGACCGGGCAAGACAATTAGCTCCCAGTTATTTTGTGCCACAGTGTGTCGCCGGTCGACCGGGGACCCCATGCGGTCGACCGAGCACGGGAACCAGAATTGCGCAGAAATTAGAAGTTGTGCACGAAAATTCAGGATTCTTGTGTATTTCGTTTGGGACTCTTTCTAAACGAATTCTAGCCTAATTTGAACACTCTTAAGGGTTACCATAACCTATATAAAGGCTTGCTTGGTTCGTTTTCCTATGTACAGAAGAGAAGAGAAGAGAAGAGAGAAGAAAATAGAGAGTTTTGGAGAGAAGAAGGTGCTGTTGCTGTGTGCAGTTGTGTTGCAAGTTTCTACAGCAAGTGTGGACGAGAATGTGCTCATGAAGATGGTGATTCATCCATAAGATAAGTGTCTCTCTGTTTATGCTTTAAATATCAATTTGTAAGGGATTGAGAAAGAGAGATTGTAGAGGGGAAGGGCTGTAGAAAAGTTCTCTACTTTAACTCTGTAGAACATCAAGTTGGTGCTTGGTGTTAGGGGTTTGGTGATCCTATCTGTTGGTGCAGATAAATTGTAAAGGGAGTAGGTGCTTCCTAGATAGTTGGTGCTATCTGAAACTTAAGGGTTGGTGCTCTTTGTCGTTGGTGCGACTAAATAGATACAGACCTATTCTGGATCGGTGTTCGGACAGTCTTTGAACCGTGGACGTAGCCTTTTGGTGAATCACGTTAAATCTGGTGTCCTTGTGTGATTTGATTTGCTTTTGTTGTTAAATTGGACCTGTTTTTAAGCAATCACTGATTCACCCCCCCCCCCTCTCAGTGATCGCGATATCTAACAAAGTGAATACATATTGATGCCTCTTAACATAGGCTGATAATGAAAGTGAAATCCTATCTATGACATATGCATGATGAATGCAAAGATCTATAAAAGATAACATATGCCTTAAAAACTTCTTCTATCTCTTTTGAAATTCAATGCTCATAAATGATGCAAATGTGAGATAGAGTAGCTAAGTGATTCACACATGTTTTTGAAATGATGACAAACTTGTTTTGGAAAGTCTAACATAAAACTAGCAAGTTTGTTTTAAAGAAACATTAAATGACTAACATGTGAAATACTATTCAAATGATGAAGTTAAAATGATAAATAAATTTTAAAATCAAGGCATGTTTAAACAATCAACATTTGAACACTTTGAACACTTTGATTATGCTATTTGAAGAAATCAAAGATTTAAAGAAAAGAATGAATAAAATAAGTTAAGAGGAGCAAACCCAATGAAGAATCAAAGGTTTGAAATGATTGATTTGCTCTCCTAGCTTCCCTCTAGCCTAGCATGGATGTCCCACATTCCTTAGCCCTCAAAAGTCTCAAAAGTGTTGGGTTCAAATCCCAAGGAAGGGTTCTTTTTATAAGTAAAAATGTCTCTTAACGGATCTATTGTTGGTCGACCGAACTCAACGGTCATATTCCAATGGTTATATATTTTGAAATTTGTGGACCAAAATACACTTGTCGGTTCACTGAGCTCAAGTTCGGTCGACCGACAGCTGACCGACAACAAACCGAAGTTCCCTGATATCATAGATTTCACATTCTGGATTCAGAGCTGACAACTGACTGAACTTTCGCTGATTTTTAAAGACTTGAAAAAATGATTTTTAAAATGAAATTCAAAACATGTTTATGCATGTCTTGACAAAATCTTTTGATGCTAAGATTAAAAACTAATAATGCATGAAGATTCCAATATTTTAAGAAGTATGAGTGCATGAGAGTTCAAGCTAAATAAAATGAATGCATCCAATCAAATTGCAAATTAATGAAAATCCTGACAATCCCCCCCTTTGCAATTTGATGGCAACTCTTGAAGCTTGACTCTCTCTCTTTCTTCAATGATACTTGGACATCTTCTAGCTACTTTGGATCTTAAGGAGCTTTGGATATTTGGGAGCGTTTGGATTTTCCTTGTGGGAGCAATCTTGAAAATTCTAAGGCCTTTGCTTCTCCCCCACAACATAAGCAACAAAGACGCTTTTCGATCTCCCCCATAGTTAGAAGACCATAGCTCTTCTCCCCCTCAAACAAAGCCAAAAATTTCTTGCCAACTTCTCTATTTCTCTCCCCCTTTGACATCTAATTGCAAAGGAGTTTGCCCATGAAAAAATAAAAACACAAACCTTGTCAGTAGCACCTGTTTATAATACAATGATAAAAATGAAATGTAGGAACATGTGGTTTATTCAACAAGGAATTAGTAATCAGGGCATGGGCCAATGCCCAATTGATGTCTCAAATTGATAAAACGTTCATTTCCAAGGGGTTTTGTAAAGACGTCAACCAATTGTGCATCAATGGGAACAAGAAGTAACTCAATTGTTCCTTGATCAGCATGATCACGGAGAACATGATAGCGAAAGTCAATGTGCTTGGTGCGTGAGTGTTGAACAGAATTCTTAGAGATACTAATAGCACTAGAATTATCACACATGATAGGCATACATTGTTGTAGAACATTATAGTCTAAAAGAGTTTGTTTCATCCATAACAGTTGAGCACAACAACTACCTGTAGCTATGTATTCAGCTTCTGCAGTAGATAAAGATACCGAATTCTACTTTTTACTATGCCAAGCTACTAAACGGTTTCCTATAAAGTAGCAACAACTATTAGTGCTATTCCTATCATTTATGGATCCTGCCCAATCAACATTATTATATCCAATCAATTGTAATGCAGAGTCACGGGGATACCAGATACCATAATGAGAAGTCCCATGAAGATATTTAACTATACGTTTGACAGCTTTAAGATGGGACTCACAAGGATCTGATTGATACCTAGCACATGTCCCAACACTGAAAGAAAGATCCAGTCTGCTAGTTGTGAGGTAGAGGAGGCTTCCTATCATACTTTTGTAGAGTTTTTGGTCTACCATTTTACCTTGTGGGTCACTACAAAGTTTTGAAGTAGATCTCATGGGGTTGCAACTAGCCTTAGAGTCTCCTAGACCAAACTTCTTGACAATTTCTAAAGCAAATTTGGATTGACTAAGAAAAATGCCTTTCTCGGTCTGATTAACCTGAAGTCTAAGAAAAAATTACAAGGGACCGAACAGACCCATCTCAAATGTGAAACTCGTTAACTCTGAAAATCCTTGAGCAAGCTTTTCGAAAGTAGATCCAAAAACGATATCATCAGCATAAATATGAGCAACGAGGATGTCTTAATCAATCTTTTTGATAAACAGAGTCTTATCTACTTTCCCACAATCAAAAACACATTTTCAATCAAATGGCTAGTAAGCTTTTCATACCAAGCCCTTGGTGCTTGTTTTAAACCATAAAGAGCTTTGTTAAGTTTATAAACATATTCAGGATGATGAAGATCTTCAAAGCCTTCTGGTTGTGTCACATAGACATCTTCCTCAATTTCTCCATTTAAGAATACACTTTAGATATCCATCTGAAACAACTTGATTACCATACTACTAGCATATCCTAATAATATTCATATGGATTCCAAACGGGCTACCGGGGCAAAAGTTTCCTCAAAATCAATTCCTTCTATTTGAGCATATCCTTTGGCGCGAGTCTTGCCTTGTTCCTTATAACATTCCCTGATTCATCTGATTTGTATTTATAGATCCACTTTGTGCCACTAGGATTTTTTTCGTTAGGTAGAGGAACAAGATCCCAAACATCGTTCTTCTTTAATTGACTCAACTCTTATTGCATTGCTTCCATCCATTCAGATTTAGTTTCAGCCTCAAAAAATTTTTGGGCTCGATTTGAGAGACAAAAGAGTAATGAGCACACAAATCTTGAACTTGTCTCCGAGTCATAGCCCCACTTCTGTTGTTTCCAATAACATTATCCAAGGGGTGATTCTTTATTAACCTGGTTGGTATAATCGCTGTGGACGGAATGATATCTTCATTTTCTTTCGGAATAGATGGTTCACTAATAGTTTCGGCTTCATCGCTGTCTTGCAGAGTTCTTCCAACTTGATTTGTTTCATCAATAACCACATGAGTTGATTCCATTATGGTCATGGTTCTATGATTGAATACTCTATAAGCATTGCTTCTATCAGAGTATCCTAAGAAAATTCATTCATCAGACTTAGGTTCGAATTTCTCTAACTGCTCTCTATCTCTCAGGATGTAACATTTACTTCCAAAAACTTTCAAATACCCCATATTAGGTTTTCTTTCAAAATAAAGTTCATAAGGGTTTTGTTGGTATTCTTAGTCAAATAAACTATGTTTATAAGATAACAAGCAGTATTAATAGCTTCAGCCCATAGATTCACTCCAACAGATGAGTCTTTTTGCTACGTTTATAAGCGTAGCAATAGAAACCAAAAGCGTTGCAAACGATTATAAGCAACGGTTTTGAAAGCGTCGATGTGCGGTTGCAGTTGATGCCAACGCAGAAGATAACTAACGACTCTACAAAGCGTTGCAAAAGGCATATGTGTCAACTACGGAATTAAGCGTTGCTAAAGCACTAAAAGTGTCTCTAGTTAATTTTTTTTCTTATTTTGATAATTTCCATTAAAATATGTTTCCCGACGCTTTTAAGAGTTGCAAAAGGTTCACTAACTGCAACGCTTTTGTATCTATTGCTGATTGTGTACTTTAGCTATGGCCTGTAAGTGTTGGTGATGTTATACTAATTGCTACGCTTTGTTACCGTTGGTGAAGTATTATAATTTGCAACCCTTCTAAGGGTTGTAAAAGTACCATTTGCGTGCACTAATATTATTCTCTAGAAAGTGTTAGCAACACTTATAAGGGTTGTAAAAAGACCATTTGCAAGGTATAACCGTTTATGCATTCCTTTATATTTGCAACCATTTGAATGTGTTGCAAAAGATCTTTTCTTCTTCCCTATTATAATTTCCTAATTTGCAGTTTTTATACATTCATTTAACAGTGGCCTATAAAAACCTCTACACATTCAAAAACATTTAACTAACAAAAAATTTAATTTCATAGGTTCCAAATGTAGAAAAGTGTCACAATATCCAAAATAATTTCCACATAGCCTTGCTAGTGATGTAAGTTTACAATAATCGCATCCTTCCTAAGCTTACAAAATATCGCTCAAAATTCAGGGGCTAAGTATTGCATTTACGATCATCTTGATCCATCCTTTTCAACCCCAACAATCCATCTTCGCAAAGTACTCATGATGTTGAACCATTCTGCAATTTCAAAAAAGAAAATTGGTTATATATGAAGGCGGCGCCAATAAACGACAAGTAGAGTTTAAGTGACAATATCAATTCAACATATGTCTGCGGTAATATGATGCAGGACGATTAAAGTTCAGGACCCGCAGGCCCTGATGGACCCGCCAGATGGGGTCCACATGATCTCTAATTCTGAGATCCCTATCATTAGTTTAGCTAGTATCTAAATTAGTAGTGTTACTTTATTTACTTATTTCTAGAATAGTAGGTTGCTTAATTGTTTAGGAAGATTTCCTTTCTAATTTATATGTTGATTAGGATTAGCTATTTCCTTTATTGCTTATTTGGGAACAATGCTACTCTATATATAGAGAAGCTCTTTCTTGTCATGTTCATGATATAATTTCAATACAATTTAGAATCGTGAGTTACTGTGATTATTTCACTCAGGGTTTTGAGCCTTAAGGCTCGATCTCACCGTCGGAGGTGTAGATCTTCATCGTGGCCTTCGGGCTACGCCATCAATTGGTATCAAAGCCGACGATCCATCTCATATCGCCAGTTTGATCACCGATCCGCGGTATCCCGTCACCCCACCGATTCATTACCATTGCCACTAACACATCATCATCATCATCTTCCAGACCATCCCTGCCCAGTGAAATCAGAACCCACACCACTTTTCCTCTTCTCATAACCCTGTTCCAGCCCATCCGCCACCCCCTGCAATCATCCAGAACCCATTCCCCATCACCGTAACTAGCACTCCATACAGCCGTTCATCACCATCATATTACATCAGTCACTCTCGTCCCAAATCCCAGCCCTAAACAATTTTTTCCCCCAAAACCCACATCTCCCGAACCCTACTTCCCAGTCCACAGAATACCTCATTAAAAACCCAAATCCTTTTCCAATACCCCAACCTGTCCCCAATCGGATCCCCAACTGCCCAGTCCCTTCATCGTCATCCCAACAGACCCCACTCGATACCCACATCTCCTCGAAACCCAAATTCCATAAATCCCAGCCCCGCCGAAAATCCACCGACCTAAACCTCACCAGCCCCATCGCTGACCCCCACCTACCATCACCGACACCAATCACACCCCTCCCGACCCCTCTTCCCCATCTTATCGAGACCCCTTAATCCCGAGAAGTAAAAAAAAAAAAACCAGAAACAGAAAGAAAGAGGAAGAAGGAGAACACCGCAACATAGCGCCTGCAACACCAGCAGCTGTCGCCATCGCCAGCCATCACATTCACCTCCATCGCTGCAAAGGCCTCACCACAATCGCCAGAGCCCTTCATTCTTCTTTACCTTTTTCCTTCTTCAAGTCAAACAAGTAAGGGTTTACAACCCCTTTTATTTTCCTTCCTACACAGAAACCAAAGCCGAGCCAGAAAACCTCTCCCACGTGCTTGGCAGTTCTTGATTTGGGCCTGCCTCAAGTTCAGGTTTGACCCGAATCCGACCCAGCCCAATCGAAGCATCGTTTAAAAAAATTGCATTTGAAACTTCATGGCCACCCGAGGACGTCAATACCACAGGTTTCTCACCAATTACCAGTGGGATGAGCAATTGAATAAATTGGGACATGACATGGACGCTGTGATTAAGCGACTGGAATTTGTTGAAGCTGTTCTAAATGAACTTCAAAGAACTCAGGCTACAGGAAGAACAAAATCTGCTATCACAGACCTGGATCCACAAACATCTGGAACTGAAACTCAGATCAATCCACTAATGACCACTCTCCAGGCAACTAGACCAAGGGCCCAAGTGACTCTAGTCCCACCTGGTCCTCAGCATCAGCATCGCGAGACCATGTTTGACATGGTACAATGCCATTTAATTGAACGTGATGATGATGAGCCATGCGGTGCACCACATACATATGACATCACTAGAAAGGTGCGACTAGAGATCAGTGACTTTTCAGGGGATCTCCATCCCAAGACCTTCGTCGACTGGCTCAATTCGCTCGACGACTATTTTGCGTGGTATAAAATGAATGATGCCCAGAAGATAGCCTTCACAAAATTTAAGCTCAAGGGTCCTGCACGCATTTGGTGGCAAAGTGTTGAAAACAGTAAACTTGCCTTTGGACATCCTATCTTGTAGTGGGAAAACATGAAGCAGCGACTCAAGCAAAATTTTCTTCCTTCTGACTATATTGATTCCCTGCATAAAGGATACCTTAGTCTGCAACAAGGTGCCTCTTCTCTGGATGAGTATTCCAATTTGTTTCGTGAATATATAGTGCCTTGCAATCTCCCGACTAATGATGGACTCATCATCAACAAATACATTGAAGGCTTACGTCCTGATATTCGGCAACGAATTTCTATGTTTGATTTCAATGATATCAACGAAGCCTATTGTAAAGCCCGTAAAGCACAGCATGAAATTCAGTTGCGGAGGCGAGAAAGGTACCAAGCCGGGTCCACTATACAACCTCCAATACCTCCCAACAGTCGTTTATTCGACCGAGACCACCACTGGCACAGCTACATCAAACCCAAGGGGTACCACAACGGCCACTTCCTCCCCAAAATCAGCGGCAACAGGCACCACAAAATGATCCTCAAAACAAGAAGCCAAAGAAAAGGCAGAGGCTTCCTGTACCGCTTCACTGGAGCCAACAAAAACATCCCTTCCAGAGACTTCAAAGGGGGTAAGAAAATTCACTCTCAGTGATTTCATGCCACCTCAATTCAAAGAAGCCACGCAGGAGGCATCATACTCTTGCAATTCGGTAGTTGGATTCTCCATTGATGGATACGAGTCCAGCAACACCGATGATGGATTCCAATCCAACTACACAGACAAGTGGGAGGAGTCCCTTGAAACAGGAGAATATCTCTCCGATGAAGAATGGATTCCTGAGACTCATCTTATGCCAGTAATCTGGTATAACCCCCTACAGCCACAAGGATCCTGGTCTGATGATGAAGAAGACCAAGAGGCTGTACAAGAAAATGTTGCTGACCCAGCACCTCTCATTGCTCTAGTGGAAATCAACCATCTTGAGCCACAAAGAGCTGATGAAGAAGAAGATTTGGCTCCCATACCTGATCTTGAAGAATATGCAAGGATCTTGCAGCGTCTCGCTAGAACAAGAGCAAGACCGCGTCAACGAGCTTCCTCGCAATCCAGAGCCTGAAGTCCCGGAAGACCATCAGGTACATCCTCCCTTAACTCCTGAAAATGGAGAAAATTGCTGGATAGACGATCCTCTTACATCCGAGGATGAGTCTGACTCCGATCAGGCAACGTCTCTTGTTAGAGCTTCCAGTAATGTGATAATTCGGGATTATAGCCCTTCCGAAACATCGTCTGATGAGAGCAGTTACACTCCGGCGACGCCTAGCAATGTATCTTCTGCAGCCACCTCATCTCACGTGACTTTCACTGAAATGACACCCTCTCAGGTTTCTTCTTCGGAGACTGTGACTTCAAAGTTCACTCCCTTCCTGACTGAAGAATCCCCAGCTATTGATGCTTAGGACGATGAATTGGTCAACGAAGAAGAAAGGTTGCTGGATGCTCTTCAGGACTTGTTCCCGAAAAATGCTCCGTGCAACACAATCACTGAGGATGGCAACTCTGCTGCTGATACACCCTCAGTAAATGAAAAACGACAGCCTCTTGATCCTGAAGACAATCTTCCAAACGAAGACCCTTCTCAAGAAGCTCTTGAAGTTAATAGAGGCACCCGCTCTGGCCGGGACTACCACAAAAATTACAACCAATCTTCCTTTACATATGTAAATCCTTCGGGAAAAGATATTGTAAGCGCCCCTAGTGGCAAAGTGGTCTATGTCCTTTTTTTTTGTTTATATATATATTAGATCTTTAATGAACTAATCGAAGAGAAACGATGGCCCAAACCCTTAGTCGAACAGGCTCAACATTTCTGCAAGCACGATGAACGATATGAAAGGATCAAGGTTTCTCAATTTTGAATCCAAAATGAAAAATCTGATTTTTTTTTCTAGATCTTTAATGAACTCATCGAAGAGAAACGATGGCCCAAAACCTTAGTTGAAAAGGCTCAACATTTCTGCAAGCACGATGAACGATAGGAAAGGATCAAGGTTTCTCAATTTTGAATCCAAAATGAAAAATCTGATTTTTTGATTTTTTTGATTTTTATTTTTTAGTTCTTTAATGATCTCATCGAAGAGAAACGATGGCCCAAAATTTCTGCAAGCACGATGAACGATAGGAAAGGATCAAGGTTTCTCAATTTTGAATCCAAAAATCCGATTTTTTTTAAAAGAGAAAGAGTGGAAATAAATTCAAAGAATTAGAAATTTCCAAAAAATCTCATCTCATTTCTTTTAGATGCGGAATCCAACATAGGCCACCAATTAGAAAGTAGCCAAGGAATCAAGAAAAGAAGTATAAGCATAGAGCAATAGATATGATATGCAAATATTTCATTTCTAGCATCGTGTTCTCAAATGAATGGGTCCCACCAGGTGTGCCAGCTTGATGGACCAGCGCATTCTGCCCGCTCGGTTCTACCGAGGTCGGCGGACGTGGGAGTCCATTTGGGTTCGACCCTTTCGTAACCGGAGGGGGCAGAGGCGCGCATCAACATTTCTTTTGTGTGGGTGTGCCAGATTTTCTATTTTTACTTGGAATTGTAAATGGTGATCCGGAGATCGACCTTCGCAAGTAAAAAGGAAATCAACTTCTTTCAAGTTTTCCATTGCACATATATTTAAGAAAAGAGGCATTTTTCTTGATTTACCGTGAAAGGCGATTTTTTTGGCGTTTATAGCCGATTTTGGCATTTATAGCCGATTTTTGGTGTTTATAGGCGCTTTTGGCGTTTATAGCCGATTTACAATTCTTATCAATAATGAAAGACAAGAATTGTGATTTTTATCTCTTTTTAAAAAAAATACAAACTGCAATGAAAAGCAAGAAAAGGAGGATCTAACTTCTCAGGAGATTGTGGAGGACCCGTTCAGATTGACGGTCGCAAGCCATATGTGGACTTCGCCATCATCCATGCACATGAGAACAGATGATGCTATTGATTCGCTTGGCTTGGTTATAACCTCAGGTTTTTTTAGGACAAAGACCAAAAAGAGGTCCTATGTCCAATAAAAAGCTAAGTAGACGGGTTGAAAAGCCACGTCTAAGCCATTGGAGGCAGAAGGAGAAGGCAAGGACCTTGGGGGGGTACCCCCCAAGGGACTTTTGTCACCTTGTAGCGGTGGTCGGTGTAGAACTTCCGCAAAGTTTTCTCTCTTTCTTTCTCTGGATTTCTGTGCTTTTTTTCTGATCTGGGATCTGTCTTCTTTTTCCGATGATCTCTGTGATTTTTCCGATCTCTGTGATTTTTCCGATCTGGAATTCTTTGGAATGCTCTCCAATTTATAGGCTTTTAGGTAGCCATTTAGGAGGATTTATGAGCCTTAATTGTCATAAAGCTACATAAAGGGAGGAGTTACAAGATTGAATTCTTTATTTTGTAACTCCTTTTTCTTGGCTTCTGATTGGCCGGAGGAGATTGAAGGCTTTTAATCGCCTTTAATCGCCATGATGGGAGGAGTTTCATGGGTTAAATGCCATGAATCTCTTGACTTGTAACTGCCGAATGCTTCTTTCTGATTGGGCCGTCCAAAGAAATGGATTAATGACTGTAATAAAGCTAGCCAATTAATCGCATTAAGTGGTCGCCAAGCAGTTGAAGAGTCGCGGGCCGTGCCGCTTCTTTTGGGTTTCTTCTGGCGATGATCATCGATGGATCTTCATGTAGATCGACATCGAATGACCATGTAACTTCAGGTGTTGGTTGCCAATAGCGGGCGGTGCCATCTGTCCTGTCGATTTCTCGATCGGTCGGGTAGAAAGCACACTTTTTGTGGTTGACCGGTTGGTGATCAATGTTGATTTCGATACTCTTGATGATTGACCCGTGATTTTAACGGATGTCAGAGGATTTGGTGTCTCAAAAGTATGAATTTTGGAAAATACCAGAGGTCAGACGCTTCGAATCGTGAAAAAAGGGCAAAAAATGGGGTTTCCGGGGCCCTCCCGGCGATCCCGGGCTCCAGGGTCGCTTGCGACCCTAGGGGGTTTTCCCCCCTTTTGTCCCGTTTTCTGTCCGTTTTTGTTGTTTTCGATTCTTTTTTCTTCTGTATTTTTCCTTGACTTTTTTTTATCATTTATTGGCCTGATTTCCCTGTAGAAAACCAGATGAGAATCCTTGCATTTGTTTTGCAAAGTTTCCAATTTTCTGAGAAAGCCGAAGACTTTGTCGCGCAGAGCTGCCGATTTTCCGTCAGAAGCTGAAACTGGGTCAAACGATGTCGGAATGACCTAAAATTTATGGTGAAGCCTTCTCAGCAATAAATAAGACCAACCATAGGCTTTTGTTTGAGTTTTGAAGCCGTTTGGGGTCCTATCACCAGTAGACTTGCTTATGTCGCAATGAAGACGTCGCGGCTTGATGTGCGGTCAACCGATGTCCGATTGACTTGAAATTTGACAAGGAACCTATTGGAGTCATTTTAAGATGAACCATAGGCTCTGTCTTGGAAACCATGGTCCCGGGGAGCTTCGCCGCCGAGATGCCTGATTTGGCTTTCGAGCGTCAAAGTCTAGTCAAATGTTGTCAAAATGACCTGAAATTTGACGTGTAGCCCTTGGTAAGCATTTTGAAGCTATCCATGTGCTCTATCTGATGAGTGATGGCCTCGGTGGTTCTCGCCGCCGAGAGGCTTGATTTAGCTGTTCGAGGGTTGATGTAGGGTCAAACGTTGTCGGTTTGACTCGGAACTTGACGTGGAGCCTCTTGGATGTATTTTGAGACCATCTATACGCTCTAATCGAAAATTTGGTGTCTCCGATGCTTTCACCGCTGGGAGCTCCTTTTCAGCTGCCGGAGAAGCGAAGTTAGGCCAAATGATTTTGAAATGGCCTGAAACTTCTTGTGTACTCCTCTTTTGGCTGTCTTGAAGGATCTTGCAGTTTTTGTTTGATTCTGACAAGATTTGATTTTGGAAGTAGCATTGCCTATTTATGGCAAGTTGCGACTTCATGTAGCTTTTTGGATCTTGAAGAAGCAATGTGACATTTTTGGTGTCAACGGCGCTTAGCAAATTGCATTGTGTCGGCTACATGGTAGGCCAGTAATAACCTAACCTTTTTATCTGATCATAGAGCTTGGGACCAGCCTGATGAGCTCCGCAAAGACCAGCATGAACTTCTTTTAGTGTTTCTTCAGCCTCTTGTTGTGACAAGCAGCGTAGAAGTACTCCGTTGAAGGATTTCCTGTAAAGGATTTTTGAAGGAATATCCAAATGAAAGCTTGGGGTTCGCCTTTGGATGCTTACCCGTTCTTTTGGATCTTCAGGTAGGGATTCCGAACATAATGTAATCAATGAACGGATCCCTCCAGTCGCCGATTGAAGTTTGAAGGATTGAAATCCGACTTCCAACCACTTGGTGGCATTCAGCAACTGCTTGATGTGTGTTAAGAGGAGGAAGGATTCTTCTTTCGCACGCTGTGATTTGCATGTTTTCCCCTTTCTGGACTGCCATAGATGCAGCAAGTCCAACCAGGGCATCTGCACGTATGTTTTCACCTCTACGAATATGGGTGATGTGACAGATGTCAAACTTTTGCAGAAGCGATTGTGCTTTGTTGTAGTAAGGCAGCAAATCTGGCTTCCTGACTTCAAATTTCTGATTCATCTGGTTGACGATCAGTTGAGAGTCTCCAAAGACTTCCAGCATGGTGATACCGGATTCGATGGCGAGTTCCAATCCTAGGATCAGAGCTTGATATTCAGCTGCATTGTTTGTTTATGTTTCCAGTAGCGAGAAAGCATGTGGAATCATGTATTTGTCGGGGCTAACAAAGAGGATGCCAACTCCCGAGACCAGCTGTCTTTTTTCATTTGTCCTGGTTGCACCGTCAAAGTACATGTCCCAGGAGGCACTTTGTGAGAAAGTCTCCACATTGTAGACTGGTTCGTCTGGGAGATCATCTCTGAGTGGAGAATCTTTAGGCAATGGATGCTCTGCGAGAAAGTCCGCTAGAGCTTGCCTTTTGATCGCCTTTTGCGGTACATACCTGATATCAAATTGTGACAGAAGGATGGACCATTTTGCCAGTCGAGCATTGAGAGAACCTGCCTTTGTGACAAGGACCTTCAAGAGGTTGACCCTCAAGACAAGGTAGACTGTGTTGGAAAGTAAGATGTGACGCAGCTTTTGTACTACGAACATCACTGCAAGACATTCTTTTTCGACTGGAGAGTAGCGATGCTCTGCACCTACTAGCATGCGGCTGAGGTAATATAGAGCAGCTTCTTTTCTTTGATCATTTTCTTGCGCAAGCAGAGCTCCCAGAGAGTGATCAAGGGCTCTTGTGTACAAGATGAATGGTTTTCCAGTGGTAGGAGCAGCTAACACAGGAGGCTTTGTCAGGTATGACTTGATATCTTGGAAAGTAGCTTCACAGTCAGTATCCCAGACAAAGTTTACACATTTTTTCATCAACCGGGAGAATGGACGGCATTTCCCCGAAAGATTGGAGATGAACCGTCTGATGTAGGCCAATCTCCCTTGAAGCCCTTTGAGTTCTCTCAAGGTTCTTGGAGAGGGCATTTCTAGAATGGCTTTGACTTTTATGGGGTCAAGCTCTATTCCAGCTTTCCGAACTAAGAATCCGAGGAACTTACCCGACGAGACGCTGGAGAAGCATTTCAAAGGATTCATTCGCAGTTTGTGTTTGCGAAGCCGGAGGAAGACTTCTCGAAGGTCTTCGAGGTGATCTTCTTTTCTTTTGCTTTTGACGGCGAGGTCATCAACGTAACATTCAACCGTCTTGTGCTGCATATCTTGGAATATCTTCATCAAAGCCCTCTGATATGTGGCACCAGCATTTTTCAGACCAAATGGCATGACTATGTAGCAATACACGCCAAATGGGGTCCGAAAAGATGTATGTTTTTCATCTTCAGGATGCATCTTTATCTGATTGTAGCCAGAGAAACCATCCATGAATGTCATTCGCTCGAATCCACAGGTATTATCAATCATTACCTCTGGTATGAGGAGTAGAAATTCATCTTTAGGGCATGCGCCATTCAGGTCTCTATAGTCAATACAGACCCTGATCTGCCCGTTTTTCTTTGTCACGGGGACAATGTTGGCCAACCATTCAGGATTTTGTTCCTCACGGATGAAGCCGACGCCTTTGAGTTTTTGAACTTCTTGTTCAATTTTATCCATCACATCTGGACGGAATCTTCTTTGGCCTTGCTTGACAGGCTTGATGTCTTCTTGAAGATTGAGTTTGTGGACCGCTATTTTTTGGTCAAAGCCAGGCATTTCAGCGTAAGACCATGCAAAACAAACAACGAACTCACGAAGAAAGGCGAGATACTCGGGTAACTCATCATCCTTTATATTCTTGCTTATGAATACAGGACGTGGGTTATCTGGTGTTCCCAAGTCTATCTTTTGAACAGGATCTTCTATTGGAAGGTTTGAAGGTGGTTCCTCCATAATATTTTCGGAGGCTTCCAGCTCAACGAAACCTTCTGGGGTTTCAAGGGCATTTCCAGACCAAGGTTTTGTTCCTTTCCACGGGTCTTCTTGATCGGTAATTTTCCCAAGGCTTGCTATGAGATGATCCCAATCGCCTGTTGAAACCGGGTCGAAGTCGGCTACTTCTTTTGGAGATGAGGGTTCTTCTGGGTCAGAAGACCACACGTCTGTGCCATCGGACAACTCCTCTTCATTTTCAGAGAAATCGTGCTAATTGGATGAGCTTCCTAGATCTTTGTCAGGTGACTCATCAAAGAGATATCCAGGGAGATTGATGTCTTCATGGACTTGAGATGTTGAGGCTTGGTCAGTATATTGACTTTTAAGCCTTTAATTCAACTATCTCAGGGGAGTGTCGGGATCATACCCTAACCCGTGTGAAGACTTTTCTACATAGCCGTAGAGTCTCCAATCTTCCAGCTGGCTTTTGGTCAAGACGGGCCCCAATGGCGTGAGAATATCGCGTCCTTCTCCCAAACCAACTGGGTTTTGAGCGTCATAGCCCATTTTCTTCATAATAGCTTGTGCCACAGAACTATATAAGGATAGTTGAGGCATACCTTCATTTTGGAAAGGTTCAAGTATGGAGTTTGATGAAGAAGCATCCGATCTATGGAAGAAGATCGGCTTTTCCTTTGCTGAAGTTGCTGGA
The DNA here is from genome assembly GCA_012931725.1 of Litsea cubeba. Taxonomy (NCBI): domain Eukaryota; kingdom Viridiplantae; phylum Streptophyta; class Magnoliopsida; order Laurales; family Lauraceae; genus Litsea; species Litsea cubeba. The sequence continues at coordinate 55,356,948 of CM022948.1, forward strand.
ACAACGAAGGAAGCTGACGTAGGATCTTCTATGTCAGAAGTTGTCTCCATTGGAGTAAGAGCAGGCTGAACTTGTTGAGCGTCAGCTTGGTTTGACGATGTGTCGTCTTCTGGCTCTGAGTCCGAATCCGTGTCTTGCATGATAGACACGAAAGAGATAACAAATTTGCCCCTAGGCTTTTGCTTTGCCTTCTTTACTTTAGTTGTGATGACCAAAGGCTTTGAAGGTTTGAGGGAGATGATGAAGGGAGTTTGAATGCTCTCTTCGCATTTACAGGATGGTTTGTTTTCTTCCGTGATTGTTGAGGAGCCTTGCCTTTATCTTTCTGGAGATTTTCGGCAAAGGGTACTGTGTGCTTCTCCTTTTCTTCTTTTTCTCCTTCATACATTTGTGAGTCTGCAAAGTGGACTTCTTTACCTTTGAAGGGTTTTCTGTCCGTCGTCGCCAACGAACTTGATGCATTGATGTAAAGTTGAAGGGACCACACCATTCTCGTGGATCCAGGGGCGTCCGAAAAGGATGTTGTAGCATGAAGGGGTTTTTATTGCATACACTGTGACCTCAGAGATAAAATCACCAATCTGCAACTTGAACCTGATTTTGGCGATAGGCCTTTGAGTACTCCCATCGTATCCAAAGATAGATACAGATGTGTGGCTCAGCTTGCTGGGTGGGATGCCCAACACTTCGAGAGCCGATGTGGAGATGAGGTTGAGTGCAAAACCTGGGTCGATCTGAACTCTGTGCATAGGCATTTCCTTGATGTATCTTGTGAAGTACAGGGGTCGGTTATGCCTTGTTTCGCCAAGCAGGAGGTCGTCCTTTGTGAAGGCGATGGTTGCACTGGCTGCTTTTTTAACCGAGAGGCATTCAATGCATGATCCCTCAGTTTTCTTCTTTTCTCCCTTTGAGGAAGCTTCTGAGTTTTTGACCCGGTAATCCATTTCAATTTGGAGGACTTGCAGGGCATGTTTGTCGACATCCTCATTCAGCTTTTATAATTCTAAAATGAGATTATCACGAGTGTGCGGAGACATTCGCAACAAATCTAGGATGTGCAGATGTGCAGGTATGTGCTTGAAGTATTCAATCAAGTCATACTTGAAAGCCTCCTTAGGGCCTGCATGTTCATCATTGTTACCACTAGGGGCGCTTACAACATCTTTTCCCGAAGGATTTACAAATGTAAATGAAGATTGGTTGTAATTTTTGTGGTAGTCCCGGCCAGAGCGGGTGCCTCTACCAACTTCGAGAGCTTCTTGAGAAGGGTCTTCATTTGGAAGATTGTCTTCAGGATTAAGAGGCTGTCGTTTTTCATTTGCTGAGGATGTATCAGCAGCAGAGTTGCCATCCTCAGTGATTGTGTTGCATGGAGCATTTTCCAGGAATAAGTCCTGAACAGCATCCAGCAACCTTTCTTCTTCGTTGACCAATTCATCGTCCCAAGCATCAATACCTGGGAATTCTTCAGTCAGGAAGGGTGTGAACTTTGAAGTCACAGTCTCAGGAGAAGAAACCTGACAGGGTTTCATCTCAGTGAAAGTCACGTGAGATGAGGTGGCTCCAGAAGATACATTGCTAGGCGTCGCCGGAGTGTAAGTGATCTCATCAGACGATGCTTCGGAAGAGCTATAATCCCGAATTATCACATTAAAGGAAGCTCTGACAGGAGACGTTGTCTGATCGGAGTCAGACTCATCCTCGGATATAAGAGGATCGTCAATCCAGCAATTTTCTCCATTTTCAGGAGTTAAGGGATAATGTACCTGATGGTCTTCAGGGACTTCAGGCTCTGGATTGCGAGGAGGCTCGTTGACACGGTCTTGCTTTTGTTTTAGAGCGAGACACTGCAAGATCCTTGCATATTCTTCAAGATCAGGCATGGGAGCCAAATCTTCTTCTTCATCAACTCTTTGTGGCTCAACATGGTTGATTTCCACTGGAGCAATGAGGGGTGCTTGTTCAACAGCATTTTCTTGTACAGCCTCTTGGTCTTCTTCATCATCAGACCAGGATCCTTGTGGCTATAGGGGGTTATACCAGATTAATGGCATAAGATGATTCTCAGGAACCCATTCTTCATCGGAGAGGTATTCTCCTGTTTCAATGGACTCCTCCCACTCGTTTGTGTAGTTGGATTCGAATCCATCATCGGTGTCGCTGGACTCGTATCCATCAATGGAGAATCCAACTACCGAATTGCAAGAGTATGATGCCTCCTGCGTGGCTTCTTTGAATTGAGGTGGCATGAAATCACTGAGAGTGAATTTTCTTACCCCCTTTGAAGTCTCTGGAAGGGATGTTTTTGTTGCCTCCAGTGAAGCGGTAGAGGAAGCCTCTGCCTTTTCTTTGACTTCTTGTTTTGGATGGGTCTTCTCTTGCCGTTTGAGCTTGAGGAGTATTTCCTAGCCTGCCTTCGCTGTTGAGATGTAGGCTTTGTTTTCACGACCTCCCAGTTTTCATCTTCTAGGAGATCGGGATGTACCCATATGGGTTGTCCGTCTGGTGTCGGGTAAGGAACCAGTTCCTCGGACACTTGGATTGAGTTTATCACCTTGAAGGAAGTAGTGATCTTCTTCTTCGGTGATTCATTCTCCCCCTATTTTAGGCTGCACAGCTGAGCCATAGTAGCGAGATGATCCTCACCTTTGAAGTGAGTCAGGAAGCGTGTCTCTAGCATGGCCCAGTTTTGGATGGAGTCCTCCGGCAGAGTGGAGTACCAATCAAAGGCCGTACCTTTTAGGGTACTTGCAAAGAGGCGGATCTTGAGTGCATCTTGATCCGCGATAGCTCCCGTCAAGATCTTGAAGTGGATGACGTGCTGTCTAGCTGATCCTTTCCCTGTATATGTTTGGAGAGTAGGATGCTTGAATTTTGTGGGGAACAGGACCGAGTCCATCCATAAGGGATATGGTGGCCTGATCCCATGCTCCTTGAGTATATCCTCTTCTTTTGGTTTGGCGAGGATACCGTCTACGTCCTTTTTGGTAAGGGCGCGTGACTCATTTTCTTCTCTATTTACCTCATCATCTTGATGATTCGGAGGAGGTTCATTGTTCGCCTGATTTTGGAAGGTATGGAGAAGGTTTTCCATCAGAGTTTCAATCCTCTGCTGGCCTTATTCCAACTGCTGGATGCGGGTGATTGCATCATCTTGAGGTGGATTGCGGGGTGGTGGCTCAGAATTTGTAGCCAGGACGTTCATCCCTCGAGATTCGAACGAAGAAACTGTCCTGGTGACTGAGCTGGGGCTCATTCTTTTTGAAGAAGAGCTTGAGGAAGGATCACTCTGCCGTCCTTTGCTTGAAGGAGCAGGGGATTCTTTTGAGTGTCTTGTCCTGGAGACACTGCGGGTCATCGGACGTCGGACATGGATTTTTATTGGTGACTTTTGGCGTCTTCTGGTTTTTCCAACCATATAGACAGCAGCAACTTGGTTGGGTCTTTCTTTTTCGACCCATTTGGGAGAGACTTGAAGTGTAGGAGGCTGGCTCCTTTGCTTCTCTAGTCTCTTTTGCCGATACGACGGGCGGCGGCATATACGACGAGCAATTTGAGCTTCAGTCAGCTCTGGCTGGGCTTTGACGATGAAGGATGTGCTCCCTCGGGCGCAGCAGCGGAGCCTGTCTTCTTTGTAGCTGGGCAAGGACAGGATGCGAACCCGGTCCTTCGCCTGTTGCAGCGAAGCTTTGAATTTTTCAAGTTCAGCCCCTGTAGAGATGAAGGGTCGAACTGCAAGTTTGTAGGCCTTAGCAGGTGCTTGCAGAGGCCTTGTGATGCGTGACTTGATTTTGGGCTTGTAGGAACAAGCCGGCTCATGCTGGGTTGACTTGGGAGTCAGGTTGGAGATGGGTCTCTCCTCTTTCATGTAAGCAAGCGGGTAGAACTGGTTCTCCTTGAGTGGGGCCAGGAATGCTGGCTTGGTGGATGTTTGGGACCTTCTTTGTTTTGGTGAAGGTCTTGGGGACCAAGTCTTGGGATAGACCTGGTCGTTTGAGGGTTGAGGCTTCGTGGGGCTGCCATGGGCTTCGGGCCTTCTGGTGCTCGCCTTTGGTGTCACGGTAGTGACACGTTGAGAGGCGAGTTTCTGCTTCTTGGAAGGAGCAGTTTGTTCCTCAGGAAGTGGGAATGGTCCCAGCGTCCCAAAGACGATAGTCCGGGGAGTCGAGGTCGACCCGGAGTTTAGAGAGTTGCCGAGGGTGTTGACGCTTCGGCAACTGATGGGGCGCTTGTAGGTGCACGTGGTTTGCTTCTGTTGAAGCATAAGTTGGTGCTTGTTCTCGTCGAAGGTAATGGTTAGTGAAGCTGCCATTGTTAGTTTTTCGAAAAGTTTCTGAAACAAGACTACATCCATTAGTAGTCACAAGAATATAATGATCATAAATGGGAAGTTCTATGGTTTTGTCTTTTCAAATTGCTCGAGGAAGATGACCCAAGCAATATGAAGAAGGCAGAAAGCCATAGAGGGTACAATTGTTCTGATCGCAGGTATGGTAAGCCCAGAATGAGCGTCCTAGTGACTGCTAGAAGCAATTGTGAACTTAAATTCGACTTATCGAGAAGCAGAGCTTGCTCGAGGTAAGAAGAATATAAAGTTGGAGTTACAATTGTGCCGGTCGCGAATACAGTAGTTCCTGAAAGGGCGTACTAGTACCGCTAGACACAAATGTTGGGAGACCGCATCCATGAGATGAGATTCCTAGTTTTGAAAGGTCAAGATTAGATTCATCAAAGAGAGCAGATGGTATTCCGATCCAAATACGGTCTCAGCGATTTCCGCGAGCGCCAGTATTCAGAAGGAAATGAACCATAATTTCTCGGATCTGAATCCAAAAATGACGAGTTTTTTTTTTTTTTTGAAAGGCCAATATCGGGTTCATCAAAGAGAGCAAAAGACACTCCAATCTGAACACGGGCTCAGCGATTTCCGCAAGCGCCAGTGCTTAGAAAGGAGAAGACCAAGATTTCTCCAATCTAAACCCAAAATGACGAAAGTTTTTTTTTTGAAGATTTTTTTTAAAAAAAATCTTTTATTTATTTATTATTTTTTTAAGGTTTTTTTTTTTTTAAATTCATTTTTTATTTTTTATTTTAAATTTTTTATTTTTAAAAAATTTATTTAAAAGACGAGAGAGTACACATAGGCCTCCTAAGCCGGTCTTATGAAATCTCGATTGATAGAATTGCCCCCAGGTAAGGGTAGGATTACTTAATGAACCCGTTTGGAGGACCCTTGCCTAGAATAGTCAAGTTGTCTCCACACTCTGGACAAGGCTTTTCTTGAATCAATCATGATCAAAGAACGCAGCTGGTTTAACCTTAGTGTTATATGTCTACTTTTATATATATATATATATATTTTTAGATCTTTAATGAACTCATCGAAGAGAAACGATTGCCCAAAACCTTAGTCGAACAAGCTCAACATTTCTGCAAGCACGATGAACGATAGGAAACGATCAAGGTTTCTCAATTTTGAATCCAAAATGAAAAATCTGATTTTTTATTTTTTTTAATTTTTTGTTTTCTAATGAACTCATCGAAGAGAAACGATGGCCCAAAACCTTAGTCGAACAGGCTCAACATTTCTGCAAGCACGATGAATGATAGGAAAGGATCAAGGTTTCTCAATTTTGAATCCAAAAATCTGATTTTTTGTTTTTTTTTTCTAATGAACTCATCGAAGAGAAACGATGGCCCAAAACCTTAGTCGAACAGGCTCAACATTTCTGCAAGCACGATGAACGATAGGAAAGGATCGAGGTTTCTCAATTTTGAATCCAAAATGAAAAATCTGATTTTTTGTTTTTTTTTGTTTTTTGTTTTCTAATGAACTCATCGAAGAGAAACGATGGCCCAAAACCTTAGTCGAACAGGCTCAACATTTCTGCAAGCACGATGAATGATAGGAAAGGATCAAGGTTTCTCAATTTTGAATCCAAAAATCCGATTTTTTGTTTTTTTGTTTTTCTAATGAACTCATCGAAGAGAAACGATAGCCCAAAACCTTAGTCGAACAGGCTCAACATTTCTGCAAGCACGATGAACGATAGGAAAGGATCAAGGTTTCTCAATTTTGAATCCAAAATGAAAAATCTGATTTTTTTTATTTTTTTTTCTAATGAACTCATCAAAGAGAAACGATGGCTCAAAACCTTAGTCGAACAGGCTCAACATTTCAGCAAGCACGATGAACGATAGGAAAGGATCAAGGTTTCTCAATTTTGAATCCAAAATCTGATTTTTTTTTGTTTGAAAAGAGAAAGAGTGGAAATAAATTCAAAGAATTAGAAATTTCCAAAAAAATCTCATCTCATTTTTTTTAGATGCGGAATCCAACATAGGCCACCAATTAGAAAGTAGCCAAGGAATCAAGAAAAGAAGTATAAGCATAGAGCAATAGATATGATATGCAAATATTTCAATTCGAGCATCGTGTTCTCAAATGAAAGGGTCCCACCAGGTGTGCCAGCTTGATGGACCAGCGTATTCTGCCCGCTCGGTTCTACCGAGGTCGGCGGACGTGGGAGTGCATTTGGGTCCGACCCTTTCGTAACCGGAGGGGGGCAGAGGCGCGCATCAACATTTCTTTTGTGTGGGTGTGCCGGATTTTTTATTTTTACTTGGAATTGTAAATGGTGATCCGGAGATCGACCTTCGCAAGTAAAAAGGAAATCAACTTCTTTCGAGTCTTCCATTGCACATATATTTAAGAAAAGAGGCATTTTTCTTGATTTACCGTGAAAGGCGATTTTTTTGGCGTTTATAGCCGATTTTGGCATTTATAGCCGATTTTTGGTGTTTATAGGCGATTTTGGCGTTTATAGCCGATTTACAATTCTTATCAATAATGAAAGATAAGAGTTGTGATTTTTGTCTCTTTTTAAAAAATACAAACTACAATGAAAAGCAAGAAAAGGAGGATCTAACTTCTCAGGAGATTGTGGAGGACCCGTTCAGATTGACGGTCGCAAGCCATATGTGGACTTCGCCATCATCCATGCAGATGAGAACAGATGATGCTATTGATTCGCTTGGCTTGGTTATAACCTCAGGTTTTTAGAGGACAAAGACCAAAAAGAGGTCCTATGTCCAATAAAAAGCCAAGTAGACGGGTTGAAAAGCCACGTCTAAGCCATTGGAGGCAGAAGGAGAAGGCAAGGACCTTGGGGGGGTACCCCCCAAGGGACTTTTGTCACCTTGTAGCGGTGGTCGGTGTAGAACTTCCGCAAAGTTTTCTCTCTTTCTTTCTCTGGATTTCTGATGCCTTTTTCTATCTGAGTTTCCGGATTTTCTGTAGTCTGTTGTGTGTTTTCTGTGCTGTCCTTTCTTCTTGGAGTGCTCTCCTATTTATAGGCTTTTTGGTAGCCATTTAGGAGGGTTTATGGGCTTTTATTGTTATTAAGTCGCATAATGGAAGGAGTTACAGGATTTAATTCCTTTATTTTGTAACTCCTTTTTCTTGGCTTCTGATTGGCCGGAGGAGATTGAGGGCATTTAATCGCCTTTAATCGCCATGATGGGAGGAGTTTCATGATTTAAATGTCATGAATCTCTTGACTTGTCACTCCCGGATGCTTGCTTCTGATTGGGCCGTCCAAAGAAATGGATTAATGACTGCAATAAAGCTAGTAAATTAATCGCATTAAGTGGTCGCCGAGCAGTTGAAGAGTCGCGGGCTGTGCCATGTCTTTTGGGATTCTTCTGGTGATGATCATCGATGGATCTTCATGTAGATCGACATTGGAAGACCATGTAACTTCAGGTATTGGTTGCCAACAGCGGGTCGGTGCCATCTATCCTGTCGATTTCTCGATCGGTCGGGTAGAAAGCACACTTTTTTGGTTGACCGGTTGGCGATCAATCTTGATTTCGATACTCTTGATGATTGACCCGTGATTTTGACGGATGTGAAAGGATTTGTTGTCTCAAAAGTATGAATTTTGGAAAATCAGAGGAGACGGACGCTTCGAATCGCGAAAAAATGGTGAAAAACGGGGTTTCCGAGGCCCTCCCGGCGATCCCGGGCTCCAGGGTCGCCAGCGACCCTCGGGGGGTTTTCCTCCCTTTTGTCCCGTTTTGTGTCTGTTTTTTACTATTTTTTTATTCTTTTTTCTTCTGTATTTTTCCTTGACATTTCTGATCATTTATTGGCCTGATTTCCCTATAGAAAACCTGATGAGAATCCTTGCATTTTGTTTTGCAAAGTTTCCAATTTTCTGAGAAAGCCGAAGACTTTGTCGCGCAGAGTTGTCGATTTTCCGTCAGAAGCTGAAACTGGGACAAACGATGTCGGAATTACCTGAAATTTGGGGTGAAGCCTACTGAGCAATAAATAAGACCAACCATAGGCTTTTGTTTGAGTTTTGAAGTCGTTTGGGGTCCTATCACCAGTAGACTTGCTTTTGTCGCGATGAAGATGTCGCGGCTTGATGTGCGGTCAACCGATGTCCGATTGACTTGAAATTTGACAAGGAACCTATTGGAGTCATTTTAAGATGATCCATAGGCTCTATCTTGGAAACCATGGTCCCGGGGAGTTTCGCCGCCGAGGGGCCTGATTTGGCTTCCGAGCGTCAAAGTATGGTCAAATGTTGTCGAAATGACCTGAAATTTGACGTGTAGCCCTTTGTAAGCATTTTGAAGCCGTCCATGTGCTCTATCTGATGAGTGATGGCCTCGGTGGTTCTTGCCACCGAGAGGCTTGATTTAGCTGTTCGAGGGTTGATGTAGGGTCAAACATTGTCGGTTTGACTCGGACCTTGACGTGGAGCTTTTTGGATGTATTTTGAGACCATCCATCGGCTCTGATCGAAGATTTTGTGTCTCCGATGCTTTCGCCGCTGGGAGCTCCTTTTCAGCTACGGGAGAAGCGAAGTTAGGCCAAATGATTTTGAAATGGTCCAAAACTTCTTGTGTACTCTTCTTTTGGCTGTCTTGAAGGATCTTGCAGTTTTTGTTTGATTCTGACAAGATTTGATTTTTTGGAAGTAGCATGCCTATTTATGGCAGGTTGCGACTTTATGTAGCTTTTTGGATCTTGAAGAGGCAAAGTGACATTTTTGGTGTCAACACTGACCTTCAATTATGAAGCCTTCAGGTTGACGCATGTAGACTTCTTCTTCCAAGTCTCCATTAAGAAAGGCAATTTTCACATCCATTTGATGTAACTCGAGGTCATAGTGAGCTACTAATGCCATGATAATTCTAAGAGAATCCTTCCTGAACACAAGGGAAAAGGTCTCAGTATAATCAATGCATTCTTTCTGATTAAAACCATTGGCAACAAGTCTGGCTTTATGTCATTGAATATTGCCTTTGCAGTCGCGTTTGGTCTTGAAGACCCATTTACAGCCAACTAGTTTGTGTCATGGAGGCAATTGAACAACTTCTCATACTTTGATTTTCATCCATAGATTTCAATTCATCCGTCATGGCATCAATCCATTTACTAGAATTAACATCCTTAATGGCTTGTGAAAAAGAAACCGGGTCTTTAATTGTCCCTTCTTCAGATTCTACTTGGTAAAGCATGTAATCATCGGAAATAGCCGATCTCCTTTGTCTTTGAGACCTTCTTAGTGCCGGTTCCTCTGGTGCTTCATCCATATGTTCATTGGCGACAATCTCATTATGGAGTTGTTGATCATGGATTGGGTTTTCCTCATTGTTAAATGGTTCAACAACGGGAGGATTTCCAACATCTTTCGGAATAGAGGGTAAAGGGATAGGTACCCTGATTTCCTGAATGATCACATCTTGAGGTTTATTACTCCCACTGATTTCGCCATTCTCAAAGAATCTAGCATTACCGGTTTCAACAATTCTCGTACTATGGTTAGGGCAGTAAAACCTAAATCCTTTGGACTTTTCTGGGTAACCTATAACATAACCACTGATCGTTTTAAGGTCCAATTTCTTTTCCTGTGGATTGTAGACCCTAGCCTCAGCTAGACAACCCCAAATTTGGAGATGTCTTAAACTAGGTTTTCATCATTTCCACAGTTCAAAGGGTGTTTTTGGAACTGCCTTACTGGGAACCCTGTTCAAGATATAAACAGCTGTGCGTAGAGCATCCATCCATAAGGATATAGGTAACTTAGCATGACTCATTATGGATCTAACCATTTCCATGTATGTACGATTTCGCCTTTCAGCTACACCATTTTGCCATGGAGAACCAGGCGTTGTGTATTGGGCAACAATTTCAAGCTTTTAGAGAAGTTTTGCAAAAGGCCCAGGATGTTGTCCTGTTTCATCATACCTACCATAAAACTCACCACCTCTATCTGACCTTATGATTTTCACTTTTTTGTCTAGTTGCCTTTCGACTTCAGTAATGAACACATGTACAACATTCACAGACTGAGATTTGTCATGCAACAAGTATAAATAACCGTAACGTGAGTAATCATCAATAAAGGTAATGAAGTACTTTTCTCCCCCAAAGGTTGGAACATTAAAGGGTCCGCAAATATCTGTATGAATTATTTCAAGAAGTTGAGTACTTCTTGTGGCTCCTTTCTTTGTGTGTTTTGTTGTTTTGCCTTTAATACAATCCACACATACCTTAATATTAGTAAAATCTAGATCCGGAAGGACACCATCTTTTACTAATCATTTGATTCTTTCACTAAATATGTGACCCAATCTTTTATGCCACAAGAAATAAGAGTCATTTTTAGATGACTTTCGTTTGGTTTCCTTAGAATGCAGGGTAAGATGGGTTTCAGCAATTTGACTATTAAGATGAAACTTGTATAGGCCATCAATCAAAATTCCAGAACCAATATGACTAGAGTTTTTAAGTAAACTGAAATTACCATTTCCTAGTTCAAACGAGTAACCAACTTTATCAAGTGCGCTTACAGAAACCAAATTATGGAAAATAGACGGAACATAAAGAGTTTGACATAAGTCTAACTAATAACCGCTATCTAAAACAAGACAAAAAGTGCCAATAGCTTCAACTGGAGCTTTGTCTTTGTTGCCCATAAAAAGGAAGTTCTCACTTGGGTTTATGGTTTGGATCATAAGGAATCCCTGCATTGAATTGGAAACATGAACATTAGCATCAATGTCAATCCACCAAGTATCAGAAGAAACATAAGTAAGATTCAATTCAAAATAGCTTACGAAACCCATAGGATTACCTTTCTTTTCGAACCATTCTTTACGTTTAATGCAGTCTGCCTGAAAATGTCCAGGTTTCATGTAAAATTTGCATACGTTTTCATTCTTTTTCTTCTTGGGGTTCTGACTAGCCTTATTAGATTTGGGTGGTGCCTTTTTCTGGCCTGAATTATGCTTTCTCCCAGCTTTGTTTGCAGCTCCTTGAACGAGATGAGTGTAAGGTTTGTGACCTTACCGGGTCAGTTCGGCGCAATATCAGACCCTGACCCATTTAATTTGTTATTATTATAATTAATTATATTTTAGATAATTTGGTGCGTTTAGATCATGAGCGTGTTTCTTTTAGTATTAGAATAGTGTCTGCGAAGTTTCGTTCGATTTCGAGTTCGTTTAATCATAGTAAGGGGTAGTTTGCAATTTAGGGAAAATTGAGTGTTTTTTCGAAATATTCCAAACGCCTTGATTTTTGGGTTCGTTAGAAAGGTCTCGTCGTGCTGATCATTTTTGTCTCTTGACTCGTCGCGATCCGACGATCAGAAACCCTTCAAGTGGTTCATTCTTCATCGGACCCACTAAATGGGCAATTAAGTCTTTTCCTCCCTATCTTCTTCTTAAACGAAGATTAACCCTAATCTCTTCATTATTCTCTGCAACGAAGATCAACCGCAACCCTTTTCTTCTTCCTCTTCCTTTCTCAAGCTAGAACTCCGCCCTAGAAGATCCAACTTGAAGATCCGATCCGCTAGTACTCATTCTATCGATCCCCTCTTTCTTCCGGTACCAAATTGGTAAGACTTCTCACAATCTCATATTTTCAATTTATCATTTCTTTGGTTAGATTAGGTCCAATCTTAATTCTTTTCCTTCCTATCTTCTTCTTGGCTTCCTAGTTTTTGTTTTATCGGGTTAGATCGTGGATTTCGGAGTAGAAAAGCTTCTCCTCAAATTTCACCCAATTCCAATCTTCTTCTTGGTTGAGGCAAGTAGATATGCAAATTATAATTCATATGACTGTGTTATTTTCTATTGATTGATGATGCTTTCATGTTAGATTACCTTAATTTCAAGCCTGTTCTTAATTGGGGATTATTATGCTTGATATTGATTTGGGTTGGTTAATTTTAATTGGTAATCATTTATTGTAAATTTGAATCAATGGAATGGAATGGAATGTGGATGGAATGAATTGTTGGGAAAGCAGGAGGCTCAATTTTGTGCAAGATATAGCTATTGGAAAGGTTTAGAACAGAATGGAGATGATCTGGAACGAATAGAACTCAAAAATTCAGCAAAAAGCACTTTCTGCACACGAACGTTCGAACACTTTTTCTGAACGTTCGAACTCTTGAGCTCGGGAAATTGGCCTGGGACGAACGTTCGAACACTTTTCCTGAACGTTCAAACTCTTGAGCTTTCGGGAAATTGGCCTGGGACGAACGTTCGAACACTTCTTTGAACATTCGAGCTCTTGGTAATTGACCGATTTTAGGCAGATTCTCCAACGGTCATAACTTTTGATCCGTTCGTCGGAATTTCACGAGCTATATACCGTTGGAAAGCCCTTGAAACGTAGAATCCAATGGTTCTAGTTTCATCACAATCAGAGGTGGGGAAGTAATGTAAATACTTAGATTATTAATCTAGCTCATGTTTTATTGGAAATGAGACCTGTAACCTAGGATTTGGGACTTAGATGCTGGAAACCACTAACCTACTATCACATGATCATAAATGGGATTGAAATCGAATCACGTGGCTTTGTGTGAATTCGATGGGTTGTCTAGGTATTCGTGTATTACGAATGCTCTAACTGAATACGTTTGGAACTGAATCGTTCGGTACTTCACATGATTGTACACCAAGGGATGTTTCCCTAATAGTATCGTCGATCCAAATTCCACACGTACTTTGTTAGGATTGTAGAATACAGGGATGACACTATTTCACCTAGGATTGGATTGTAATTCTTCCTTAATTTATGACTTGTATCCGTTGATATATATCCCTTGTACACTCTCTTGGCATAAAATACTTAATCAATTATGAAACATAAATTCTTATAGAATTTAGGACTTGGACCTAACTTAGAGTGTACCTTAGGAAACCGTGTCTTGTTTTGATGAACATGACTGGCCAGTGATGGAAGGGATTATCTCATGTTGCTTGTCTTGTGATGTCTTGAAGAAGATAATCCCTATGATCTGGTCTTGTACTTGGAACTAGCCAGGCTTGCTTGTCTTGTTTGTCCTTGTGTCAGAACCATTTTATTATTGTTTGCATATCATGGCCATCTGCAGTTTGAGATTTTAATGATGAACTGGTTACTCGGTTGTCGGGGTGGGTAGTCGGCTTTGGACGGCGTCCATGGCGTTGAATAGTTGGGAGCAGGCTTGGACCGTGCTACTATTCCTAGAACCGGGAGCTTGGATCCTACTGGAGCCAGACTTTGGTATCAGTAGTCCGGATTGGATTGTTACTGGTACCCCGGGAGGTGGCTTTGGACATCTTCAGAGTCTCCCTCTTGTTCTTGTTTTGCATTGCATGGATAGTGGTTATTGTTAGATGGTTGCTAGGATTCCTGTTATTGTTTCTATGGATTTTATTCTCGCTTTATGCCTAGCTTCGCTTACTTTGTATTCAGATAATCATGTACTTGTCATTATTCTACATTTGATGCATGTCATATTTATTATGTATTGCTTATCTATTGCACAACATGTCGTTGACTCTGTTCCTTGGTGTGCAGACACATCAGGTGACTTCTATTATGAGGAGCAGACCGATGAGGAGATCCCAGAGGATCTCCAACTAGCAGAGGAGGCACGAGAGTGGCGTGCCGATGACGTAGAGTAGCGTCATCACTTCCGGCACGAGAGAGATTCACATGGGTCTTTATTTAGATTTATTCTTTTATTATTCCTCTCGTTGGACCTTTACTACATTGACTTATTTCTTTTATTGGCCTTGTTTATTGGGATGGCCAATGTAATAAATTAACTTAACTCTTAGTTTTTGTTTACTATTCTCGCAAACTTTAAATTTAATGAGATTTATATTCACTGTTGATGTTCCATATGCTAGAGTTCTATGAACTCAATGATTATTGTATTACATGAGGCTTGAAATGTATTATCCTCACGGCGGACTTACGATCCATGGGCCCAAAGGACAAAAAATTTTAATTAGTCCTAAATTTCACTCTCCAGATCCGGTCTATTCTTTAATCGGGTTCGGGGGACGTGACAATGAGCTACTTTAATACCTTGTTGATTCAGCCTGGCCTCCTCTTGAACCAATTTGTTAGCCAATTCATTCACTGTCCATTTTTCCATAATAGTGTTGTAGTGAATTTGGAAAGGCCCGTACTGAGGAGGTAAACTGTTTAGGATAAATTGGATGAGAAAAGCCTCATCCATAGATAGTCCCAAATTCTTTAGTTTAGCTGCAAGGTTGGTCATCTCAATAACATGCTCATGCATTGAGCGAGTACCATCAAACTTCATGGTTGTAAGATCTCACTACAACAAATGAGTCCTTTTGCGACGTTTTTATTTACAATGCTTTTGAAGAGTTGCTAATACACATTATTAGCAACGCTTTCAATCGTAGCAACTCAGTTTTGGTAGGATGTATTCAAGCCATTATCAACGACGCTTGTAAGCATTGTTAATAATTTTATCGAACTTAATGTTTATCAAAAATCTTTTTTAATTGGCAGTCTTATTGTAATCCGTCAGTGGCGCTACTTTTTCTCTCCCGCGCGAGCCCGTTAGTCACTGCCCTAAATACCTCCACTTAACACTTTCATTTCGAGCCATACCTCTTCTACGTGTCTCGCTCGCTGGCGTCTCATGTGAAGGCAGTTCTCAGACCACCCCTTCCGGCAACGAGAGCAGATCCAGGTATGCCTTCTGTCTCAATATTTCCCATCGTCTCCTCCTCCTCGTTCTCTTTGTTTTTTTTTTTTTTTGGTTCTGGGACAGCCGACTGAGAATCGACCAGGTATTTGATTCGGTCCAGGGTTTTGGGGTTGGGGCAGAACGATGTTGACGATGTATGGGATGGATTAGGTAGCAGAGCTCCAAACCCTTCCGAAGGAAGCAGAGCTCCTCCCTATTTCGTTCTCGCCCAATTTCATTACCAGCTCCCACTCTCATTTCTCTTTCACCCAAACCCTAACCCCTTTTTCTATAGTTATCTCTCTCTCTCTCTCTCTCTCTCTCATTTCTACAGGTAGAGCACCCAAAACCCAGCCCCATATTTGTGTCACCCCAGCTGGCTACCCTGCCCCTTTTTTGCATTTCATCTCCAATTTTTTTTATGGTTGTTACATTCACTGTTACATTTTCTGGTTTTGGTGTTTTTCTTATTTGAACTTATTGTCCTTTTGTACCCTGCTTGTTAGTTTTCATTTGATTGTCTCTTTTGTTTCAAAGATTGTTTTGTTCTCAGTGAGGATTTGTAGATACTTTGATACTAGTATTTAGTAGCTGATCGATAGCTGAAGGCAGAAATTAGTGCTGGATTTTGATTTATTGTTTTTAATATTTGATTCGTATTCTATTAAGTCTTTCGTGCAGCCATTGTGTGTGATTTCTTGGCTGAAGGTGTTTTCTTCAGTTTGAATATGCATTGTATGAGATATGGAGAAGTTTGACGTTCTGCTTTGTATTTGATTATGTATTTGATATTGGTAGGGGCTCGGTTTTATTTTTTTTACGATTGGGATGGATAGGTTTCAAGATGGTGGGTTTCAATTAGGTCTTGGGGATTGTGGATTGGCAATGGGGTAGGCCGATTGGGTCTGTATGCAGGGACTGGGGTAGGTTTTGGGGTTTCCCTTGGGTGCTCATAATTTTTGGTTTTGTTGAATGCGGTATAGTGCCCTTATACCTATGCCTCTTTTCTTGTTGGTTTCTTCTTTATCCTTTTGTATTCTTTTCTGTTTGGTCTAATATAATACACCATTACCGATCAAGTAAAATCTTCACATTGAAAATTTTTACAACTAATATATAAATCATCCTCATCACCAACACTTAATGGAACTTATAAATGTTGGGTAAGTGGCAAGTGAATAAAGAGGAAAAGAATATTTGAGTTATTAAAAGACTGGGAGTGATTTTACTCCAAAAGAAGGGTTCTTTCTCTTCATCTTCTTTTGATTACTCGTTCCATGTGGTGGGTTTTTTTTTTATTGTTTCATTTTATGGTTTATGATATGTTAATGGTAATTACTTCAGTCAATGGGAGGGAAAATTTGGGTTAAACTCATGTCTTTCTCGTTATTTTTTCCCCTTTGTTTGTAAATGGGCGCGAGGACAGTGGGGCGGTTTCAACTTTGAGTTGTGTGCAGATGAAGGGAAATCTAGAGTAGTCTGATTTCCTTTCCTTGCATTCATATGACTGTAGGGTGGGGGGAAGTGGGGAGGGGTGTCCATTTGGACCACCTCAACGATTTGATGGGATGAGTCCCACATTTGGGTGGGTGATTCTCCATTGCATCCGTATTTGGAAGAGTAGGAATCTAGGAGAATCATCTCTAAAGATTTTGTATGATATAATTTTTAGATAAAGAACCCATAAAAAAAGTAATATGATTAGTGAGAACATGGTTTTAAAACTTAAATAGGGAGGGTGGAGAAGTAGACCTATCAAATCAAATATCAAAACAAAACCAAAGTCAAGAATTATTAATACTCAATAGACCCAATAGTCTCTCTCATATATAATCATTTTTATGGATCATCATTGACCATAGGAATAGTATTTGGTTGGGGCCTACCAAATGAAAATTGAAATAGGAGAGTAAAGAGTTCAGTTGAATTGAAGAATGATTTCTCAACGTACCTGCAACTGCAATTTACAAGAAGATGATGGGGAGTATGTGAGGTGTTAAGGGGCGTGGACTTTTGGATAGGTGTGTTTCACCAATTTGTAGAGAACCATAAAATAAAATCATAACTATAGTCCATCTTTCTCAATGGCTCCATTTTTTGTTTATTTGTTTGTTTGTTCCATATTCAGTTCCAGTAAGTTGTCACTTGTCTGTTAAAGGGTTCTATAACTAAATGCTCTCTTAAAGAGACTGTGATTACTTTGAAAAGCTTCTGCTGGTCTAAAACCTCATGAGTATGTCTGGATTTTTCAAAGCAGTAGAGGTAGGTAGGCTAGTTCCCTGTGGAAATTTATAATGCCCTTACTGTACGGCAAGTAGTTCTATTATAAACTTCATTATCTGTGGGCCTGAGTGAGTCTGTAAAAGGATAGCTGGAAAGGTAAAACATCATCATCATCAAAGCCTTGTCCAACTATGTCTGGAATGGCAAAACATGCTGCCTTTAAATGTGTATTTTGTGGGTTTAATTTGGATAGTATTGTTACAATTTGAGAGGCACCAAGTATCTATTATTATTAAATTTGCTTGCCTCTTGATGTGCCCTTTGTAGGCTACAAGTTGTAGACTGATGACAATAAGATAAAATTTGATGAAAGAATGTGTTTTCATAAATCTTCATCAATTTGCTGCTCATTGAGTTCAGTGATCATTTGTTATATCATCTGATGGCAATGCTATGGAAGTTATTGAGTTGTGTTTGTGATGACAGATGATTGTAGATTAAATTGGTTTGCATTTTATATTTGTCCCTAATAATATGCATATTTACTACTCAGGTATTGGACTCACGTTTGTTATCTTGATGTGATTTTGATTAATTCATGATCATCATCATCGTCATATATAATCATTTATGTTTCTCCTTTGAAATTTGTAGTTTGTACATCACAGTTTGTGGTGATGTTTATTGGTGGTGACTTTTCGGGGAAATCTCAACGCTCATGCAATGCTTATCTATCGCAGTCGACTCGAGGTTTGCGATCCTTATTAACAGAGCATGTGAGTTGTACTACTAGCCATATCTTGTAACCCATTTCATATTTTGCTGAAATCTTGTTTTAATCTTTTTTGTGGTTTGTTTCATAATTTTTAGATAACTAGTTGCCAATTGGTTAGTCTAGAATCTACATGGTATTTCTCACTTTTAGGAATGCTATTTTTAATTTTTATCATTTGAGACAATAAATAATTAATTATTTGGTGTGGTTGATGGTGCATGCGTAATTGCTATAAAAATGCTAGTTTGCATGAGTTCCTACTTTGCTTGTACGTACCAATATCTGGAATTATTTGGCATCTAGCACCCGGTCCCTAATGAGAAAGAAAATGGATTTAAAAAAAAATTTGTACAATTGACAACTAAAAAAAGAATGTAGAAGAAGCTTAAAAAAATGTTAAATGCTTTCACTTATTACTCTAACAACTAGAGTATTAGTGAAGAATAAAGGCATGATGATCATGATGATGATGACACTTGGGCCTTGAAGGGAAAAGTGAAACTCCCGAATGAAAAGAAGATGTCACAATTGATTGTGCAAGTTGCCTGACTATTACAGTCGACTATAACTATTGGCAGGACTGTTAGAATAGAACCTAACATCCATAGAGGAGGGGGAGGGAACTCTCTATTTTGAGATTTTTATGGTCTTCTCCCTTTTTCTTTGAAGGTCTTTTCTTCCTACAAGAAAGCTTTCTTTCTACACCTTTGTTCATTCTTGATAAAAAAAAATCTCTAAGTAAATATGAACACACATAAAAGATATAAATAGTTTCTTTCGAAAAATGTTTGTGGGCCTGCTGTGACAACGGGCGCGGTCTTGGGATCCTCCTTTAAATTAATTTGCAGAATTGATTGCTCATAGTTATAAACTATGTCTACTAACTGTAACGACATGCCCCTAGTGAACCTCAGGAACTGCTTTGGCCATGCCCCTGGTGGACAAGGGGAGTATTTATGAAGAGAGTATGACAGAAGGGAGGAACTTGTGTGTTTGTAACCAACTATTATATGCATAGGCGAATAGTATTGTTACATATTTTTATGGCCAGATAATTACCTTATATGTGCAAACTCATATAGAGGACGTTATACAATTAACTTTCTTATTTATGTATTTTGTTTTCGTAACCAGTTTATAGCTCCTACTTTTAAAAGTAGAATCTTCTCTCACTTTCTAAAAAGCATGTGATGTATCCACTTATGATTATCCAGCCCACTCATACCACTTGCTCCTCACATCTGATGAATGGGAACTCTTCCAAACTGAGTGTGCCCCTACGATAGATTGATCACATGTAAAATGTTTGAATTACTTCATTGGAGTTAATCATGCATTTTTGGCACAGCACGGATTCTTGATCGAAAAGTAGATCAATCTCCACTGGGATTGATCAAATCCAAAGATGGATTCCAGCACTAGGGCACACTCAAGACAATGGGAAACACCATTATTGAAGAATAAACTCAGAGAAATCTTTGATTAATTGAAACAAGCATAAGCAATTACAAGAGGTACTCTTCTATATATAGAGGAGTGGATCGTTCTTTAGAAAACCGAATTTTCTAAATAAAATAGGAAACTAACTAATCCTAATCAAACAATAATAGAAAAATAGAAATAGGGTTAAATATAGAATCCCATAATAACTCTGTCACAATTGGGCCTATGGGCTGAACCCAATGGACCAGGTTGACCAATGGTCAATGGTTTGGCCCAGTGGAAAGGGGATGACCTTGGCCCATACTGCATCAGTTTTACATGACATTTATCCAACGGTGGTTCCATTTTGACGGAAGTGAAATTGTTATGATGCCTATGTGTTCATGGTCATTTGATATGGATGGCTTGGATTGGTGGATGGTGTCAAGTTACCAATCTCTACCTTGTCATGATAGTTTAAACCTATGGTTTACATCATTAGGTCATGGGTTTGAGATATGGCACCAACAAAGAGGGGTGGGGGGATGATATCAAGTTCAACCAGCCAATACATCCCAAAAGCTTAAGCTGTTAGAAAGTGGAAGACCAATCTACTTAACACCCCCCCTCGAATGGGACACCGTTTGAATTCGCAATCCACATGTGCCTGCCCATGCCACTTGAGGGAACAACTCCTTCCCAAGGGACCTGGCGCGGCTCTGATATCATTTCAAGTCTGACTAGCCAATACATCCAAAAAGCTTAAGGTCTTAGAAAGTAGAAGACCAATCTACTTAACAAATGGTGGGCTTCAATATTGTGTTCTTGATGGAGTTATTTATTATGTGTGATATTTGCAGGCTCGATGTTCAAATTCCATGTCGGATGTGGACAACAGCTCTAAGCCCCTCCTGGCTTTCATTGGAAGTGAGGCTGTCCATGGACTATATGATTTTTTAATAAACTACAGGTGAACATAATCAAA
The DNA here is from genome assembly GCA_012931725.1 of Litsea cubeba. Lineage (NCBI taxonomy): Eukaryota > Viridiplantae > Streptophyta > Magnoliopsida > Laurales > Lauraceae > Litsea > Litsea cubeba. The sequence goes on from CM022948.1 coordinate 55,377,385, forward strand.
TGATGACTAATGATATCATACTTAAAGTTTGACTTTTTTGCGATTTTCTTCTTTCATTTCTTTCTCATGGATCTCAGTTTTCTCTGATTGGTTTTGCCAGGTCTTTCTTTAGTTCTTTGACTGGAACTGATGTTCCCATAATGTATTCACCTGTGCCATTCCAGAATGCCTCTCTTTGTGTTCCTGAGGTGGGTGTGGTCTATTTGCTTGCTACTACCAGTGTTACAGTGGCTAAGTTGCTTTTATTTCCAATTATAATTCTTCAACAAATCAGCTTACTTCTGTCGTGAGCACCACTATTATCAAGCATATTATCTATTATCTGCACACGAATTAGGGTTACTACTTTTAATGTGAAATATGACAAGTGGAAATGCCTAATCGAGTATTAGACATATTTAGGGGTCGATACTCAATAGGAGTGTTGATAGGCTAGGTTGTTTATATCTGAGCCCTGTTTTATCCTCGACCTGCAATAACTATATCAGGACATGATTTAACTGCGACCTTGTCCTTATAAGAAAATGATAGGAAACCTGGTTTATTCGTTTATCAGACTGAAAATTAAAATAACGAGCCTGTGTGCTTAAACATGTGGCAGTAAAAGTAAGACTAATGGATTTTGGATTATGCATTAGGCTTCTGTGCCAGACTTGTCACGGGGTACGGTGACTGGTGAGGCCTTAGGCCTTCTGGAGTCTCTGCTCAAGAAAATTATGTGAGGATCAAGTTTTCTTTCCCCTTTCTTGTCTGTAATTATAGTTTGTCATCTAAAATATTATTTTTATATGATACTTGCCTCTTATTTAAAATTACAGGATAAGATGTTGGAGATGCAGTCTGAGTTCCTAGAAGAAGGTTCTACTCCCATGACTGAGGACGACATTGCTAATAAAGTCTTAGGTGCAAAACCAGGTTACATCGGTGGTCTTGGTCACGGCGTGGACCCAATGTCATCCTCCTCCTCCTACTATTATCCAGAGGTTGAGGAACTTAGGAGGAGAGCTGAGGCAGCTGAGAGACAGGCTGAGGAGTATGAGAGACAGGCGCAAGAGCTCACAACGCGTTTACATGAAAACGAGGACAGGGTAGAGGAGTTACAAAACTGGAAAGCAGCTTCTGAAGCTAAGTTGGACTTTCTCATGGCGCACATTGGGGCCAACTTTTCTGTGGTATGTATTTACATATGAAAATGTGTTAATCTTAATCTTTATTTGTAGTATGAAAGTATATAAAGTTTTATGTCTATTGGTTTTTGTTTTTTGTTTGGAAATTTTTTTATATTTTCTTCTCTCTCATCTCTCTCTTCTTTGATTCCTTTTCTGCTTCGTCTTCTTCCTCATCTTTTAGCTGATTTTTGGGTTCTTGATACTGGGGTTTTGAAGATGGTGTGAGTTGCGTGTGTGTTTGAGTTGATCTTGGTGTTTGGGGATGAGTTTGACCTGTTTGGATTAGCTTATGGCAGGGTGGGACTGATGCGTAACCATTTTGCTGTGTGGTGGTTAGAAGATTGGAGTTTGAATCCATTCTTCAAAAAAAGAAAAAAGAAAAAAAAAGATTGGATCTTGAATACTGTTTGTTGTTGTTTTTGGCCTGAAGTTTATATTGGTGATTGGTGTTTGTGTTGATGTGGTTTGTAATGGAGAAGGTGGGGCACTGTTTGTTATTTTGATCCTGTTGCAGCTCAAAATGCATTGCAGAGGTAATACTGCGGCAATTAGGAAAAGTTGCATTCCCTAAATCCCAGTTGAATGCAAAGTGCACATAAAAAAAAAGACTATCTTGAAAATTCCTTTGGAATTGATGGAAATTCCACTGCCAGACACAGGGACATGGATTTTTCCTGTCCACAGGTCTCTGAAACTCCAATATCTCAGATTTTTCATTCTCAGATTTCACTATCAAATGGTCTCTAGAAGTCAATACTATTTTTTTTCCATGAATATATTTTATTTTATTTTTATTATTATTTTAATGTGGCAACAGGACCCACATGCTTTCGAGCCACATTGCTTTCTACAGGAGAGATGATGTATATTATTACCTTTGCTTCAAGCGCCCAAAGACCCATTGGAAAATTCTGTTTGTTTTTTTTAGCTTTAAAAGTCTACATTTGACAGCCACTAGTTAAGGGCCATGATAATAACCATTCCAAGTGGTTTTCTGGACTTATTGGTTTGCGAAGCAGATGGTTTTGATTGTTCTGCATTCTAAAACACAAAGTTCTAATGAAACCTTTTTACCAGAGCTTATTTGTTATAGATTGGCCGAAATTGTGGACTTTGAAATGGTAGCCCATGCCAGATTTACTACATGGGGTTGAGTCTTTATACCCAGTTTTGATCTGCTGACTGCTGAGTGTGTGCCATGGAGAACGTTTACAAGGATGCCTTATAACCAGTTTCTCCAATGCATTACTGCTAGGATAAATTCCATTCCAAATCTGATTAATGTGCAAAGACAAGTGATTGAACTCATTTTCTCTCATTTTACATTAACATGTGGTTGCCACCATCCACTAGTTTCCTTCATTAAAATGCAAGTGATTTTCCTTTTGGCCTTGTTATCCAAATACAGACCCTTTTTCATCCTCCAACCTTGTCCCAGGTGGGCCCTATTGGCCATTCACCCACTAATACAATCAGAAATCATGGACAAGAGATTACATCTCTGATTTCCCTGTAATTATATGGCAATCTTCAGCCCCTTTATTACAAATCTGTATATGCATAGCTTCTACTTGCCTTGCTGTAGATTATATGCCTTGCTTTATTCCAAATCTGTATATGTAATTATATGCCTTGCTGTATATTCCAACTCTACTTGCTGTTTCTTAATCGGCGTAGCCTTCATATATAACCAATTTTCTTTTTTGAAATTGCAGAATGGTTCAACATCATGAATACTTTACAGACATGGACTGTTGGGGTTGAAAAGGATTGAAGATGATCGTAAATGCAATACTTCATTTTTTGAATTTTGAACGATATTTTGTAAGGTTATGAAGGATGTGATTATTGTAAACTAAAATCACTAGCAAGGCTATGTGTAAATTATTTTGGATATTGTGACACTTTTCTACATTTGGAACCTATGAAATTAAATATTTTGTTAGATAAATATTTTTGAGTGTGTAAAGGTCTTTATAAGCAAGGAGAAGAAAATCTCTTCTGCAACGCATTCAAATGGTTGCAAATATAAAGGAGTGATTGCTACGCTTTTAAAAGCGTTGTAAATGCATAAGCGGTTATACCATATGCAAATGGTCTTTTTACAACCCTTATAAGTGTTACTAACACTTTCTAGAGAATAATATTAGTGCACGCAAATTGTACTTTTACAACTCTTAGAAGGGTTGCAAATAATAATACTTCACCAACGGTAACAAAGCGTAGCAAGTAGTATAACATCACCAACGCTTACAAACCGTACCCAAAGTACACAATCAGCAACAGATACAAAAATGTTGCAGTTAGTGAACCTTTTGCAACTCTTAAAAGCGTCGGGAAACATATTTTAATGGAAATGAAAAAAATAAGAAAAGGAAATTAACTAGCGACACTTTTAGTGCTTTAGCAACGCTTAATTCCGTAGTTGACGTATATGCCTTTTGCAACGCTTTGTAGTATCGTTAGTTATCTTCTGCGTCTGCATCAACTGCAACCACACATCGACGCTTCCAAAACCGTTGCTAATAATCATTTACAACGCTTTTTATTTCTATTGCTACGCTTATAAACGTCGCAAAAAGACTCATCTGTTGTAGTGTCTGCCATTAGTTTCCCAGCAAGGGACTTGTTTGCTGTCTTAAACCTATCTTCAATGGCCTTCATATAGTCCTTAGCATTCTCAGGTGTAGGAAGGGATGTTTTTATGTTGGTATCGATAGTCATTCACAAGAACATAGTGCTTAGTCTGTCAGACCTCTCTCAAGCATTAAAGAGGGTATTTTCCTCAGCGTTACTTGTTTCAGTGAGTGTAGCTGGCTTATCTTTACGAAGATTCATATCCAGCTCAAGTACCCCCAATGTGAACTCAACTTGCTCTTTCCATTCGGAGAAGTTGATTCCATTGAGCTTAGTGACAGAGGTAGCATGCGAATTCAGATTAGTGGGTACAATAACTGCATTAGAGATATAACAATAAGGCTTTACTAAAATAAGACAACACATGCATAATATATGAATATATATGACAAAAAAAAATTTTAGGTGCTCCTGTGGGTAGTCACCATAATTTCTACACATTATACCATCTAAGGTCATCATATTCAAGATGGTATAAATGAGTGATGTTACTTTTAATTAGAACAAATAAGATATCTGTGGATATCTCTGGTCTAGGTATGAACAAACACTCCTTAATTATTGTTCAAACGTATAAATATAATCCGCCTGTGGGCGACTAAATGCTTTATGGCTTGAACAATGTGAAACGTAAACATCATGATGGTACTATTAGGGCAAAATTTTAGTATTTAATTGTTAGGGTCACTGTGGTGAGACCTAACCTTAAGCATACAACTTTGGTGAACAAAATTAGCTTAATATAAATAGATAACATTATATATTGTATGCATCCATGATAGATCATTCGTTATATGAAAAGTACTGATAAAGAAGGCCGAGCCCCGGCAGCTCTTTGGGTGTTTAACATATCAATCCCCCTTAAACTCATCTTCTCCAACATGAAACCTGTTAATGTCTTCAGAGTCATTTGACTTTGGTCTACATTTTTTTTTTACTTTTGTGCCCTGAATCCCATGATATTATAGGATCCAAATGTAAGAAGTTGAAAGCCGTACGTTAAAAAATCTAGACTGTCTTGTTATCTAGACTTGGATCCCATGATATCATAGGATTTTACATTCGGATCACATGATATCATGGGATCGATGGTAGAAAAGTAAAAAAAAAAAAAAATTATGGTGTTGTTCTATTATTAACATGAACCCTAAGATCGAGAACATCATAATAATCACATGTAGGATTTAATCTTAAATAAATTGAAGATTACCTCCAGACATCTTGATACAGAGAGCTTTCTGATCCTGCTTTCTGATGATGTTGTTGATTGATGATGAGATCCGTCCAACAAGGGTCTAGGGGAATAATTTCGATTTCTCTCTCCTTGCCTATAAACCTTAATGTGTTGAGTTTCGTGAGTAGTCTTTGTGATAGATGAAAGACTCTATTTTATAGGTGGAGAGAGGACCGAATTTTCAATTAGGAATTCATTAGTTTTAATCTCAACCGTCCATCAAGGTAGAGAATATTATAGAATATATCTCATTAGGAAACCGTATTTGAGTAATTGATAGCATGTATCCTATGAAAACGAAATTCCTATAATGACCACATTTTGGAAAAGGTAATGACTTGTGGTCCAAGTAATGGATCTAAAGTTAATTGCCTTACATATGGCGGTCATAAAATTTGGCAAACAAGGTCTAAGGGGAATTAATACGTCAAATCCCTAATTAAAACGATACACGGATTGAAACACAACTTGTGATAGAGAAAAAATGGACAGATTGAATACTGATGGAATAGATTACTAACTGCATTACGAAATAGAAAGGTTACAGGCTTACAGCCACTAGCGAATAACAGACTCAAAACAAACAAACAAAAAAAGTTACCAACCCATTAAGCTCGACTCCTACAAAGTTGCAACTTCCTGCAAGCAACCTGTCACACATATGCACACACGCGAGTACTTTCTAGATGAAGAAAGAGCCCAGTAACTTTGATTAAGTCAACCAAAAGTTCTGAATTATTTCTTAGCATCTTTGAATGTCAAACCAAAGCCCTCCAATTTTTGTTGGGTGAGTTTATCCAGTGTTTCTATCATCTCCTCTGTTAAATGATTCTCCCAATCCCCAACAACACCACGCCTAAAGAAATTCTTATTCTGATTTCCAAACCTCGTCCTCCCACTTTTATTAACGTCCAAACTCTTTAGACTCTCAAAGCTACAAAACCTCTCTATCTTTTCTACCAACCCTTCTCTCTCCTCCTCATCTGAAAAAGGGCAACCTAAGAAGTCAGCCAACCTTCTCAACTGCATTGCAGGGTCTTCTTTAAGCTCCTCGTACGTTATAAACAAGACCCTTTCGGGTCTCTCCAAGCTGGCCTTCCAGTACCCCAACAAATGCTCCCAAAAGGGGCCATAGAGAGAGATACCTCTGTGAAATAACTCAAAGGCCTCTTCTACTGGAACGGGTGCTTCATCCTCCGACAGATACTTGTTTAGGAAAATCCACAGGGAAACAAAGGTGTCCTTGGGATTCCGGCACAGATAATGATGCGGCAATTGGATTCAATTATTGAAGTCGGTAGCAGTTCGTATGGGAGATGCATGCAGAAGAGGCGGGGGGAGGGGAGATTTGTAAGGTCAGGAATCTTGCCGTCCACATAAAGGTTCAAGTCTAACCACGGTACAAGCTCATGTGGGCTCGTTGTGAGCAAAGGATGGTTATTGAGGTCATGACGAGTACGGTTCAAGACGGTGAAGCTGAGAGCTTTTAGCCATGTCGTGCCTGATTTAGGTGTGGTAATGAGTATTACGTCGTCTTTGCTAGATTCAAAGTGTTCACGACATGCCATTGTTTCTGAAAAAAATTTAAGAGGAAGCCAGAACCCCTGGTGCTGACTGAGCTCAAATGGCTTCCATCCTTTCTCAACAATGGAGAGAGTCTCTGCATCGTGTTCAGGCACACAGGACGTAGCCATGTTGATAATGATAGCGAGGGTGTCAATGGGATATATAGAGAAAGAGATGGATTCCTGCCGTAGATGAGTGACAACTGTAAACTGTGAAGCTATATATCCATATACTCCTCTCTATTTATATAGGAAGGGAGCCCTCGTCTTGCTTATATTTTAAGTTATTCATTAACCTCAAAGAATTTTTACTTGAAAGTTAAAACCCAACATCTTTCATCATTGTTATTATTGTAACATAAGTTGTACCCACCGGTGCTACTTCAGTTGTACCCACATGCACATCTTATAATGAGTGTATTCTCTGTATAACTTTGAGTTAATAAAAAAAAATGAAGGAAACAACTTAGAGATTGAAATTGAGAGTAATTAATCAAAGAACAGTGAGCAAAACCAATGGTACATAATTAAATTGTCGATGTTTCAATTTATTAAGATCATATTGTGTTCCTGTTGGCCTGACCTGTGGTTTTTAGCCCACCGAACTTGTGGGATCTTTTTTGGGATTATTACCGTACGGACAGCCTTATACATGAGAATTACCTCATTAAAGATGAAAAAGTAGAATTTACCTTAAAGAAGTTCGTACACAAAAAAGGTCAAAAATGAGACGAAAATACCCTTTTTTGAGCGATATCCTATGTCTGTAGGATATCGAACCGTTCGATATCCCAAGAATTTAGGATATCGAAGGATTCGATATCCTACATACGTAGGATATCGCACAGTGCGATATCCTAAACCTGTAGGATATCGAATTCTCACCAACTTTCATCCCATCTGTCCGTTTCAACTTCTCCAGTTTTTCAAACTGAGGAGGTCCGATTAAAGTTTTTCAAACTGAGGAGGTCCGTTTCATCTCAGCGAAAGTCCATTTCATCTTATCCGTTTTTTTCATTTGAGGTCCGTTTCATCTCCGTTTTCGCTGAAGAACTCTGTTTCCATCTCCGTTTCGTTTGGATATTACCATTACATTTTTTTTCATCCGCACTTTATATATCTTATTCATCACAGCAAGTACGTGGGACATTCTAAGTTTCTGAATGCCTTAAAAAGTTAGCCAAGAAATGTGGTAATGATAAACCTTTTTTCTGATTTGATTCTTATGATGGAAACCATAAGTCAGTTATTAATATTTAGATCTCTCTATAAAATTCATTTTTTTCACCATTAAGCTATTTAAATAGTCCATTTTTGAAGAACTCTTTTTTTTTTTTGAATTTCTATGTTATAATACAATGCATGAAGTTGTTACTCACAATAAGGCATTCTGAGTCTTTATAAGTACTAATATTTTGACATTATATTGCTCCTCCAACGAGTTCGATGGTAAAATTCATCCAATGATTACTACATATTACCAACTGATTACTATAAAATTCATAACAACCCATAACAACCCATGCAGATTTTTATTAATAAAATATATCTTATTTTTATTAGGATGTCAGATGTTGATTTGTGTCTTATACTGCACTTTGATGGAGAGCTAGACGTGGATCGCTCACATCCAATTTATAACGGTGGAGAGCAGAAGCCTGTTTTTGTCTGTATCAACACAACCTACAATTCCCTAATGGAAAAGGTTGTAATCGAAACCAATTGGGAGATGAAACATGGGTACCCTTACATGCAATACATATATCATACAGGCTGGAACTTTACATTAGTAGGCCTAAGAGGTGATGACGATCTCATGAGAATGTTCAGATTATTTCGATATGGAGTTGAACCTATCTTTTTGTATATCCACAGTGTTAGTTTTATGGACTCAATCCAGTAGATAATATAATAAATTGATTAATTTCTTTATTTATCAGTATATTCATGCTTTCCTTTCATGAGATGAATGGTAATTTATTATATACTTGCACATGACCAATACGAATGACATGATGGTTCATGAGATGAACCGGGGTCCACAAGTATATTAGATGTAACACATGTGTATGGATGAGATCCACATACGGGAGACATGTGTGGCAAATCTTATACTTAAATATTATCACAACCAGTGATGAGACTGGACATCTCATACTGTTAAGGTTGCAGTACTTTGATCACTATGAGATAGTGTGATTTGTCTCGATCATCAGAATGGAAGATTCTGGATCATAGTGCTGGTACATTTGATGTATTGAAGGACCATGAGAAGCACCTTATAAACACTGTCTTTATTTTAGGTCTGCTCTCATAATTCCCTAGCAATAGGCTCTCAATCCTGAGACATTAATGAACTCAAGTTTCTATCTATTCATTTGCTTTGAGTCACCAATGAGTGAGGCCAACTGTAGGTCAACACCTCGGTGATTTGGGTACATGGTAGTAGAGCTGTGGGAACATTCAATAGTCAAGAAGGAATCTATCTCTAATATCCCCTTCTGCCAATTAATGGATTTATCATTGGTAAGTGCGCACCCATTCCGATTAAGAGTTAATTGGAAAGGTACCTATTGATCATTATAATTGATTGGGGCTCAAGGATAATAAGATATGGATCTATTTTGGAAGACAGGTCCAATTGATCCATGGATATTGATAGAGGGGTCTACTTGTGGTAATGTGGAAGTTTAGGGTCTTCTATGTAATATTCCTAAGACTGGAGTTCAATTGCATTTATATAGTGGAGTTATTTGCAATTAACTGTGGGCCCGGATTACACATGAGATGTGGGGTCGCGTGTCCCAGTTGGAGCCAGCTTTCTAAGGAATCCCTAGTGGTCCCCACGCTAGCCCAATTATTAGAAAGTATCTAATTCTAGTAGAACTCTAAAAGGAAAGTTACTATTTCTATTTGAAGTGAGACTTCTAATGGTGGTAATAGTAGACTTACTAATTTTAGTAGAAGTGAGACTTCTATTTTAATTAGAAAGGAATTAGAAAGATACTAATCATATTTGAAGTGAGACTTCTAATTATGATATGGTAAGTTACTAATTAATGGAAGTAAGACTTCTATTGTAATTAGTAAAGAAGAGACAACTTGCAAAAGTTATAAATAGAGGAGAGGAGGCCTTGGACGTCTAAGCACTGTTCTTGCATTGGGATTCACGCCCAAGGCCCCCTAGTGCAAGTGTTGCACAAGTTATTCCTCTCTTCCCTCTTCTAGTTCTCTTTCTAGTTCCTCCCTAGGGTTCCTAGTAGTTTTCTCTTGGAGATCCCACCATCTTCTTGAGAAAAGGAGAATCTGATACGGGTCATAGCGTGGAAGATCAAGAGGTCTTGGAGATCCTTATTTGATTAGTGAAAGCGTTTCATCATCAAAGAAAGACGCAACTCCTCCATTAGAGCACAACCGAGCTCCAAAGGTATAATCTACTTCCTTGCATGTTGTAGATTTATTTGTTGCTTATATGTTGCTGTTTTTATCTTCTAGATAGATTGCTTTACTGATCATGATGATTGAGATTGAGGACATAGATCTTGGATTGGGTTTTATAGCCTTCTGGATAGTTGATCCTTGCGTCAAGTGGGTCAAAAGTTTTTGAAACCTATCCTAGAGGCCCACCCTATTTTCAACACACAGAAGTGATTTCGTCGCTACAGACCATCAACCACCAAGTTTAAGGTATGTAATAAATCACATTACTGCTTGATATCTATTATTATATTTTTTTGATAGCTAAGTCAATTTGGATGCATGGTAGGAGTACAATATCTCAATTAGAGCAAAATGATGAGAAGGTAACGAGAAGTATTGGCTCAAGGAAGAGATCGTGTCTAAATGAAGTTGATATAAACACTTCAAGTGTTCTTGAGTATGAACAAGATGAGGTTACGAGAAGCAATAAACTAAGGAAGAGTTCATTCATGAATGAAGCTGATATGAACCCATCAAGAGTTCTCGAGCACGAACAAGATGATGATAAGGTAACAAGAAGTAATGGCGTAAGGAAGAGATTGTTTATGAATGAAACTGATATAAATCCATCAAGTGTCCTTGAGGATGAACTCATTCTGTTTCCATCTACTAAATCCAATAGGTTTGCACTAAAACTTTTAAGATTTAGTTTCTGAATATTATTTCCATCAATGTGTTTATGATTGCTCATCCATTATGCAGGTTTGATGTATCGGGTACCGAACCTATTCAGTTCGATTTAAACAATCCCTTGCAATGTGCTACTTCCCCACTACGTGAAACCCATCATTTTATCATGGTAGAAAATGGAGCATGTGAAAATGGAGCATGTGTCGCAGAAGTTAATGGAGAGAAATCTAATGCAAAACAAGACAACAACATTGTTGACACTTTGATTCCTGATTTAGAGCACACTGATGGAGAGCAAGTAGATAATTTCCAGCATGACATGTGGAAGGGAAGACAATTTCTGAATCGTGATTCATTCAGAGAAACTTTGGCAAAATTTGCAATGCACAAGAATTTTGCAAGAAGACAGCCTGGCCGACCCAAAAAGAACAGAATTCGTACGGAGGACCGACAAAGGAATCCAGTCAAGTGTTCCCGTTGTCGCGAAAAGGGTCATAATCGACAAACATGTCGCAATCCACCCGCACAAGAATAATGTCCTTACATTAGTACTAAACTTTGGATGCATTTTGTTGATATCATTTTGTATAGTCACTACTTTTACAACTAGAAAAAACAGGACTGATTTTCTATTTTTGTTTACCATGATGCAATGCTTATTGTTTTGTAAAACTTTTTATAACGTTTTGACTATCACTATTGTAGAAGAAGCTACAACTTTAGTAACTTTCTTCAATGCTTCTTGTGTATATATGGGAGACAAGCATCATGTGGGGCCTTTTTGTAACATATAAATTTGTGAAGAATCAAGACTTAATGATTGCAGCATCTCTGGCGTGAAAATTGTGATTTGCCTTTTGAACAATAATTACCATTTGTGTGCATATGTACAGATACATGGATATCATTCAAAATTACCAATAAAAACCATCATTGATTAGTACAGAGTCATCGTCATTGATAAGTAATGGAAAGATAAAATTTGAACATGTATCGTTCATTGATGACGAAGCTGTTTGAACATTTCGGTCAGTTGACTACGAATGTCAGAAAAAACCAGCTACCACCCTTTCTTCCAATTGTTCAATCTGAAGAGACTGATCAAATACTGCACATTCGACGGCAGATAGACGATTTTCAATAGAATCTGCCTCTGCGTTATCAGCTTGGACTTGGGCTGGTTCCCTTTGAGGACGGCGACGCACGTGTGTATCAGACATGGCCATGGTTCTACCATCTATTTTATGTCTTTTAGAGACGGGTAATTCATGGATGTACGCTTGGCAACCGGCCTCAATCATCAATTTGCATATCATTGCACCAAAGGGAAGACTTAGTTTTCGTGGTTCATCGTAAACTCGGATCATTGATTCAAGTATCGTCAATGGAATGTCCACAGATGTGCCACTGCCTAAGGAGTAAAGAAGGAAGGCTTGGGGAAAGAGAAGATCAGATTTATGTCCTCTAGGTTCAATGTTATGGCATACAAATGTATTGAGTAATCGGTAATCAGTGGTTAAACCGGATATCTTCAGAACAGGTGAATCCCACATAGTGGGTGTGTCACACAGAGTGGTAGCCAGCTCATTCGCTTCATTTGGTTGGATGACAATGTTATCCTGATCAGCAAAGGGATATGATCTGCGAGCAGGTCTCACAAGATCGAGTAATTTGGCAATCCTATTTGCATCCACGGACAATGTCTTTCCTCGAACATAGATCTTGAAACCAATCTTTGTGACCTCAAACATATTGCAATAAAACTCTCTTATCCAGTCCTCAAAGCATTCATTAGTCAAGTTCGTTAGAGTCATAAGACGGTTAATATTTAGCCATTGCAAAAAACTTGTCATGGTGAGATCACTGTGCACAACTATTCTCTCAAAGATGACAGTGCGATTGGTGAATCTTGAGTCAAAACGTTCAGCACACTCCTCATCCTTAAAGCGTTCCGTATTAAAACGAGAGGAAGACCCAGCTGGTCGCTTACCTTTATCCTTTTTAGGAGCCATACTGCAACATGAAAAACCACAGATGTGTATAAACAAACATATATTGAGTGATTAACTGGTTTAGGCAATCCAACAAACACTTAGTGTGGAAAAACAAACATATATTGAGTGATTAACTGGTTTAGGCAATCCAACAAACACTTAGTGTGGAAAAACAAACATATATTGAGTAAGTAACTGGTTTAGGCAATCAACAAGTAACTATTGAGTGATTAACTGGTTTAGGCAATCCAACAAGTGTGGATAAATAAATAACTATCGGGGTACACATGGTTTAGGCAATCCTTCAAAACACTTGGTGTGGAAAAATAAAAATATTGAAAAAAACCAATATGCAATCTTTGAATTCCAATGATCTCAGAGGATGAACAGAAATGAAATCAATCTGTCACAGATATAGAACTAGAAGAAATAAAGTGTTAATGATTTTATAACCCCCAAAAAGACTCCCGGCAAACACTTATTTCCACATCTGTTTGAGGCATTATAAATTGTTTCATCATAACTATTAGAGAATACTTCCCTCTTGATTCCTCATGCATATTGTAGAGAGATAAATGCCCAAAAACATAATTATTAAGAAGAAGAAAGGGAAAATGCAACATGATCAGTGGATACTAGGAGAACAAATATATATATACATACATGTATGGGGATGAGGAGAAGAGGACGATCCCTGAGATGAATAACAAGATGAAAACCCTTTACAAAGAAGTTACGATATTAGGATAAACTATGAGGAGAGAACCTAGATGCAGACATTGTCTGGTAGTGGGGAAGAAGGATATTTGTAGTTGTTTGATACAGGGTGGAATATGTCTTATAAGCCCAGTAGAGCGTTTTTACAGGAAAAAAAAGAATCAGGCAGAGTAGGGTCTCGCTATAGCGAGACATTATTTCGCTATAGCGAGACATTGTAATGAAACAAATGAATCGCCAGAATTAGATCTCGTTATAGCGAGATCAGTTTTCGCTATAGCGAGATCAGTTCTCGCGAGACCTCGCTATAGCGAGATCTCGCTATAGCGAGATCAATTCTCGCTATAGCGAGACCTGCCACTGTTTTTTTTTTGTTTTTGGACTTCTCTGACGCACTACACGGCTGCATTCCTCAATACATCTTTTATTAGTTTCATCGCTACATCCTCGCTATAGCGAGACCAATATCACTAACATTCGCAAAATACTGATAAGGATTAGGGTGATTTTTTTTTAATGAAATATAAATTGCATTTTGCAGCCAAACACCACCAAACTTATTATAATCACTTGTTATATTCATTAGCTGTTGATTCCTATTCAACATAGCGACACCTGCAAGCCGGGAACAGAAATGAGAGGGAGGAGATTTTTGCATATATACATTAAAAAACCATGGCTACAACACAGATGGGTTTTTGCATGTAAACATTAAAAAAAACCATAGCTACAAAACCCAATTTCTTTTTCAAAAGATGGAGTACTGTGATTTAGGTTTTTTTTACCTGCAGAAGCTGAGAATGAGCGAGAGGGTTTGTGCCTGAGAGTGAAGGATGTAAAGCCCAATCGAAGATCCAACACGTTACATAGTTTAAGAAGATGATTACAGTAAATGGGGTTTCCTGCAATATCCATATCAAGACGATGACAATAGAGCAAAAGGAAAAAACAATGGAGGATCGACGAAGGAGATGATGATGACAGTAAAAGGGATTTTTACCGAGTTGAAGATCACTCCGTGCTGTTTAACCTAGGTTGAAAGGAAGAGAGTAAAATTTTTTTTGAGATATCACACAGGATTAGGATATATAATTGTGCGATATCCTACGTATGTCGGATATCGAATCCTTCGATATCCTAAATTCTTGGGATATCGAACGGTTCGATATCCTACAGACGTAGGATATCGCTCATAAAAGGGTATTTTCGTCTCATTTTTGGCCTTTTTTGTGTACGAACTTCTTTCAGGTAAATTTTAATTTTTCATCTTTAATGAGGTAATTTTAAGGTATAGGGTTGTCCGTACGGTAATAATCCCATCTTTTTTTGTGAGCACATGCTGTGTGCTTCCGTGAGTTAGCTCTTCCTCCATTTTTTTTATTCTTTATTATACATTCATTTATACATTTACGTTACCTAAAAATAAATAAAAAAATCTTTATAGCAGAGGGAGACCAAACCGAGCACAAAAGGTTAAAAGTAGCATCTGTTATCGTCTTGGGAATTGATTTATATATATAATGTAAATGTGGATCATTAGGAGAACTTGAAAGATCCTGCAGAGGTGGGAATTGATTAATATAATGTAAATGTGGATCATTAGGAGATCTTGAAAGATCCTGCAGAGGTTATGATTTATATAATATAAATGGAGATCATTAGGAGATCTTAAAAGATCCTGCAGAGGTTATGATTTGGGTGTTGATTTACACGCCCCTATTTTTAATATGTGCACCACTGTTTGTGGGAATAAAAAACGGAGTGTCTCCCATGCAGCGTCGCCGTACCTGATCATTCTTGCATAGTCCCATCATGTCTGCCTTACACTCGTCGCTGCACCTGCCCACCTCACTAAATCGACGTCCACTCTTGCATAGTACCATCATGTCTGCCTTACAATCGTGACGTCACTACACCCGCCCAACTCATTAAATCCATTCTTTCTCAATTAAGTATATATATTTTCAATAATACCCTTCATTATATCTTTCATAACTCTTGCATATATTATCTCTAATAATTTCATTTTGAGTGAGCTCCTTCAAATTGATGTACTTTATTTTTTATTTTTTAATTACTCTCTAACAATGAACATAATTTTAAAAAATAAGAAAAAATCAATTTTACATATTAATATTTTACAATCTATGTTTTAATAATCAAGAAATTTATCTTCTAGTTTTTATGAAAAGATTTTTTTTTTGAAGAATGAATCAAATGATTAATATATGTTGCATATTTTTTTTTTTACTCTAATATAGTGTTAAGAAGCATGATTAAGTGGCCAGTTGATGATACTCTAGTTGGACTTTTATTGAACAAGTTATATTTCATTAAAGTATTATAATCCATTAGTTTTTAAACCTTTGATTGGATGGTTATTATTATCCATTTGTTTAGATTTTTCTCTGTGACGCCCCGGAGTCCCACATATACTATAGAGAGGAAAGTGATTGGGATTATATATAGAGCTTACACCCTTACCTTGCATGATGCCTTTTGATGGGTTGAGGCCCATCAGAAATATAACCGAGAGGCCAGTGGGCCAAAGCGGATAATATCATGCATGCGTGTAGGGTGAGGCGTTGCAAATGGTATCAGAGCAGACTCTCGACTAGTTCGAGTGTGGGTCCCCTGCCTGGTCTGGTGCAAGTGAGCGGGTTTCCATGTGGGCGGGCCAAGAGGTTGGCAGACTACAGGGGCTGGCAGGCTACTGCACGGGGACGTGCAACCCTAAGGGGGGTGGAATGTGACGCCCCGGAGTCCCACATCGACTATAGAGACGGAGTCCCACATCGACTATAGAGAGAAAAGTGATTGGGATTATATGTAGAGCTTACACCCTTACCTTGCATGAGGCCTTTTGATGGGTTGAGGCCAATCAGAAATAAAACCGTGAGGTCAGTGGGCCAAAGCGGACAATATCATACATGCGTTTAAGGTGGGGCGTTACATTCTCCATTTATGAAAATGGGATTACATAATGATGGCCTCCCCTTAGGTGGACCATACCTGAAATCACTTCATCATTTTATTAGATTTTACAATTAGACTCATTATTAGATAAATAACTAAAAAAATAAAGTATGTCAACTTGATGGTGGGTCCCACTCTTCTTGGGCTATAATTTGGCATGGAAGTGGTAAAGGAAATTGTGAGGCGCACAACACATTAAAATAATAGATTAAGATTAAGATAAAATAAGGCGCACAATACATTAAAATAAAATAGGGTGTTGATTTTGGCACCCCCCATTTTAATAGGCGCACCACATGAACTTGACAATAAAGGACATATTGTCATAAGTTAATCAAGTTCCATGGTATTAAAATAATCAAACCCATATGCAAACAATGATTGAAATTATTTTTATACTTTTACAAATCACTGTTTGCACAGAACTTTTGTTCAAATCAATGCGTGCATGGAAACCTTTTGTGGCCCAATACCGTGATTGGCATTGATATGTGGGAATTCTTTGCACATCAATAAAAATCCAAGCATA
The DNA here is from genome assembly GCA_012931725.1 of Litsea cubeba. Taxonomy (NCBI): domain Eukaryota; kingdom Viridiplantae; phylum Streptophyta; class Magnoliopsida; order Laurales; family Lauraceae; genus Litsea; species Litsea cubeba. The sequence goes on from CM022948.1 coordinate 55,394,316, forward strand.
CAAACACGACTTGGAAGGAATGATGTAAGGTTACACTACCAATCACAGTAACAACCGACCAAATTAGTTGGATTCATTTGTGTATATTGCAAGCTCGTGCGCACATGGCAGTCCATTACTCGTACGAAGTTTACATCCGTAAGAATAGACGTCTTCTCCGACAATGGATTGGATTCAATCAATGTTAATAACATGATTTGTTCATTTATAATGGGGGCAAACTAAGAAGTGCCTTGTGCATTTTGAACATCTAAAGTAATTCTTTAGACTTTTAATGAACATTTAAAAATGTAATCGCTCTATCAGTGGCAACTCGTTCTGAGTTCAATGAATTAGGTTGAGATGATGCCAAGGTGGTGATCATGATTGAGAAATATCATTTTCCAGCTATTGCTCCTTGAATGAGGGGTTGCTCAGTTGGTTCATGGAAAACAATGCTTTTCACTTAGCATGTGTAAGTTTCTCTCTCACTGCATGTGGATGTGGGTTTCACTCTCCTTGTGTGTGGGTTCTCTTTTTTGGAATGTGCAAGTTTCACTCCCCGCAAGCACAAGTACTCTCCTCGCATGTGTGGGTCTCTTTGGGGGTCCCGACACCGTTAGCCAGGATTGAAAGGAAAAAAAAACACTATTGCTACTTTCAACTAGCAAGTAGCAACATTGAGTTTGATCAATTTCAAGCATATTACGTGCCTTGCAGACACTTAACCGAATTTTACTCTATATCAAAGTGAGAAATTATTAAATTAGTTTTATGTAAAAGTTGAGTCTTCTTGTTGGCATAGAAATCGAGGCCTCTTTTGTGTTTTTCTCATCACGCCTAGAGTTCCGCCCGTCATCAGGATAAAGAGGAAGACACCCACGTATGACATACGCTTTTCGAGGTTGAATGTGGTGCACCAAATAAAAGTGGGTGTGTGAAAATGAGCGCCCATTTTTATATAATGTAAATGGGGATCATTAGGAGATCTTAAAAGATCCTGCGGAGGTTATGATTTATATAATGTAAATGGGGACCATTAGGAGATCTTGAAATATCCAGAGGTTATGATTTTTATATAATGTAAATGGGGATCATTAGGAGATCTTAAAAGATCCTGCAGAGGTTAGTTATTCAACAAATGCACCCTACCTAAGAGTGAGGAAGATACACCCCAAACCAAATGGCAAATTAAAGAACAACAAGAAAGTATTAGATTTGATTGTCATACTCAACTGCGGAAAATGACATTTGACTGGACGGTGCTGTGGGTACGGCTGTCAATTTGGCCTGATAAAAGGGCTCGTCCGGCCCGGCCCTCAAAATGCCCTTAATTTTAAGGGCTTTTGTTACTAACAAAAGTCCTTAGGGCCCGGTCTGGATAATTTTTTATAGGCCTTGAGATTTGATGGCCGGGCTTGGACAGCACTGGCCCAGGCCCTGGTCCTCTTACTTTTATTTATTTTATATATAATATATACATATATGTAAATATATACTAAAATGCCCTTATCATATTCACTTTGTAGTAATATGGGGGATATGAAGGCAATTTCATACCCACTTACCCTTAAAAAAATATCCTAAAAATCAAAACATACATACATACTTGGTTCATTTCATCTATATATTTAATTATTTAAGTTATTTATTGTACTTAATACATAATCAATAAGTGTTGCACGGTTGCTTCTAATCCCTTTCTTTTATTTTTATTGCTTCTTATTTAGGAATTTTATATTATTTTTATAAATCATTGTTATTGCAAAAAGGAATGTACTCATTTCTATTAATAATGATAGACTTTTTCCTCTATAGAGTTGCTTGGGATGTCAACCAATCCATAGAGTTAGTGTCACGAGGTAAATTTTTCGCACTAGGAATACACCGCACAGCACTAAGATTTCTCTTAGTCAGCCTATCAACAACCACACAGCACACACAGAAATGCAAGAGCAGAAGGGACAACACAACTATTGATTAATTAGGCACCAGCCTGTTTCTCTTATTAATCAAAACTGGGAATTACACCTCTTACAATTGTTTACACTCAGATGCTACACTTACAAGTTAATCTCGGATCTCCTCCTCTGTCTGCAGTATTCAAACCTCGCAGACATTTATAAGGAAGCCTGACCAATCACTGTTGGCCAACAAGAACTGTTGCCACCTTGGACCAATTAGGGTGTGCCAACACCATTTCAGACCAACTGCTTGAGAACAGTTACTGTCTGCAGTTAGAAGCAACCTGTCTTCCGACCATTGGTCCACATCATCTGCAAGCCAGCCAATGCAACTGCATAACTGCTGCACATGTGGCTGCCACATCAAACCCTCAACCACCATGCTAACTGCATAACTGCTGTACACGTGGCTGCCACATCAACTAAGCATCCTTGCAAGCATCACACCACAGCACCAATCCAAGGGAGGCACCACAGCATGCAACCGGGCTTCTTCCGTTCGGACCACGTGGGCCCAGGCACGAGGGAGTGGGTCCCACGAACCAACTTTCCATTCGAGTCCCACCAATGTCCCACCAAGGCCATTGGTATGCTACACAGTGCAAATCGTGCACCAACAGAGTCCACCGTGCATTTTTCCATCCCACAGGCATACCTCCTACATAGTAGAGGTATGTGCCACCCATTGTTTCTCACCTCCTGGGTATAAACGTCCGAGATTCACGAAATGGAGTTTTCGAACACTTCCCGGACCCCAATGCACAAATCCTTTCACACACTGATTGTTCAACATGTTTAATAAGTATTCAAAACACTAAACATGCATTTGTTCCAAGAAAACACATGGTTGGTCGAGTGGTTAAATCTGTCGCACGCAGCACCCTGCACGACGTCGACCGCAGCACCCGCAGCACCTGCACGACGTCGACCGCAGCACCCGCAGCACCTGCACGTCGTCGCTCGCAGCAGCTGCAGCACGCTACCGACGTTGTTCACAGCAACACAGCACTGCGTGTGCACTATCAATCTTCGCAGCACAACGACTGCACTTACCCCGTGCAGTACAACACTGCACACATCACGTGCAGCACAGCACGTCGTGCACGTCCATGACTCCAGTGACCGAGAGGCAATACTCATCCGCACCAAGGGATTAATGTTCACCAGTGAACTTCCAAAACACAGTCCATATGCACCAATGAACTGTTTGTGCAATGGTTGAGTCTATAACTGCCCAAACCACCGCACCATCTGTGCACCAACGCAGCTTTAGCTTTTTAGGGGCTAACAACCCTCCCCCACCTAAGCCGCGGACGACCTCGTCCGTTTTTGAGCCAGATACTCAATAATCTCCTTTTCAAATTGCCACAAAGTGGTCCCCTTCTCCCAAGAAGCTTCACTCTCCTCAGCACCCTCCCATTGTACCAAGTAACTTGTCCTCCGATTCTTTTTGCTTTCGCCCTCAGTTTTGTCCGCCAAAATCTTCTGAATTTTGCGATTAAACTGAGCACGAATTGTGGGTGGTGCCCTCCGAGACACACCTCAACTTGCATCACTTGGATCTTCATGATAGGGTTTGATTCTTTCAGGTAGACTCAGTCTATATGCTAATTTGCCCACTTTTAGGACATCTTCAAAAGGTCCATCATACCTTGGAATCAGTCCCCTATGGACCTCCGAGGCTCTAATTTTCTTCCAAATCTGGGGTGTAAGCTTCAGCTTCACCTTGTCCCTAACCTGAAATTCTATAAACATTCGATTTTTGTCTGCCCACTTCTTCATTCTGCAGACTGCTCTTTCAAGACAGTCCCTTGCACTTTCAACTAATTCTGTCCTCTCTCGTACAAATCTGTAAGCAGCAGGGCAGCTTCCCTGGGATTTCTGCTTGGCGACTTCATGAGGGGCCAGAGGCTATTGGCCCATTGCCAACTCAAAAGGGCTAGTACCTGTTGCTGAACTGCGATGTAGATTGTAGCAGAACTGTGCTGTATCCAGCAGATCTACCTGATTTTTCTGATTCGCAGTAACATAGTGTCGTAGATATTCTTCCAACATGCCATTTATCCGCTCCATCTATTCATCTGTTTGCGGATGATTGCTTGTGGAGAACTTGAGTTGAGTGCAATCAACTCAAACAACGCAGCCCAAAACCTACCAGTGAATCGTGCGTCTCTGTCAGACACTATGTCTAAAGGAAAACCCCACAGTTTGACAATGTTTTTGAAGAAGAGTTTGGTTGTATTCTCTGCAGAAACAGCGTGCGGCGCTGCTATATATGAACGTCGCATGCTTAGAGAAACGATCCACCACAACAATAATCGATCTACAATTGTCTATCTTAGGGAGATTGACAATGTAATCCATGGAGAGGCTCATCCACGGTCTCTCTGGAATGGGCAGTGGCTCCAGTGGTCCTGCCATTTTCTTTCGTTCTGTCTTGTCTTGCTGACAAACAAGACACGTCTTTACATACTGTTCCACGTCATTCTCCATTCGTGGCCAGTAATAGCTTCGAGACAGCAGCGCCAATGAACGTTCTTGACCTAGATGACCAGCCCAAGGGGAGTCATGAGTTTCTTTCAATAACTCTTTCCGTAGACCCCCAGTCAGTGGCACGAAGGGACGATGACCCTTGGCATAGAGAACTCCTTCCTCTACCCAAAACTTCCTGGTTATGCCTTAAGCAACTTGCTTAAGCAGTCGACCAGTCACCTGATCCTTCGTTGTTTCAGTCTTAATCCTGTCCAACATGGTCCCCTCAACTCGTACCAACGAGTTAATATATGATTCGGGACCTAGGTTGCAACTCAATGCATCTGCAACAACGTTGCTTTTGCCTGTTTTATACTTCATCTCATAATCAAACTCTGCCAAAAAGTCCTGCCATCGAGCTTGTTTCGGCGTCAATTTTTTCTATGTAAGAAAGAAACTGGTTGCTGAATTGTCTGTTCACACAATGAATTTTGCACCTAGCAGGTAGTGTCTCCATGTCCTTAGACAGTGGACTACTGCCGTCATCTCCTTCTCATGGGTGGAGTAACGCTGCTCAGTATCATTCAGTTTGCGGCTCTCAAATGCAACAGGGTGTTCTCCTTGCATAAGAACACCACCAATCGCACGATCAGAAGCATCAGTGTGGACTTCAAATGACTTCTCAAAGTCTGACAGTTTTAATATGGGTTCCGTAGACACCCAGTGCTTCAACCGATCAAAGCACTCTTGGCATCTTTCAGACCAGTTCCATAGTCTATCTTTTTTCAAAAGGTCAGTCAGGACTGCAACCTTCCGAGAATATCCCTCGATGAAGCATCTGTAGTAATTGGCCAACCTCAAGAAGGACCTTAATTCAGTCACTTTTTTAGGTGCAGGCCAATCTATTATTGCCTGTATCTTCTTAGAATCCATTTTCACCTCCCCTTTACAAATTATATGTCCTAGGAAAGTGATTTGGGCGCAGCCAAATTCACACTTCTCAGGTTTTACATACAACTGATGTTCTCTCAATGTAGACAGCACCTTCCTAAGGTGGTCCAGGTGTTCATCTAATGAACCACTATATAATACAATGTCATCAAGATAAACAACCACAAAATGATCAATATAATCATGAAACACATTGTTCATTAAAGTACAGAAAATAGCAGGCGCATTTTTTAAGCCAAATGGCATTACATAGAATTCAAAAAAACCATAGCGTGTTACACAAGCTGTCTTCGGTTCATCTCCTTCCGCAATTCGCACCTGCCAATAACTGGATCGCAAATCCAGTTTGCTGAAGATCGTTGTCTTGGACAACCGATCGGACAAATCTGCTACTAAGGGAACAGGGTATTTATTCTTGATCGTTATTTTATTGAGAGCACAGTAATCAACACACATCCGGAGAGTTCCATCCTTCTTCTTCTGAAACAGCACCGGTGCACCATAGGGAGCTTTGGATGGTTAGATGAAACCAGCATTCAACAGTTCATCCAATTGCCTCCTAAGTTTAGCCAACTCAGAAGGGGCCATCCTGTAAGGAGCCTGTGCTGGGGGTCGAGTTCCAGGCATCAACTCGATCTGATGGTCCACAGCACGTCGTGGGGGCAACTCTTGTGGAAATTCTGGGGGCATAACATCAGCAAATTCCCCTAACAGTGACTGAACTTCTGCTGGACAGTCATCTGAATTGCTTTCTGCTTCCACTAATGTTGCCAATATGGTTAGATGGCCTTTCCACAAACCATCCTTGATCTGTAAGGCAGATAATACATGAATCGTCTCAGGTTCTTTGATCTTTGGGACAAAGCAAGGGCAGTGTTTCCTCCCAAATGTGGCATAATCGCCACTTTTGCTTTGACGAAGAAGTCAATTCCCAAAATCACTTCAAAGTCATCTAGGGGTACAATCATGAAATTACAGAGACTAGACCACTGACCTATCCTTAGAGTCACATCATTGGCCATTCCAGTGATGGGTTTTGCCTCTGAATTCACTGCCTTCATTCGACTTTGGCCTTTAGTCAAGGGAAGACCAAGTCGAGGCACCACTCGTTCAGCAACGAAGTTGTGAGTGGCACCTGTGTCCACCATTGCTGATGCTGAATTCCCATTCAACGCCACTTTCACATAGATCAGGATGTTGGTCTGAGGGGTTCCTTCACTCTGAATTGCATTCAGAAGTTGCAGAGGATTGACCCTACTAGGTTCATCCGGCTTTCGCTCCTCCTCCACAACAAGGGCAATCAGTTTTTCCTTCTTCGGACAATCACGAGCCCGATGGGGACCTCTGCAAATGAAACAGCCAGAGTCTGCCTTGAAAGACTTTCCCTGCTGATTTCCATTCTGTGGCTGTTTCTCCTTACTGCCACCGTCACCATTTTTCTTCTTGCCCTTCTTAAAACCACCTTTGTTGTTGTTCTTGGATTTTCCAGCATCATTATTCTCTGTTTTGGCTGCTTTGAAATCTACTAAAGCTTCCGCCGCAGCCATGGCAGATGGCAAGTCCTTGACTCCCTGCCTTCGTAACTCTGCCTGCGCCCAGCCCTGTAGTCTAGACATGAAGTTAAACAGTTTATCATCCTCTGACATGTTTTTGATATCTAACATGAGGGACGAAAACTGTTTCACATAGTCACGGACCATACCAGTTTGTTTGAGTTTTCGAAGAGTCTCACGAGCAATCCATGCAACATTACATGGCAGGAATTGTTCCTTCAATTCCTTTCTTAGTGATTCCCATGTTATAATTGGTGCACGACCTGCACTCAAGTCATCGTCCACCCTCGTCCGCCACCAGAGTTTCTCATCACCAGATAAATACATGCTGGTGATTGTGACTCTTTCTTCTTCGGGAATATGGGCAGTAGAGAAATACTGTTCCATATCCCACAAGAAATTCTCCAGTTCTTTCGCATTACGGGCACCAGCAAAGGGTTTTGGTTCTGGGACCTTAACCCTTCTGTTCTCTTTTGTAGAACCACTGGTTCGAATGGCTCTCTTGAAGAGAGTCATTTCATCAGAGAAAGACTCCATTTGTTCCTTGAAGAAATCTATGGTTGATTGCATATCAACCTTCAATTCTTCGACTTGAGCAACAGCTTCTGCGAGAGACATCTCCAGGGAGCCTATTTTCTCTGTTATTGCCACAATCTTTGGACCATGGGTGATATGGTCTGCAATGGTCTCAGATAGACCATCTACAGTCTCTTCCAGACAAACGACTGTACCCTGCACTTGCTCTAATGCATTCTTAGACATGGCTGTGAGAAGAAATGCACCAACAGTTTCGAAAAAACTTGGCTCTGATACCAGTTGTCACGGGGTAAATTTTTCGCACTAGGAATACACTGCACAGCACTAAGATTTCTCTTAGTCAGCCTATCAACAACCACACAGCACACACACAGAAATGCAAGAGCAGAAGGGACAACACAACTATTGATTAATTAGGCACCAGCTTGTTTCTCTTATTAATCAAAACTGGGAATTACACCTCTAACAATAGTTTACACTCAGATGCCACAATTACAAGTTAATCTCAGATCTCCTCTGTCTGCAGTATTCAAACCTCGCAGACATTTATAAGGAAGCCTGACCAATCACTGTTGGCCAACAAGAACTGTTGCCACCTTGGACCAATTAGGGTGTGCCAACACCATTTCAGACCAACTGCTTGAGAACAGTTACTGTCTGCAGTTAGAAGCAACCTGTCTTCCAACCATTGGTCCACATCATCTGCCAGCTAGCCAATTCAACTGCATAACTGCTGCACATGTGGCTGCCACATCAAACCCTCAACCGCCATGCTAACTGCATAACTGCTGTACACGTGGCTGCCACATCAACTAAGCATCCTTGCAAGCATCACACCACAGCACCAATCCAAGGGAGGCACCACAGCATGCAACCGGGCTTCTTCTGTTCGGACCACATGGGCCCAGGCACGAGGGAGTGGGTCCCACGCACCAACTTTCCATCCGAGTCCCACCAATGTCCCACCAAGGCCATTGGTATGCTACACAGTGCAAATCGTGCACCAACAGAGTCCACCGTGCATTTTTCCATCCCATAGGCATACCTCCTACATAGTAGAGGCATGTGCCACCCATTGTTTCTCACCTCCTCGGTATAAATGTCCGAGATTGACGAAATGGAGTTTTCGACCACTTCCCGAACCCCAATGCACAAATGCTTTCACACATTGATTGTTCAACATGTTTTCAAAACATTAAAAATGCATTTGTTCCAATAAAACACATGGTTGGTCGAGTGGTTAAATCTGTCGCACGCAGCACCATGCACGACGTCGACCGTAGCACCCGCAGCACCTGCACGTCGTTGCTCGCAGCAGCCGCAGCACGCGACCGACGTTGTTCACAGCAACACAGCACTGCGTGTGCACTTTCAATCTTCGCAGCACGACGACTGCACTTACCCCGTGCAGTACAACACTGCACACACCACCTGCAGCACAGCACGTCGTGCACGTCCATGACACCAGCGACCGAGAGGCAATACTCATCTGCACCAAGGGATTAATGTTCACCAGTGAACTTCCAAAACACAGTCCATATGCACCAATGAACTGTTTGTGCAATGGTTGAGTCTATAACTGGCCAAACCACCGCACCATCTGTGCACCAACGCAGCTTTAGCTTTTTAGGGGTTAAGAGTTAGTTTGTATGTGCATGGAACTTTAAGGATATAGAGTGATCCATGTTAGGAAAATTGTGTGGCCCGACTGCCATTGGGCTCATGCCAGATCGAGCCCGGCGGTGTGCCACGGATGAACTCCTAACGAGCCTTAATCTGTGCGTTTGACGGTTCAAATTTTGTGATAAAACTGTAGATCGACAGATCTGAGATCTTCATCATCGTGTTTCTCCATTGCATTCTGCTATCTACAACCAGGCTGCTTGAGGAAAACAACCGATCTCTTGGCCTTATGCGCACAAAAACTGAGGTTCTCTTGTGTTTCTCTTTTGGCGTGCATTGTAAGCAACTGTTGAATACACGTGACGGCAAGGAGAATTTTCAACGTTAACTGGGTAGACTTCCTTTCCTTTTTCGCCTCGGTACCAGCGCCACCACTTCTCCATCATGTTTTGTGTCTTTGTTTTTACCTCGGGACAAGCGCCAGCCAATAGCGCCGAAGAGAGAATTTCCCCAGCCTCGAGACTAGTCATCACGTTACTGAGAACTATTGCAGCGGCTGGTACGAACGTTGACGTCAGCGCAACGCAGACACTAACGCAAGCGTCGGTCCCGGTCTCATCGGCCAACTGAAACTTTGACCAGCCGTAACTCCTTCATCCGACTTCCGGTCGACGAGCGGTTTGGCTCTGCGGATTTGTGGCGATGAGCACTATTTGGTAGACGTGACAGATCGGCATTCCATCATTCAAAAATTTCTTGGATTGCGATCACGCGGTCAGCGGTATCTGGACTTAATTTATTTTCTTTTAGATATGTCTATTGCTAAATTTGCTTTGCACGATCTCGCTAAGGTCGATGTTTTCAATGGGAAGAACTTACCCATTTGGAAACGTCGGATGGATGCCTTGTTGCACTTTGAGAGCCTTTCTTATGTTATTAAAGAAAAGACATATGAGAAGCCTGCTGATGATGTATCACGACTTGAGCCTGAGATTCGATAATCCCCGGAATCGCGGTCCATACTTACTCCCGTAAATCCCAAATTAACCGAAGTTAAAACGGAATCCACAAGGGATAATCATTCAATCATCCTGTCAAATATACAAATTGCGAAAAATATAACATCATCCATTCTTTAGAATGTATAATCCTATACAAAGGTAAGGTTCTTATACATTAACTGTTTTGTCAACCATTGCATATTCAAATACAATGCAAGGTGACCAAAAATTAAGTTCTCCAAAATAATTTCCCTTAAAAAGGGATCTAAACCATCCCAAAAGAATTCTCGAAACGAATTTCCATTCCATTACGCACTCGGATACTCGTATCAATTAGTATCCTGTCTGTTCCATTCGATCAGTCCTCCTGGAGGAACCCGAGTGGTCTCCTCTGTTGGCGCTGGGGCCGCTGCAGGGCCGGCATGGGCAAATGGGCATGTAATGCCATCAATAACACTAATGAACACGACGGTTCGATAATGTATACATAGATCTGTGATACAACATGTTAATGCATATAATAATCCATCCAATCTCATTTCTAACAATTCTAACAATGCATTTCACAATATTATCCTTCGGGTCAATCAATAGACATAAAACAAATTGGCAACTACCATAGCATTCATTTCATTAATTTCATTTTCCCCATCTTCCCTCAAAGGAAGGAATCATCTTTCAAATGGAACGTATCATTTAGTCATATTCTTTCAATGACATTCATTCATTGCTATGGGATCTACTAGTGCCCGGGCCAGGGACAACTAGCATCATCACATAGCTCCGGAACGCCCCAAATCCATTTACTGCAGTAGAAATAATCATTTTCGATTCATTTAATGAAATAACTATGTAGTGCCAGACTCATGAGTTAATATATTAATCCAATCCTATATTCAATTCAATATATTAAGTCCACTCAAGCAATAAAAGGGACAACACATTACACTTGTCACCCTAAACATTGCACTAGAGTTCAACACTTTTAATTACGATATGAACATCACAAGCCAATGAGGGAATTAGGATAATTAATATTCCACTCATTTCTTTCTTAGTTCCCACCAACCATTCAAGTGTAACCATTGGTTATCTAATGTATATGCTATTCTTGATGGGCATCACATTTAAAGAATGTATACATTAGAGTCCCCATAATTATCACTCATGGAGGTTTAGTCTATAATCAATTGAACATTCAATATTTTATTAAACTTATGGTTCAATCCTTTGAAATCTTCTTTTTTTGTCCATTAATTCAAAATTACTCTAATCACATTATAATTAGCTCTAAAACTAATTTAGGGAGCGATTATGCTTATAGGAAGAATCCACAATTAAGTGAATCCCGAAACCCAATCAGACTCAAACTAAGGTTCATCCGGACTCAAATGAACCAGCCTAACAGAGCCCAGGTTCGTTCGAGCGGAAATGAGTCCGCTCGAGTGGAGCCCTTAGAGAGGCTGGTCCGCTCGAGCGGACCATTGGTCACTCGAGCGGAGGCCTCATAGAGGCTGGTCCGCTCAAGCGGCCAATGGCTTGCTCGAGTGGACACAGCTTCTGGCCTGTGTCCGAATTATGTGCAGAAAATTCTACTACTTGCACTCTTGATTTCTTTCATCCATTGTCCTCACTTTCCATCATACTCATGCATACAACCATATGTTTACATATATACACCTCTAATCCATCATTTAATCACAAAATAATTAATTCTAAAGCATGCTGCCCCGTACATGTCCTGTTACCGCCACAAGAAAGACACAAACTGCAGATAAAAATGAGAAAGAATTGCTCGTTTGCTGGCTACCCAAGTCATTCAAAAGGATATTGTGTGTATGATCACGATAATAAAATAATCATGGAATGTCGAGATGTGTATTTCCTTGAGAATCGAACGGGTAATCCTAGAGATAGACCACGGATGGTGGATTTCTATGAGATCTCTAAGGATAAGGATGTTCAAGCGAGTAGGGGTCCGACGTGGTTGACGTTGGGAATTTAACCCCTGGCCAGGGCCCGCTTGATGAGGAATAACCGGAAGTAAGTAGACCTGTTCGGATAAGGAAACATCCATCATATCTGGATGATTATTGCAGTTTAGTGGAAACCGTGGAGGATTTGAGTCCGACATCCTACTCTTAAGAAATCAATGGGCATGATTCTAAAAATTGGATGAATGCTATGAGAGAGGAAATTGAATCAATTCATAGGAACCAGGTGTGGCAATTAGTCGATCTACCCAAAGGTCGAAAGGCCATCGGTTGTAAGTGGGTTCTTAAGAAGAAATTCAATTCGGATGGTTCCTTGGATAAATACAAAGCACGGTTGGTGGCCAAGGGTTTCACGCAAGTGGAAGGAATTGATTACGATGAAACTTTCTCCTCGGTCGTAAAATTCCAACCCATTAGGACCCTTATGGCGGTTGTGGCTTATCATGACTTGGAATTGCACCAAATGAATGTAAAAAGTTGTTTTCCTGAATGGCGAATTGGATGAAGAGATTTACATGAAACAACCTGAAGGTATTTTAGTGCATGGTCATGACAAGGTGTACAAATTACAAAAGGTACTCTATGGACTTAAACAGTCATCGAGGCAGTGGTACAAGAAATTTCACCAGGCCTTAAGTGAAATTGGCTGTCCCCAATAGTGTTGATATATGTTTCTATGTTAAACGCAGTGGGAGTAATTATTTATATTTGTCATTGTACGTGGATGACATCCTGATTGCTGGTGATGATTTGGATGCCGTCAATGGAATCAAATAGTGGTTGAAGTCAAGATTTGAGATGAAGGACATGGGTGAGGCAATATATGTACTGGGCATAAAGATCACCCGTGATCGGCCGAATCGGTTATTGACTTTGTCACAGGAGTCCTATTTGAAAACTGTGTTAAAACGGTTTGATATGATGATGTGCAAGCCAATCGATACTCCCATTAGCAAAAGTGAGAGATTGTCCAACAAATAGGGGCCCACGACTGAGGAAGATAAGGCAATATATAATGTGGGGCAGCCTGATGCTTAGGTTGTGGGAAGCATCATGTATGTGATGTTGTGTACGAGACCAGATGTTGCATTCACCGTGGATCTCATGAGTAGATTCCTAAGTAACCCTGGATTACCTCATTGGTATGCGGTTAAGAGGATTCTATGGTACATCAAAGGCACCTTGAAGTTGCAACTATGTTATCAAGGTGATGACCTGAATTGTGTGGCTATTCCGATGTGGACTGGGCCGGTGACTTAGACAAAAGAAAATGAACCACCAGCTATGTGTATACTCTGCGGGATGTGCAATCTCTTAGGGTAGCAAGAAACAAACCTCAACGGCCATGCCTACGGCCGAGGCAGAGTATATAGCCTGTAGTACCGCAGTTCAGGAGGCTGTTTGGTTAAGAAACTTTTTATGGGGTATTGATTTATTCAGTGAGGATCAGCCTGTCCCAATGAGCATAGATAGTACATCTGCCATCTCAATGGTGACTGAGCCAAAATTTAACAGCCGATCAAAGCATGTTGAGATAAATATCATTTTGTCCGGGAGAAGGCTGAGAATGGAGAAATTGAAATTTCTTATTTGCCTTCTAAGGAATTGATGGCCGATGCTCTCACCAAACCGTTGCCTGTGGAAGAACTTGTGAGGCATGTGATGCGCATGGGACTTAAATACATTTGATGTACATTGGCATGTTTGTCAACCATGGCATTCGTGCCAAGTGGGAGATTCTTAGGAAGATTGTGTGGCCCGACTGCCATTGGGCCCACGCCAAATCGAGCTCGGCGGTGTGCCGCGGATGAACTCCCAACAAGTCTTGTTCTGGTTGAGTCAGGTAAGGATCAAACTCTTGGTGATAGAATTTGGATCAAGTTCATACTCTAGGTTTGGTAGATATCCCACGTTGGTCAAGAGATGTGGGATTTCAGGAGAGGTAGAGTCCGGATAGAGTTGTAAGGGAGATGAGAACTCTTGGTTGATCATTAAGAAGATCTGAGAGTATTCGCAGCGAGTTTGCAGGTCTACCTCACACCGGAACGCACAAGGTTCCCGGCCAGTTCAGTTCTGACACCCATCTGGGACCAGCAAGTTCTTTCAATCCAAACATCCTTTTAATTAGATAATTATAATTATCAATTCTTAAAAGTTTAAACTAATAGTATTTTTTTAAGGGCATTTATTTTTGTGACTAAAATTCAAGAATGCGTAATAGTCAGATCAGTGTTTAATTAAAAGTAATGTGAATTGATAAAATGTATATGTGAGTGTAAATGGTTTAAAACTCTCAAAGATAAAGCACTGCTGGAATGATTTCATATGTGGAAATGAATATGAAAGTCATATTAAAGGTGTGAAATAGATCATACTCTTTAACCGTTTTCCTTCTTTGTCAAAATAAATAAAATCACATGTCTAGAACCCAATCCAAGTCACCAAAGTATGTATGACTTTATCCGATAAAAGAAAGTTGTTAGAGATGACTTATATTCTCCCGATGTTTTCTCAATGGTTCGTTTGCAATTCAGATTAGACAAGATAGCGAAAGTTTTCTTAATGGTTTCTTTGTAATTGAGGTTAGACAAGATAACAGTCGATCACCTTAGATTTTCTTAATTGTTTCTTTTTTTTTATTCTTTTTTTGAGGTGACTAGTGGCCAGGAACATGTAAGGAGACCTGCCCCTCCACGGATTGATCTCTGGAGGGTTTTGTCGGATGGATAGCAACACACTATGACAACCTAGCTCTTCTTTTGTTGCTGGGCCTTCCGGGGGCCATCAAATAACAAAAGGGTGCTCCTCATTCTTCTTTACATTCGTACTCATTCCTTGTTGCAATATACATATATTTATACATTAACCATACCAAAAACAAAACAAAAAAAAAATCTTTATAGCAGAGGAGACCATACCGAGTGGGACTGTTTTGGGGCTATGCCCCTTCAGACATAAAGTAAATGGATTCAAGCTATGGGCCTTCGTTCCGACATAAAGTAATGAGAGTCTGACACAAAAGGTCCAAGTAGCATCTATTTTTGTCATGGGATTTGATTTATATAATGTAGGGAAAATGACCGTACGGACGACCTAAAACCTGACTTTTATCAGGTACAAGACGAAAAACTGAAATTTACCTGATGGAAGATCGTACACAAAAAAATGCCCAAATTGGGACGAAAATACCCTTTTTCCTGCGATATCCTATTTATGTAGGATATCGTAGGATTCGATATCCTAGGATCTTAGGATATCGCACAGTTCAAGGGTGTAATGACGTGGAGAGAAGTCTCTTGCTTTAGTGTAAAAAGAGAAAAAAGCTCATCTCCCACCCATTCCCGATTTGAAATTCAAACTAATTCCAAAAGGCCAAAACGAGAGAAGACCATTCCCATTCGTCCATTTGAAAATTTTTCGTCTCCATCGAACAGGGCGGGCACGTCTCTTCTCGTCTCCATCAGTGTAGGCTGGGCTCTCTTCTCATCTCCATCTCTGTGAAGAACAGCGCTGGGGAAACTACTTCTGGTCTCCATCGTCGGCAACATCTCCATCTATGTCCAGTAATCATCTAGCAACTGCATCTCCCATCTGATTCTAGCAAGGCCGCATCTCCATCTGCAGTAGTTATTTATATTCAATCTGCTGGATTTATTTTTCTACTGCTTCAATCTGCTGGGAAGGGGAGGTGATTTTTATTCAGCTTCGTTTTGGGCACCCCATTTTTTCAGAAGTTTTTTTCTGCTAGGATGGGAGGGGTGATGTTTTAAGGACTGGTTGGTTTTGTGGATGGATTTTTTTCAACAGCTTAAATTTGCTGGGTGGGGAGGGGCCATTTTTTTTACTCTCTCTAATTAATGGAAATCCCTTGCAAAAAATTTAGTAGTGATGTTGTTGTCTACTTATTTTACCATTTTTCCATGGAAGATATTGTTGTTAGTGGGAAAGGTTGAAGTGGGCTGAAGTGGGGAACATGGCGTATTTATATGGAAAGATAAATGTCAGAGAGAAGAAGTTCCTTAATCAGGTTCAGTGTCATGTGACATAAATGATATAAACAGAGATTTGCAGAATCTGGCATTGGTGATCACATACTTTAAGCTTGCAACTGAGATGCACAATAGATTATTGCATTCAACACTAGAAGAGAAAAAAAAAGAGAAGATGAAACTGGGGAGTCTAAATAATTTGTATTTGCACATAAATGTTGTTTATGTTATTGTGTGGGGAGATTTTCAAAGCTCCAGGATTATGCTAATCACGGCCATAAGATGGGATTAAGTACTCCCACGTGCCAACCATGTGGCATCCAGACTCGCCTTGGCTGCCGGAACAGAGGCCTCAACCGAAACCAGATAGGCTTTGGCTGCTAGTGCCGAGCTCGGCAATCAGGGGCCCACCTCGGCCAAAGGAGCTGGGGATCCCGGCCGAAGGAGCCGGGACGGAAGTCGAAGCAGAGAAGGATCTCCTCTCGCGCCCTACGCCCACCACGTCATCAGTCACGTGGCAGAGTAGGGGCGTGAGCCAGTGAGACAGATGCGACATCAGCCGTCCACAATCTCCACCAGATCGCTGACAGAGCGGCATCCAGCGGCTGTAGCCAAATCAGGGCAAGGCCCGAGGGTGGATCCGATGGGACCTCAACCGCCAAAGGCGTCCAACATGATCTGGCCCAACATGACATGCATTAAATGCAATGTGGGCTGATCCGACTGGCATTAATGCAATGTGGGCTGAAGTGGACCGCATTTATGACTTTGTGGGCTGATAAGGACTTCCCTATCAAATCATGGGACCCACTCCCAAATATCATCCAAGATGTCCTCCAGAATTCTTTATAAATAGAACTCCATTCCACATGCAAGGTACGCAACCCATATCTGAGAGTCGTTACTGTCTCTCTTCTTCTTCTTCTCATTTCTTTGTTCCAGTTCACATACTGACTTAGGCATCGGAGAGCATTGCGCCGCCCAGGCCAGGGTCCTCTAACCGCTGTTCTTCCCTTTTAGGCTTTAAGGCAGCAGATTATCTCTTTCATTTGGATAAGTCCTGTAAGGCACCCCCATTATTGTGAGTCATAATTTTCAGCACTTACAATTGGCGCCGTCTGTGGGAAACTACTATCCCAACCTTCCCAACCTTCTCAATCTTTCCAGAAATCATGCCTCCAAAAGCTAAGAAAGGCGGAGAGTCCTTGAGAGCAATGCTCGAGCAGCCGGGCCCGTCGACGGACACCCCTCCTCAAGGGCGGTCCAGAACGGTGCATGGCGCGTCTGCAGGCGAGGGCCGCCCGGGCTCACAACTCTTCGTCGAGATTCCCTTCCAAGAGGGACTTCAGGCCTCGCTCTCAGGCGAGGAAGTCACGCCTCCCAGACGGGACAAGCGTCGACACGAGTGGCCTCGTAAAGACAAGGCTGTGGCAGTGGAAGGGCCACGCCGTGTGCAACCTCCTGATGATGGAGGGGATATCGCGGCTCAAAACGCTCTCCTCCAGAAACAGGAGCAGCTAATCCGCCAGCTCCAGCAGCAACTGAGAGCAGCGCAGACTGCCTCGTTAAGGCCGCCCTCTAAGCCCCAAGGCGAGAAGGGAGCCGTCCAGGGCAAGGCACTCCAGCCCTCCCACGAGGATCTGAGAGCCTTTTTGGATCAAAAGCGCAGCCAAGCCCATGACCAAGGCTCAAGCAACAGCCGAAGTCATCACGGCCGCGACGGACGAGGTCATAGCCACCATAACCGAGACCATTTGAAGCGGAAGCCAAGGGCACCGACACCAGAGAAAGATGACGAGCAGGAGCGGCTCGACAAGCGTATCAAGCTGGCCCTTCAGCATAACTTGGAGATGCGGGACCAGTAAGATATTTGTGGCCCTACCGATCTGGGGGCCTCTCCCTTCACGCGGGATATCGAAAGAACTCCCTTGCCCAAGAAGTTCTCTATCCCGCGGTTCGTCCCTTACGACGGATTGTCCGACCCAGCCGCTCACCTCCGGCACTTCTCTCAGAAGATGTCCATCTAGGGGAACGAGGGCCACCTCAACTACAAGATCTTCTCCTCCAGTCTGAGCGACCTTCCTCTGAAGTGGTACTGCGCCCTCCCGAAGAAGTCTATCTCGAGTTGGAGAGAGCTCCAGCTCTCCTTCCTGAAGAAGTTCCAGGCCTACAGCGTCGTCCCCAAGACCGATGCTAATATACTCGCCCTCAAGATGAAGCAGGGCGAGAGCCTCACCCAATTCGCCCAGCGATTCTGGACGATTTACAGCCAGATTGAAGATACCAGAGACGAAGTGGCGATCTTCGCCTTCCGGAACGCCCTGTTACCCGGAAACGAGCTGAGGAAAGATCTAGTTGGGGACCCCGCTACCTCCATGCCGGCCTTGATGTCCCGGATAAAGCGCTACGTCGCCCGGGAGGGGGATGAGATCCGAGCCCGGGAGGATGAAGGCCCGGAATCCGAGGAAAGGAACAGCCAGCCCCCACAGAGGGGCAAAAAGCCCTTTAAGAAGGAAGAGTCGAAGCAAGCTTGGGTCTCCAGTTCGGCGAGAGCTGCGGCGTCCAAATCTGGGGGTAACAGGAGGACCAAACCCCCCTACGACGCCTACCACGCTGTGAACGTCGTCTTCAAGGAGCCGATCCACCAGATCATGAACAAGATCAAGACTAGGCCGTTCTTCAGGTGGCCTCAGCCAATACAGAGTGATCCCTCCACCCGTGACCAAACCAAGTTTTGCACCTACCACAAACAGAATGGGCACAAGACCGAGGAGTGCAGGACCTTGAAGTATCACCTGGAGAGGCTCGCCAAAGAGGGCCACCTATAGGAGTTCGTGAAGGCGGGAGATGTCGGTAGTGGCGGCGGCAGCCGAGCTCGTCAGAGCGCCGATAAGGATCCAGAGAGCGAAGACCCTGAGAAGATCAATAATGTGATCCATCTGGCGCCCTCAGCTCCCTCTCCCTCAGCTCGGGGCAGCTCCTAGGCCCGTGCCGAAGCCAGGCAAGCCTCGCACGGGAAAGAGGTGATGAGGGCCGAGCTCGGGCCAGCGTCCAAGAGAGCGCGGCGCGACCGACCAGCCATCTCATTTTCAGACAAAGACCTAGAGGGAATACAGCTTCCCCATAATGATCCCCTGCTCCTGACCATGAAGCTGAGAGACTTCACTGTGAAGAGGATCCTCGTCGACTCCGGCAATTCCTCCGAGGTCCTCTACTACGACTGCTTCAAAAAGATGGGACTCTGAGAAGGTGATCTGAAGGAGGTCCGTGCGCCCCTAATAGGGTTCAGCGCCAAACCAGTCTACCCCAAGGGGAGAATCACTCTGGAAACCAGAGTGGGCGGAGCCTCTGTGATGGCTGACTTTCTGGTAGTGGACGCCCCTTCCCCCTACAATGTTATCATGGGCAGAGCGTGGCTCCACAAGATGGAAGCAGTTCCCTCCTCCCTCCACCAGAAGCTGAAGTTCGTACTCGAAGGCGAGGATGGCAGAATGGAGGTGCTTATAGTCGAAGGGGATCAGCAGATGGCCAAGCAGTGCTTGTTGGCCATGGTCCCTGCAGAGAAAGAGCCAGAGCGAGTAAACCTCGTAGAGTTCGAAAGGGGTCTGGATGAGATCGGCCGAGATCCTGACAAGAAGAGCATTGAAGATCTAGCCGAAGTCAGGCTCGACCCGTCAGATCCCGACAGATTTTTCTTGATCGGCACCCAGCTGCCCGAACCAGAGAGAGCCGAGCTCTCAAGATTTTTGATGCAAAATGTGGATGTCTTCGCTTGGACCCCGAGCGAAATGCCTGGGGTCAACCACGAGGTCATGTGCCATAGGCTGAAGTGGATCCAAACCACAAGCCAGTGGTACAGAAGGCCCGCAGGACGGGGTTAGCGGTGGTCGACGAAATCGACAAGTTGCTCGAGGCCGGCACAATCCGGGAGGTCCTGTACCCGGTCTGGCTGGCCAATACAGTGGTAGTGAAAAAGAAGACTGGAAAGTGGAGGGTGTGCGTAGACTTCACAGATCTCAACAGAGCATGCCCGAAGGACAGCTTCCCTCTTCCCAAGATTGATCAGATGATCGACGCCACTGCTGGCCACGACAGAATGAGCTTCCTCGACACCTACAGAGGTTACCACCAGATTCCCATGTATGAGCCAGACGAGGAGAAAACAGCATTCATAACCCCCCGCGGCACTTACTGTTACAAGGTGATGCCCTTCGGGCTCAAGAACGCCGGGGCAACTTATCAGCACCTCGTCACCAAAATGTTCCAGGCTCAGCTCGGCAAGACAGTTGAAGTCTATATTGACGACATGGTCGTCAAGTCCAAGCAGTCGAGGAACTATCTGGCGGACCTGGCCTAAGCCTTCAGCATCCTTCGTGAGTTCAAGCTCAAGCTAAATGCTTCCAAGTGCGCTTTCGGCGTAGCTTCTGGCAAGTTCCTCGGAAGCCTAGTGACGCGAAGGGGATAGAGGCCAACCCGGACCAGATTACTGCAATCCTGGGCATCTAGAGCCCATCTACAACAAAAGAGGTCCAGAAGCTCACAGGCATAGCTGCAGCACTCAATCGCTTCATCAGTAGATCGTCAGATAAGTGCCGGCCTTTCTTTCAGCTTCTAAAAAAGAATTTCAAGTTTCAGTGGACCCCTGAGTGCAACCAAGCATTGGAAGCACTCAAAACCTATTTATCTTCACCACCCTACTCTCTACCCAAACTCAGGGGAATTTTATTTGTATGTTGGGTCTCGAATCATGCAGTGAGCTCCGTCCTCATCAGAGAGGACGATGGTGTCCAAAACCAATCTACTATACGAGCAGATCCTGCTAGATGCCGAGACCAGATACCTTTTGCTGGAGAAGCTTGCGTTGGCACTCGTCAGCGCCTCCCGCAAGCTCTCCCATTATTTTCAATCACACACTATTGTAGTCATC
>CM022948.1:55419805-55637530 GCA_012931725.1 Litsea cubeba
AAAAAAAAAAAAAGAGAATAAATTTTGGGCTTTTAGTCAAAGAGAATCCCTCTTACCAAGAGCATACAAAAATGGTTTTCATGCCTCTTTTGAGTTGATTGGACCATACAAAAGAAAATTCCAAGCCCATGAGCTTCCAAAATCAAGCCATCCAGCCTCATCTACCAAATTGAGCCAAATTCTTGAAATTGACATTCCATCAAACCAAATCCCGGTCCCCTAACTTGCCACATACAGCCTGTTAGGTCACAAGACCAAAACAAAAAACCAAAACCTGATCCCCTAACTTGCCACATATAGCCTGTTAGGTCACAAGATCAAAACCAAAATTGATCCCCCAACATTCCACATACAGCTTGTTGGGTCACACGATCAAAACCAAACCCGACCCCCTAACCTGCCATATATAGCCTGTTAGGTCACAAGGTCAAAACCCAAATCCACATCCCTGATGTCAGCTTCAAAACTTTGCCTCGAGATGGTACGTGATCCCTTTCACTACCATAAAATCCCCCTGGAAGCTCAAAAGGCTACAAATACCAAAAAGAAAGATTGCTCAAAGACTCTTGGTCAAGTCACAGGCTCTCCTTCAAAATCTCTTCGAGGCACATCGACTACAAAAGTTAAGCAACTCGCCGCTGTACCTCGAGGGGGCATTTGTTGACACCAAAAATGTCACTTTGGCCTCTTCAAGATCCAAAGAGCTACATGAAGTCGCTACCCTGCCATAAATAGGCAATGCTGTTTCCAAAAATCAAATCTTGTCAGAATCAAACAAAAACTGCAAGATTCTTCCAGACAGCCAAAAGAGGAGTACACAAGAAGTTTCGGGTCATTTCAAAATCATTTGGCCTAACTTCGCTTCTCCGACAGCCGAAAAGGAGCTCTCGGCGACAAAAGCTCTCCGGGACCATGGTTCCAAGACAGAACCTATGGATCATCTTAAAATGACTCCAATAGGTTCCCTGTCAAATTTCAAGTCAATCGGACATCGGTTGACCGCACATCAAACCGCGACATCTTCATCGCGACAAAAAGCAAGTCTGCAGGTGATAAGACCCCAAACGGCTTTGAAACTCAAACAAAAGCCTATGGTTGGTCTTATTTATTGCTCAGGAGGCTTCACAACCAAATTTCAGGTCATTCCGACATCGTTTGGCCCAGTTTCAGCTTCTGACGGAAAATCGGCAACTCTGCGCGACAAAGTCTTCGGCTTTCTCAGGAAATTGGAAACTTTGCAAAATAAAATGCAAGATTCTCATCAGGTTTCCTACAAAGAAATCAGGCCAATAAATGGTGAAAATGTCAAGGAAAAGTACAGAAGAAAAAAGAATCGAAAAACAGCAAAAACGGACGCAAAACGGGACACGAAAGGGGGAAAACCCCCCCAGGGTCGCAGCCCCCGGCGACCCTGGGCCAGGGTCGCCGGGAAAGCCCCGGAAACCCCGGTTTTCGCCGTTTTTTTCGCGATTCGAAGGGCCCAGCCTCTGGTACTTTCCAAAATTCATGCTTTTGAGACACAAGTCCTCTGACATCCGTCCAAAACACGGGTAAATCATCAAGAGTATCGAAGACGGTATTGATCGCCACCCCGGTCAACCAAAAAAGTGTGCTTTCTACCCGACCCGATCGAGAAATCGACAGGACAGATGGCACCGACCCGCTGTTGGCAACAAACACCTGAAATTACATGGTCATCTGATGTCGATCTACATGAAGATCCATCGATGATCATCGACAGAAGAATTCCAAAGACGTGGCAACGGCCGCGACTCTTCAGCTGCTCGGCGACCACTTAATGCGATTAATTGACTAACTTTATTACAGTCATTAATCCATTTCTTTGGACGGCCCAATCAGAAGCAAGCATTCGGGAGTTATAAGTCAGAGATTCATGGCATTTAACCCATGAAACTCCTCCCATCATGGCGATTAAAGGCGATTAAATGCCCACAATCTCCTCCGGCCAATCAGAAGCCAAGAAAAAGGAGTTACAAATAAACAATTCAATTTTGTAACTCCTCCCATTATGCGGCTTAATGACAATAAAAGCCCATAAACCCACCTAAAAGGCTACCTAAAAGCCTATAAATAGGAGGGCTCTCCAAGAAAAGAGACAGACACACAACGAACATCAACAGACAGCAGTCAGAAATCCAGAGAAAAGAAAAAGAGAGAAAACTCTGCGGAAGTTCTACACCGGCCACCGCAACAAGGTGACAAAAGTCCCTTGGGGGGTACCCCCCCAAGGTCCTTGCCTTCTCCTCCTGCCTCCAATGGCTTAGATATGGCTTTTCAGCCCGTCTACTCGGCTTTTTATTGGACATAGGACCTCCTTTTGGTCTTTGTCCTCTAAAAACCTGAGGTTATAGCCAAGCCAAGCGAATCAATAGCATCCTCTGTTCTCATCTGCATGGATGATGGCAAAGCCCACATATGGCTTGCGACCGTCAATCTAAACGAGTCCCCACAATCTCCTGAGAAGTTAGATCCTCCTTTTCTTGCTTTTCATTGTAGTTTGTATTTTTTTAAAAGAGACAAAAATCACAACTCTTGTCTTTCATTATTGATAAGGATTGTAAATCGGCTATAAACGCCAAAAAATCGGCTATAAATGCCAAAAAAATCGCCTTTCACGGCAAATCAAGAAAATGTCTCTTTTCTTAAATATATGTGCAATGGAAAACTTGAAAGAAGTTGATTTCCTTTTTACTTGCGAAGGTTGATCTCCGGATCACCACTTGCAATTCCAAGTAAAAATAGAAAATCTGGCACACCCACAAAAAAAGAAATGTTGATGCACGCCCTTGCCCCCCGGTTACGAAAGGGTCGGACCCGACGGACTCCCACGTCCGCCGACCTCGGTAGAACCGAGCAGGAGCGCGGTCCATCACCCTCGCGGCCACATCGGTGGGAGTTGGCCGTGGACCCGCGTTCAGAGAGCACGTAGTCCATGGAGATCGTCTTCAGAGAACGCGCAGACCACGACAGACAGTCCCTCCGGGAGAAAGTTGCCTTCTATCAGAAGGGTTTCGCCCGGGTCAAAGGTTCCTAGAATCCTACTGATCATGGCTGCCAGGATGACTAACAGAAAGAGACAAGTCCCCATGTATTTACAGAAAATAAAATGTCCTGGTCCTTTCTCTCTCCCATGGCGAACTTACCCCACATTTATAGGGGGAAGGAAGGCTCAGAACTCGAAGACCCATCAATGAGGCGAGGTCTCCCATGCTTTGCGTGGAGTGCACGTCTGCCACAAGTTTGACCAACGGTACCGATGGTGACACGTGGAGCCATCCGCTCGTTTTCCTCATTGGCCGTACCACCGCAATTACTGCTATTTATGGTCTTCAGAATACGGAGTATCAGCCAGATAAATATGAAGACCGCTCGGTACTCTCTCCAACTCAAAACTCACACGTCATGTCACAAAAAGCGCTCAGCCAGACTCAAAGAGCCGAGCTCAAAAAGATAGGGAAAGAGAGAAAAGGAAACACAAGTGCACAAGTAAAGAAGCTCCGCTTTTCATTAAGACTGAATGGAATTACATTCGGAAGGAAAAGACAGAAAAATTACAAGAACATAAAACAAAAAAGCCTTCTCCACGAGCAGAGTCGACAAGACTGCCCCGAGGTCACGCTGGATCAGAGGCACGAGTAGCAGCGGCTCTAGTGTTATTCCCGATCTGTTCGGCAGCAGTCGCCCCGCCGGCAGGAGCAGCGACAGGAGGGGCAGAACTCGGCGTCGGAAGTGTAAACGGAGGGGGTTCCCGGAAGGACGGATGATCCTCCGAGACCCCGGCCTCCTTCAGGCCAGCGTGCCATCCTTTCACCCAGGCCTTATCCCTCACAACGAGGACTCTTTCCTTGTAATAAGCCGTGACCTGCGCCCTGGTGTCCTCAAAAGCAGCATCACACTCTGACTCGAGTCTCGCCTCGGCCTCGTCTGCCCTTTTGGATTCGACCTGAAGCTGGGCCGCGAAGTCGTCTCCCAGTTTCGCGATGGAGGCCTCGAGTTCGGCCACCTTTTTCCTCTCCGCCTCGGCTTCCCCCTTCGCTTGCTCGAGCCCCGCTGCGTACTCTCCTTCAGCCCTCACTAATTTCTGAGTGACAGCGTCTAGAGCTTCCTCGAGGCCGTTCTTCTCCACGGTCATCTTGGCAATATCATCGCTGTACTTGTACAGTCTGTCGGCCGCGACCATAGATTTCTGCACCGCCTGTTAAAGAAACAAGGCATTCAAGACGAGAGTAAAAACACACTGATATTGAACAGCTGGATAAAATATGTAGGGGATTCAGATGGGCTTACCGTGAAGTTCGACTGCAGCATCGATAGTATCAGCTTTTGATCACTATACCTGTCCAGTTGGGCCATATCTCGAGGAAGGGCGCAGGCCCGCGCGAGCGCCTCAAGGATGAGGGGATTGATCTTGTGGAGAACGCGATCGTCCATCGTCATCGACCTCCCCGGTTCGAGCACGAAGCTCGGCTCCCATGGGCATGGGCCATCAGATGGCGAAGCCACAGCCGAACTGGGACCTGCTTCAGTCCTCAGCCTCTTCTGCGGCCGAATCTCCTCTTGCCCGGCCTCAGCTGGGGGCAAACGTACCTCCAGTTCGGCAGGACTGGGAGGAGCAGAGATCTCTACCACTGCCACGGGAGAAGCCGCCCGAACCCCCGGAGAAGGAATCTCGAGGGGACCCGGATTCGTGGGCTCCTGAGAAGCTCGGGCGCCCTCGACACCAAGTGCCAGAGCTTCGAGGTCCTCAAAGGACAGACGTCTGGCGCATCTCATCTCTAAACTCGGCGAAGGAGATCGGGCAATCTGAGGCAACCTACTTCCTGAGGCCTCGCGTGGTCTCGACCCCGACGTGGAAGCCTGGGCCCCGGACGCGACTCTGATGTCGGACGTCACCCGCGAAGGCCCTTCTTCGGTCCGGGCTCTAGGATCGTCCTGCTCTCGCTCAGCTTCAGGGTCAGCTCCGCCTGAACCTCCTTCTCGGAGCAGCTCGATTGTGCCCCTTATGTATCCACGATACTTCGGCTGGTGCCCTAGCAGTGACCGAGCCGCCCTGCCCTCGTGGCCGTTGTATCGTTTCACTAGTCTGAGCCAGGCGTCGTTCCTCGTCCAGATATACCGAGCAGCCCGCTTCCTCTCCTTCACAGCTGCATAGCAATCAGAGGCATCAGTACGGCAAGATAGGAAAGGAAAAAGCATATGGGAAATACACAAAAGGAAGATGGAATTTACTTGGAACGGTCCCGAAGTGGCGAGGAACCTGGTAGCCTCTATCGGTGTCAGCTACACCGAACTCCCAGTTACCCGAGACGTACAGGAGATCGTCCCTGTCATATTTACTTGAGTCCTCCAGATAGCGAATGAAGCCCTCCCGACCTAGTTTGGCCCGGAGATAGTAGGCATCTCCAGACCTGCATATGTCATAAACGTCCTCGATATCGAAGACGCCGAGGTCGATGCCCAAGACCTCGTTCAACTTGGCCGTGCCCATCACGATCTTGAAGACGTTGGACAGCAACTGGCAGGGGCAGAGGCACCACTGACTGAGGCATCTCCTAAGAAGGGGGTGAAGGGGGAAACGAACCCCACCTTCTGTCATGGTCACTAGGGGGAAAGGCATCCATCCACACGAGAAGTCGCGGGAGTTGAAACCATTAGGGTCAGCCCCCTAACTCGGACATCGGCGGGGATCTTAAAGGTTGACCTAAAGCCCTCAATCGCCGCCTCACTCTCTAACCAGTGACTGTAAATACCCATCCCTACCCAAATCCAAATCCAAAAGCAAAGAAGAAGCCCTAGACCCAGAATCTATGGAAAGGGTAGAGGAAGGAGAACTTACGAAGGCAAGACCAGGATGCAGGCTAGCGAAGAACTCAATCTCGGCAGCAATCCTCTTCTCAGGCGAAGTTCTCTCACAGCAGTTTTGTCTTCTCTGGTTCAGAATGACAATAGGGAAGAAGGGAACTGCAATGACCCTATAAATAGAGGAGGGATTCCCTCTTCAGAAGCCCTAGAGGCACATGCCAGATGCTTTTTGGGGCTCCGCGCGCATCATTTCAAACATTGAATGCGCCCCTGACAAAACGGCGCACGCATCCTCGAGGCGACTGGACGACTAATCAAAAGATGACACGTAGAGCCGTCGATGTGTCTCCTACATCAGTTTGCGAGCATCATATATTACCTAGTTCATTCAAAGCAATTATGGATGAAGGCCAAGCGCCGACGATCGAAACCAAGAGGAAATTCTATCCCAGAAGGGTTCCTTATCTCATAGCTCCCGACCTCACTCTACTGGCGAGCCTCGTAAGGTCAGAAGCTAGGGGGGCAATTGTGTGGGGAGATTTTCAAAGCTCCAGGATTATGCTAATCACGGCTATAAGATGGGATTAAGTACTCCCACGTGCCGACCACGTGCCAACCATGTGGCATCCAGACTCGCCTTGGCTGCCGGGACAGAGGCCTCAGCCGAAACAGATAGGCTTTGGCTGCTAGCACCGAGCTCGGCAATCAGGGGGCCCACCTCGGCCAAAGGAGCTGGGGATCCCGGCCGAAGGAGCCGGGACGGAAGTCGAAGCAGAGAAGGACCTCCTCTCGCGCCCTACGCCCACCACGTCATCAGTCACGTGGCAGAGTAGGGGCGCGAGCCAGTGAGACAGATGCGACATCAGCCGTCCACAATCTCCGCCAGATCGCTGACAGAGCGGCATCCAGCGGCTGTAGCCAAATCAGGGCAAGGCCCGAGGGTGGATCTGATGGGACCTCAACCGCCAAAGGCATCCAACATGATCTGGCCCAACATGACCTGCATTAAATGCAATGTGGGCTAATCCGACTGGCATTAAATGCAATGTGGGCTGAAGTGGACCGCATTTATGACTTTGTGGGCTGATAAGGACGTCCCTATCAAATCATGCGACCCACTCCCAAATATCATCCAAGATATCCTCCAGAATTCTTTATAAATAGAACTCCATTCCACATGCAAGGTACGCAACCCATATCTGAGAGTCGTTACTCTGTCTCTCTTCTTCTTCTTCTCCTTCCTTTGTTCCAGTTCACATACTGACTTAGGCATCGGAGAGCCTTGCGCCGCCCAGGCCACGGTCCTCTGACCGTTTGCTCTTCCCTTTCAGGCTTTGAGGCAACAGATTATCTCTTTCATTTGGATAAGTCCTGTAAGGCACCCCCATTATTGTGAGTCATAATTTTCAGCACTTACAGTTATGTTTTGTAATCTTGATAGTAACTGTCATGGTCACAGTTCCATGCATCCAACCATAAGCTCTCAAAACAAAGAGTAGTATCCAACCATAAACTCTAAAAAAAAAATTTATGTCAGAAATCAAGACATTTTTTCGCTATACAAAGAGTAGTATCGAGAGACATTTTCTCGCTCACCCGAGCGGTCTCGC
Organism: Litsea cubeba; assembly: GCA_012931725.1. Taxonomy (NCBI): domain Eukaryota; kingdom Viridiplantae; phylum Streptophyta; class Magnoliopsida; order Laurales; family Lauraceae; genus Litsea; species Litsea cubeba. The sequence goes on from CM022948.1 coordinate 55,427,239, forward strand.
TATAGCTACAGTCTCGCTATAGCGAAACCTGATCTCGCTATAGCGATCACATTGTGAGGGAAGACAATAAATGGTCAATGAAATAAAAATGAAGTATTCACTGGCGAAGGGGTTTGGAAACAATGGACTGGTGTTGGTCTTTGGGTGTTATCCAATGACATGACAAGTGGTAATGAGCTTAGGATCTCATCCCAACCCAACGTTTGTTTGGATGGTCAAGATTTGAAAAGGACCATCATCTCGAACACCTGGCATTGCAATGTTAGGGATGAAGTGCATTAACTTTGGGGTGTTTGTCATCTGGGCGGTTTGGTATCCTAGATGGAAATGTCATCGGTCTTGTGGCTGATTTGGTTTCACTCGATCATTATTGGCCACTCTCAAATGAATTGTTTGAATAAATAATGTCACCAAATTGGAATTGTTTTCTGAATCTGGTTATTCACCTTTATGCGTGAAAAAAAAAAACACATCAAGAGCGTTGTTTTTATTTATTTATTTTGCTTTAAAAAAAATAAAAAAATGAAGTCCAACCTCATCCATCGAATGGTGGGTCCACTCTAACCTACGATTATTGATATGAAAGTGAAACTCCTCATCCCCTCACTACCTCATCCATGGTGTTAATTCCTTGATTGGATTATCAATTATATTATTTACCTTTTTATGGTGATTAGCCTCTTGGTTATAGCTTGAAAATGAATATGATTTAATTTTTGTGGTTGGGTTGGAAAAATAGAAAACTGAGATTGGATGGAATGAGAGGTGAAGAGATGTATGTAGCATAGAGATGTTTGTAGCATTTGTATGTGTATAGGTGAGGTGTCTTGAATTGGGTGGTGAATTGGCTGGAAATCAGATGGAGACTTGCAACAAACAAACAAAGGGGAATGATTGAGCGGAATGACTAAACCGGACACAGAATGTGTCCATCGCTATGGCATGAGTGACCATCTCCAATCAAACCCTTGCATTTGCAGACAAAGAAGTATTTGAGATCTAAAATGGTGGTTCCCTTAAACAAGTCACAAGTTCTGTAGAACAGAGAAAGCTAGAAGAAACATTTTAGTCACAGAGAAAGAGAAGTAAATCAAGAGTGTGTCCAAGAAGGCCTGACATACAAAGGAGAAGCATCACCTATAAGACTCTAGTCTTGTATGGTTCCGCAATAAAAATTCAAGAAGATGACAAGAACATATGAAAGAGTAAGGTACAATAGGAAAGACTGGATATATGGGAGTTGTTACCAGTAGAAGAATGGGCGTGCATCCAGAGAAAATTACAGAGAGAGATAACAAAGGTCAAATGGGTCGGAGAAAGATCTATTCTTTTCTTGGTGAGACTTGAACGCATTCAAGTATCTAAATTTTATGTGATCAGAGAACCACTTTCTAGCTTCAACAGAATGATCGCCATACCTACACGAACCACCAGTCCCCAATCCCCATGAGCCACTTTTTTTTATAAGACGCGGGACCATTCTCGCTATAGCGAGAATAAATTTCCACACCCTCTCTTTTTCGGTGTGGGTCCTTCCTCATGTTTTTTTTTAAATATACTTGTGATGGAATTGGCAGCTGCGATGGGGCTGGAGTTGAAGTTGAAACCATGGCTCTTTTGAATCCATGGGGTTTGTGAGGTTTATCACAAGATAAAATCAGGAGAAAAAGAGGGTTGGGGAGACAAGATAGTTTGAGAGAGATGAGACTTAATGAAAGATACGGGGACGAACGACTGTAAGAAACCGGGAGGAGCAGAGTTTTTTCATCGCTGGAAAAGTCAAACAGGAAGATGAAAGTTTTGGGCGGGAGAATGGGAGTAGGTACCTATGCGATATCCTACAAGCTTAGGATATCGAACTGTGAGATATTCTAAGCGCCTGGGATATCGAATCCTTCGATATCCTACAGATCTAGGATATCGCAGGAAAAAAGGGTATTTTGGTCCCATTTTGGGCGGTATTTTTGTACGATCTTCCATCCGGTAAATTGTAATGTTTGATCTGGTATTGGGTAATTGTCGGGTCTTGGGCCGTCCGTACGGTAATTGTCCCTATAATGTAAATGGGGATCATTAGGAGATCTTAAAGATCCGATAGAGGTTAGTTACAACAAATAAACCCTTTATACATTAGAGTAAGGAAGATCACCCCAAACCAAATGGCAGACGACAACAAAAAAGTAGTAGATTGGATTGTCATAATCATGCTCCCCTGCGGAGAAAGAGGATCAGACATGAGGCCATTTAGATGGATGGCCATCAGCATTTTTTAGAATTTAGATGGATGGCCATCAGCATCATTATTGAATGGGGTTGAGTTTCAGCCACTGATCAATGTCAATTTCTTTCTATCCCCTTACTTTTATAACTATTGTTATTTCATTTGTTAAAGTTTATGACTTATGCATCAAATCATCTTGGTCATTCATCTTCGGTAGCCAATGGTGATGTTTCAAAGAATTACAATTGTTAAAGTTAATGCTAATTCAAGAGTGGTCTAATTTTTATTTGAACCATACATCCTAAATAATTTATTTGAAAAGGGTCGAATGCCTAAGGGTCGAAAGCCTATTTGAAATTAATCTAATTGAATTAGATGAGACTTGTCAAACATGTACTTCTGATGATCCATATTATTTCTTTATAAAAAAAATATGGTACATAAACTAGTAGAACTTCAGTTGCGATAATCTTATTAATAGCCTCACGAAAAATAAAATCGGGCACATTACATAAACTATGTAACTACTCACTACACCAAATAGGATATTAGTAACGCTCAGGGTTTTTGGTAAGTAACAGTTTTTAAGTGTAACTAGTTTCCTAACGTTTTATGGGCGTTAGCATTGGTTTTAAAGTGTTACTTAATTTAATAATTATTTTGTTAGGGTATCTTCATTTTTTGCTCCACCATTAAGCATTAGGAAAGCCTAAGAAAGCGTTACTGTGTTTATTTTTGATGAACTGGCGCACGAAATTCATTTTCGTTGAACTCGTTCCCACCATTTTTTTCTTCTCTCCCGCGATCTGCACTCCCTCATTTCCCTCCCTCATTTCCCTCCCTCAGTCATTTCTTTCTTTCCCGCCTCTCATCTCCTCTCCTCTCCTCTCATCACCATCGCCATCGCCAACCTCATCTCCAGAACCCATCTCCTCTCATCCCTTTCTATCTCTCCCTCCCTCTCCAGACCTCTCCCAGGCGCACGACCAGAACCCATCTCCTCTCATCGCCAGCACTGTCAAGCTCACGAAGGAGCCCCAGCAGAGCCTTCATCTTCCTTCTACGCCGCCGGACGCCTCCCCTACGCCAGGTAAAATCCTCCCTTTCTTCTATGCTCTCTCTCTCTCCCTCGTTCCCCAACTCTCTGTTTCCTTTCTGTCTGATCTCCTCCCTCTCTTCCTCTCTTTTTCTTCTTCCACTGTCTCCCCTCGCCTGCGCACCTGCACACCACTCCCTCTCTATTCCTTTCATTCATTCTTTCTGATTCCTTTCCTCCCCTTCTTTGCCCGACCACCGAGCAGCATCACCACCACTATTCCAGTGGGCCATCGGTCAAGTGGGCCCCACGATCTTCATCATCCCTAATTTCAAGCTTGATTAGGTTTTGTTAATTGGAGATTTTCCATTAATTAGTGTTAGATGAGTTTTTTAGCATGTTAAACTCATTACATGTATCTGTTGCCAAGTTCCACATAACCACATAATGATAAAACGAACTCTTACACATTAAATTTACTTCTCAAAATACACATGACTACATCACCAATAGTTACAATTCCATATATTTGGTGTCCATGGTCCAGCAATCCCAACCATTTTGAGGAATCCATTGATCATTGATAGAACACACAAGTAATGTAGCTCTCAGACACCATATGGGTAGCACACATGCCATCATCATCTACTGCATTGCGGAGCAAATGGAAGATAAAAGGCCATTTTAAGGTCTTCGCCTTCTAGTCTAACAAGTTTTGCAATGTTACAATATTACAGTTTTAGCTCAATATTTATATATAGTAAACTTGGCAAAAGTAGGCCAAATCTCCCTGCATCTCTCTGCCCATATGAAAATATAATGTGTCACAATTTGATAGTTTTAAAAACTGAGCAGTTAACTTTGCATTTCGCTCTCCAATTTAGAACAAGATGCTATGGAGGATTCATTGTAGGACTTTTCCCAGTTCCTCCCATCAAATTCCTTGATCTCAGTATGCACAAGTGTAGCAGGATCGACACACCTGAATGACACCGCAATGCCATCTGGGTTCGACCGTGGTTTGTTTCTAATTCATAGGTTTTGGGCACTAGAGGATCTCTGTTTTTTCAACTGAACTATCATTATCATTAGAATGATTCCAAGGTCCCATGTCCTGGCCACTAGACCATGGGACCAGGCAATTGATCAACTCCTAGTTTTCAAAATAAAATCTATAATAATTGCTAGTACTAACTCTTCTTGAATTAGGGTCCATTGGATGATCGACCCATTATTTCCAATTCAAAATTTAAGGGAACGGCCACTAGCCTGTAGGTTGTTAGACCAAATTGGAACATTATTTAAAAAACTCAACTCCTTGACTCGGTTTCGAAGGTCATACTAATCTCATGAGGGAAATATAGGAATGGCCTCTTGGTAAAGCATATCTCCTTCCCATCCCCTCCCATCAAGGATAGGTTTGAACCTCCTTTCTTTTGGCAAGTGAATATGTATTTATTTTTATGAATATGCATGTGTTTTTATGGAACTGTAGCTTTGAAATGATTTCATTATTGTTTTAGATTTAATTGTCAAATGGTTTTGATTTATGGAAATTCTTATGAGGTTTCCAATGGCGATGGTCCTTTGGAGCCTCCTTTAGATGGTTTAGAATAATGCAGGGCTCAAGTATTTCACAATTCTTTTAGTAATACACATCACTTTAGGTGTTGTGTCTCATAAGAGTTTTGTCCATTTTAAATAGGTGAATCATGCTTAGGAAATAGACAAGCAGGTTTACTGAAAACAATTTCCCTCCTATAATATTAATGATTCCAATTTCGTAACATGCAAATTATATCACAATCTTAGGTATTACAAGGTTCTAATATCTGATCTCTCTTGTTTCCATTTATTTATTTATTTAGTTTCCAAGAGTGCTCTTGACTGTATACAGGCAGGATCAATGTAATTTGGATAGAGAAATGTAATGATTTATGAAAGCTTTTGTTGCCCTAGGTTTATGCAAGGGATGTGACCATGAGTCTATACTTTGGATCTTGACATGAGTCTACTATTATTTGGATGTAGAAATGTAATGATTTATGAAAGCTTTTGTTGGTCTATGTTTGTGCTTGACATTTATATTATTATTAGATTAGCCATGGTTATTTACTTCGTGGCTTTCCAAAGTAATGATTAGTAATGATTTATGAAAGCTTTTTGTGGCTTTCCGCTAGTTCCTTATTATAATTAACCCTGAGCTTTGAATATATAGTGAAAGCCAAGTAGAAAACTTCTATACATATAAAATCTTAACACTAAGGCACTAATCTGTACAACTTGCTTTCTTACAGAAAAACCATTTAACTGATGCACTAATTTGTACAACTTATTTCATTTATGCAATTTACTCTCGTCCTTGTTTGACCAAAATAGATACCCATTAAGGATAACCCAAAATGCATATAGCTCAACTCGACAACTTATTATTGGGTTGCAACGAGAGTAATGAATCTTTTCATTAATTTGCATAGTTAAATGCTATACAGAGTGAGTTAAGTCATGTTTCTATGTTACTTACTACAAGGTAAGACTTTATGAAACATATTTTGAAGGAAACTTTAAGTTTACATTGTCTAATAGTCCGCGGTTAGTTATTGGTTTGCATGTTTTGTTACAAAATGAAGTTTTGTTAATTTGCTTTGATTTTGTTGTGTATGTTGTAGCTTCCCATCTCATTATAAATATAGAACCACGGGGCCCAATTGAATTTTGTTCTATATCAATTGTACACTTTAATTTTCTTTACTTTTATTTGAAAGAGGAATGAGAATGGAATGGAAGTTGTGGTAAGAGATGAAGCCCTAGCCATCTACCAGATCTGTTACAGTTATGAGAAACGGAATTGGAAAATGCGGTTTCTTGGAAAGTTGCTGGTCATGCACTCTGTTCGCTCTACTCCATAAAACATTAGTAAGCTATGATTCCTTGTTATAAGTGGTTACTGTTCGGGTGTCTTTATGTGGTTTTGATGTTTTAAGACTTTTTTTATAGGTTGTGTGATGTGATGTAGTTTGGACTATTACTACTAGTATAATAAACTTGAAATTGCCATACAAATTGGTTACTTATATGGACTTAATTAATCCAAGAGTTGGTCTCACAATGAGTCCTCCTAGTTTGTGGATTAGGACCTTTTTTTGTAGCCTTAAAACAGGATGTTCCTGAAGTTATGCAAATTCCTACATGGAATATTTTACTTTTGTGCTTCCTCTCATCGGGAATTCTACTTTTTCTGTCAATATGTTTTATCTTGATTCATTTTAAAGGAAACTTTTTAAAGACATTGACTGTTACAATTACTTATTTGTGTTTACTTGATGTGTTACCTACAGAATGTCTCAGCCGATTCTAAAAAAATGGATGAATGAAACAGATAGACTTGGGAGTGTGTACAGGCAGGGGGTTTCGGATTTTATTCTATTTGCTAGTGGCAGAGACCAAACATCGACCACGTGTCCTTGCCCTTGTAAAAAATGCCGAAATGGTAAAAGGTTTGCATATGATATAGTTAGAAAACATTTGATTCTATACGGTATAGAATCAACATATCGTGTATGGGCTTTACATGGCGAGAACCCATATAAGGATCGAATGGTAAACCAAGTTGAAAAGGAAAATAGTGAGGCAGAAGGACTAGGGATGGAGAATTTTGTTGATGTTGCTTATGGCGTACATAAAGAGTTAGCAGATGATTTGAATGAAGGTGATGGAAGTCAGGCTGAAGATGTTGAACACCCTGTTGTTCTAGAGCCTGATTTGGGTAAAAGGTACCATGAATATAAGAAAAAAGCAGAAGAAAAATTATATCCTTCATGTGAGGCTCCTGTAACAACTCTTTCTGCAATTGTAGACCTTCATAACTTGAAGAAGCAGTATAAATGGTCGGGAAATAGTGTGACTGCACTTTTGTCTCTGTTAAAAACATGGTTGCCAGACGGAAACACTTTGCCTTCTAAGTATCCTGTAATGAAGGCAATGTTAAAATATCTGGGAATGAAAGTTGAGTGTATAGATGCCTGCGAAAATAACTGTATGTTTGTATTGGAAGACCAAAGCTGATTTAACGGTGTGTAGTCAATGTCAAACACCTAGATACAAAGTGAAGGAGGGGAAAATGGGGAAGAAAGAAACAAAAGAGGCGAGAAAAGTATTGAGACATTTTCCATTGATCCCAAGACTCAAAAGGTTGTACACAATACCATGGATAGCGCGTGAAATGACATGGCATGATAGAGCTACACCTTCTTGGAATTATATGCGGCATCAAATTGATTCGCTTCAGTGGAAGACATGTAAAGATGATTGGCCAGATTTTGCTAAGGAAGGGCGTAATGTCTGGCTTGGAATTGCAACTGATGGATTCAATCCACGTGGAGTTCAATCCACTGGTTACAGTTGCTGGCCTGTTTACTTGGTGCCTTTTAATCTCCCACCATCTTTGTGCATGAAATCTGAGTTCCATATGATATCATTGTTAATACCTGGGCCGAAAGCGCCGAGTCAAAACATCGATGTATTCCTTCAGCCGCTAGTTGAGGAGTTACAACAGTTATGGGAAGAAGGGGTTGCAGCTTATGACATGCACAAAAGAGAGCATTTTACTTTAAGGCAATGTTGGTGTGGGGCATTCATGATTTTCCGGCATATGGCAACTTATCAGGCTGCGTAACACATTGTTACAAAGCTTGTCCTATTTGTGGTGATGAAACTCCGTCTATGCACCTTGGGAATGCAAGGAAGATCGTCTACACAAATTACCGCATGTTTCTTAAATCTGATCACCCGTTTAGGCAAGGCAAATACTTAGGGCTGAAGACAAAGGAGTTAAAACCCCCTCCAACAAGGTTAAAGGGAGAAGTGATTGAGAAAAAGCTAAGCCGTGTCCACTATGTACCTGGTAAAGTCTTAAAAGGTACCAAACGGAGTACTGATAATGTGGATGTGGTTGATAATGGAGATGATGAAGATGATGAAGTTACTAAGGCATGGTATAAAAGGTCTATTCTTTTTTATTTGAAATACTGGCCGAAACATACAATTCGACATGTTATTGATGTGATGCACACTGAAAAGAATGTCGCAGAACACCTATTAAATGCAATTTTGGACAAGAAAGGAACAAAGGATACAGTACATGCGCGAGAGGATTTAAGAAAAATGGGGATTCATAGTGGCCAGTGGATGCAAACAGACCCAATTACTGGGAGAACTGTAAAACCAAAGGCCCCATTTGTCTTGAATAAAGATGAGAAGTTAGAGTTCTGCAAAATTTGGAAAGACTTGAAGCTTCCTTCAGGGTTTTCCTCGAACCTAAAAAACATTGTCACTTTGAGGTCCTCCTGGTTTGCTTACAATGAAATCACATGACTATCATGTGATTATGTGTTATTTGCTCCCGGTTTTGCTTCAACACGCTTATCCAAAACACCGTGACTTGCGAAGAGCTATTCACCAGATTAGCTTATTCTTTAACCTCCTTTGTTCGAAAGTCGTCATCAGACATGAAAATTCAGGCTGCAAAATACATGGTTGCAGAGGCATGTGTGTGTGGGAAAAAATATTTTCCAACATCTTTTTTTTGATATTAGCATCCACCTCATGGGTTCATTTGGCTGATGAAGGGTTAATTTGTGGACCTGTTTATCCCAGGTGGATGTTTCCGTTTGAACGGTATGTATAATTTCCTTTAATTTTTATTTTAATTTTTTAGCTGCAAACTATGACGAAACAACGAAGTCCATTTTTTTATTTTTTTATGTAAATAGGGCAATGAAGGAGTGCAAAAATATTCCTAGCAATAAACGATATGTCAAAGGCTCCATTGCAGAGTCCTATATTGTTTCTGAATCCGTTAGGTATGCTATGGAGATACATGCCAAATTCACGAGATGGAAACCACAAAGCTACTCGTGAGGGCCATTTCTAGATGAAGATGGCGAGTATAGTGATGAGGGGCCAATACTTGAGGGTAAAACTGTGACCCTAGGCAAGGAACAATGGATACAAATACGTAGATGGGTCCTTTTTCGACTAGACGTGAAAAGCTTGATGAACACTACAGGTTAATTTCTTGACACATTTGGCTTAAAAACTTACTACTCTAGAAAGTTGTAAATACTTGTGTCAAACTGTATGAACAATTTGCAGTGAGTATCGTGCCATGCAAGAAACTACTCGTGGTAAAAGAAAGGGAATACCAAAGACAGAAGTGGAGATACAGACTGAGTTCATTGCCTTGGTTATATGACAAGGTATTGTTATATATATTATGCTTAATATGAATTTAAATCTAGTTGGTGATATCTTTCTAAATGGTGGTTTTTGTCATTTCACAGTTGTTGGCTGCAAAAGACATGGACTGTGACTTATGGCGATTTGTTGTGGGACCATTATTCAAAGCTAAAACATATAAAAAGTACCGTGTTAATAATTTTGTGTTCTCTACTAGGTCGCATGACGAAACAGTTGCCACACAAGACAGTGGTGTTTGTATGAATGCAATCACTGCATTTACATCAAGTAGGAAAGGACAAAAATCCCATTAATGCATCAACCAATTGGTATGGGGTTATTGAAGAGATAATAGAGTTGGACTATACAACCTTTCGTCATGTTGTCTTTTACTGCAATTGGGTGAGGGTGGAGGACAAGACCAATGGTTGTAAACTTTGTCCAGATTCTAATTTGGTGATGGTTAATCTCAATAGGCTAAAGAGTATCAATAATTCTTTTGATGAGCCGGTGATTCTTGCATCTGAGGCTAGTCAAGTATTTTACTCGAAGGATTTGAGAAATCCTAATTGGTGGGTAGTCATACATTCGCCTAGGCGATTGACAAGTGAAGTGGATGATCTAGATGCACCAACTGTCTTCCAATCTATTCTCGACGACCAACCTAGTTTGGAGTCGTTGATGCAAAGTCTAACCTGATTGTAATAGTTGCTGACTTTTAATAATTGGTGAGACGTACTTTTACATGCAAAATTTCTCATTTTCTACATTTAGATATAAATATTCCTTTTCAGTTTGCTTTAGTTATAAGTTTCTCATGTAATAGTTTATACTAACAATCCTTTGTCAAATACTAGGCTATTTTACAATGGCATCAGGTCAATCACGCCTTATTGCTTCCCAACCTTCTAGTTCAGCGCCACTTCCATCTCATAATTCAACTTCGGGAGCCTCACCAGCAACAGGAACCATTAGTAAGTTACCTATAGAGTTCAATGTGGACGGCATTGCCGTGGGTCCTAACCATGCCAAATGGAATTCTCGTGTTGGTTATTACGTTCGAGCTCGTATTCCAATTCATTACAAGGACTGGAGGAAAATAGATGGAAGCTTTAAAAATGATGTTTGGAATGAATTAATGGTAAGGTTTACATGTGCATTTGATGTTTTGGATACACATATCCGACATTTGCTTATGACTAATCTTTTTTCCTGAAGATCTAATCTTTTTTACTTGTTGTATGTAGCAAGAATTTGAGCCTAATGTTCCCCAATCAGCGGCACGCCAAGCAGTTAGAAAAGGACTTTCCCCAAAAGTTCAGATCAGCAAAGTATGCCTTACGGAAAGAGATTTTGAGAAAGTGCGGGGGTGTGGAAGAAGCTATTGCAGCATGCCCATTGGGTAAAGATCCAAATCATTGGGCAATGTTTGTTAGAAATGAGAGTACTGATGAAGTGAAAGTTAGAAATGCAAAGAATGCAGAGAATGCGAGAAAGAATAAATATCGGCATACTAATGGGCGGAGCACATACGCCCATATGTTGGATAAAATGGTAGGTGCATATTCTTGCATGTTTAAATTCTATTCTCTTTATCCCAACAACTAATGAAAATTGTTTTTGTAGGATAAAGAAGATCCTAGCAGAAAACATGGACGGGTAGATTGTTGGAAAAAAGGACATGAGCGCCGTGATGGGACTATATTGGAGAGTGCTCGAATTCATTACGTAAGTTCTAAAAAAAGAAGATTAATTAATTTAATTTATATTACTACTCATATCATTGGTTGATAATATAGGAACAAGTTGAGGCTGCTCAAAAAAGAAGAAAAGAGGCAAGCTCGAACGGTGATTGTAGTGTATTTGAAGCAGACTTGGATAATGATGAATTGACTGAAGTCTTTGGGCCCGATAAAAGCAGTAGAACTCGTGGAATCAGCTCGACCAAGTCTAAGAACCAATTGCAACGTACAGCTATTTCAAAGGCGTTACTGCAACAAGCAAGCTCTTCATCCAATTCTGAGTTAAAAGGGGAATTGAATGAGATGAAGGCCTCTATAAGTAATGTCATGGGTGTGTTAACAGTGAGTTAAACTTGTGCCTCCTTGCATTTAATAACATTTATATATAACTAATTGTTATCTCCATTGTGTCAGGATGTACTTAAGCTCATAAAAAAGATGGAATGTCGAGTGGTAAAGCCGTATGCGGGACAACACCACCCGAAACTGAAGTTGGTTCCAATTCAGTTTCCCGTCAGACTCAACGAAACTTAAAGGACATGTTTGACTCTATGAATCCTGATCCTGGGACGCTTGGTTCTCCACCGAAAGTGACCTTACTAGATAGGAATGGTCTTGCAGTTGCTAAGGGTTATGTTATGACAGAGACAGCTGGAATTTGCCATGGCAGAAAAGTTCTCACAGGTGAAAAAAAAGTCTACATTGAGGAAGTCTTAGTTGGTGATGCTCTTGTTTACGACGGCCCCCAAGATGGAATAAGGTATTTAGATGGTTATGGTGCGGGAGGGCCTGTGATTTGGCTAGAGTCAAGGATGGAAATTTCTTAACTTGTTTTTTTTATATGTTTATTGACTTATTATGTTAAAGGACTTGCACTTATTTGCTAGTTTATGTTTTGAGTGCATTTTGCTTGATATGGATGTAAGAACTTAATACCTTGTTCATTTGGACACGTTTGCATGTTTTATATTTTCGAAATACTAATTTGGAATGCTTGCTTGTTTGAATATTCAGGTTCAATCATGTATTAACCCATTTTTAACTCCGCCTGGTGATAATCAATATCATTGGTTTGATATTGGTTTCAACTGCTGGTCCCAAGCCCAGATAAAGGAGGAGGGAGGATGGTGGTGCCTTTGAGACATTTTATGTTATTTATTATTGATTTCTTATTGTTTTGTATTGTATTCTTGTCCTTTTTCACATGGTTCCTTCAGTCAGGAAGCCAAACTTCATCTTCATCAAAACCAGGCCAATGGAGAAAGGTATGACTTTTCTGATTTACAAAAATGTCTCCCAATTTTTTTAATCTGAACAGCTACTTTCCTGTTATGTTTTGCTAATTGTCTCAGTATCTTAATTGCAGATGTCTCCCAATTTTTTTCATCTGAACATGCACTTCTGTTTGGGCTGTGCAGAGTGGGTGTGTGCAGCAGGTGGGCTATCATGGCAGACAGTCTCATACATGGCAGAGTGGTGGGCAGATGGGTGGTGAGTGCAGGGTGTGTGCAGCTGGTGTAGAGGTGAGTGCAGGTGGTGAGTGCAGGGTGTGTGCAGCTAGTGTAGAGGTGAGTGCAGGTGGGTGGTGCAGGGTGTGTGCATGTGGTGGTGCAGGGTGTGTGCAGCTGGTGCAGAGTGAGTGCAAGTGGGTGGGCTGTGCAGGGTGTGTGCAGCTGGTGTAGAGTGAGTGCAGGTGGGTGGGCTGTGCAGGGGGTGTGCAGCTGGTGTAGAGGTGAGTGCAGGTGGTGAGTGTAGTGTGTGTGCAGCTGGTGTAGAGGTAAGTGCAGGTGGGTGGTGCAGGGTGTGTGCAGGTGGGTGGGCTGTGCAGGGTGTGTGCAGCTGGTGTAGAGGTGAGTGCAGGTGGTGCCGCATGTTTTACTTCCGCTATCATACATGTACACTTGCTTCCTCTCTATTTGTTTGATTCTATAATTTTCTTCATGAGATCAGCAGGTGCTCATCCATTTTTCCTTTGTGTTGATTTCTGACTTTCTTCCATCTATCAGTACCAATTTGTGTACCCATAACCCACATAACGAAATACCTTAACTGCATTGTAGGTATACAGCAACAGAGCAGCATGCTACACCAAACTAGGTGCATTGCCAGAGGGTTTGAAGGATGCTGAGAAATGCATTGAACTTGATGCTACATTTTCCAAAGGAGGTACAAGGAAAGGTGCGATCCAGTTCCTTATGAAGGAATATGACAAAGCACTGGAGACATACAGGAGGGCCTGAAACATGATCTAAACAACCAGGAGTCATTGGATGGTGTGCGAAGGTTCTGAAATCAAAACTGTCCCTACTAAGAAGCTGTATCATGAAATCATGCTGATAGCTGGAACTGACTTTTTCTTCCAAACCCATTTTTCAGATGCATTGAACAGATTAACAAGACTAACAGGGGTGAGATTAGTCCAGATGAACTGAAGGAAAAGCAGGTTGGTGCTCTATTTTGGTCTTTTGTTTATATGTCTTCTTTCAGGCGTTCTATGAGATGAGGTTTTAAAACTTCTTTACAGGCAAAGGCAATGCAGGACCCAGAATTTCAGAATATTCTGTCTGACCCTGTAATGAGTCAGGTATGGTTTTTGAAGGCAAATCTAGGAAGTCCCATTGAGAGTTGGCAAGACAGTGCACAATCTACAATTGCAACTCCTGAGAGATCTATTACATGAATCCTTAGCATGCGTAGTTGCTTAGTGATATGTATAGAATCACTGACAAAAGGCTGGAACAAGATATTTACTACTGTTCTCACTAGAAATAGATTTAGTTTTTGTTGTCCTCAATAATTCACTGACAAGTAGGAGCTGGTTTTGTTGTGTGGTGCAGCAGGTGGGTGTGCAGGGGGGCTGTGCGGTGGTGCAGCAGGTGGGTGTGCAGGTGGGTGTGGCTGGGGGGGCTGCGCTGGGTGGGATGTGCAGGTGGGTGTGCTGGGGGCTGTGCTGGGTGGGCTGTGTTGTGTGGTGCATCAGGTGGGTGTGCTGGGGGGGCAGTGCAGGTGGTGCAGCATGTGGGTGTGCAGGTGGGTGTGCTGGGGGTCTGTGCTGGGTGGGCTGTGTTGTGTGGTGCAGCAGGTGGGTGTGCTGGGGGGCAGTGCAGGTGTTGCAGCATGTGGGTGTGCAGGTGGGTGTGCTGGGGGTCTGTGCTGGGTGGGCTGTGTTGTGTGGTGCAGCAGGTGGTGTGCTGGGGGGGCAGTGCAGGTGGTGCAGCATGTGGGTGTGCAGGTGGGTGTGCTGGGTGGGCTGTGCAGAGGGCTGTGCAGGTGGGTGTACAGGTGTGTATAAATAATGGACAGCAGGTGTGGCTGTGCAGGTGGGTGTGCAGGTGGATGTGCAGGGTGGGATGTGTTGGGTGGTGCAGCAGGTGGGCAACAGGTGGGTGTGCAGGGGGGATGTGCAGGTGGTGTAGCAGGTGGAAGTGCAGGTGGGTGTGATGGGGGGGGGGGCAGTGCAGGTGGTGCAGCATTTGGGTGTGCAGGTGGGTGTGCTGGGGGGCTGTGTTGGGTGGGCTGTGCAGGAGGGCTATGCAGGTGGGTGTGCAGGTGTGTATAAACAATGGACAGCAGGTGTGCTGTGCAGGTGGGTGTGCAGGTGGCTGTGCAGGGTGGGATGTGTTGGGTGGTGCAGCAGGTGGGGCAGCAGGTGGGTGTGCAGGGGGGATGTGCAGGTGGTGTAGCAGGTGGAAGTGCAGGTGGGTGTGCTGGGGGGGCAGTGCAGGTGGTGCAGCATGTGGGTGTGCAGGTGGGTGTGCTGGGGGGCTGTGCTGGGTGGGCTGTGCAGGAGGGCTGTGCAGGTGGGTGTGCAGGTGTGCATAAACAATGGACAGCAGGTGTGCTGTGCAGGTGGGTGTGCAGGTGGCTGTGCAGGGTGGGATGTGTTGGGTGGTGCAGTAGGTGGGCAGCAGGTGGGTGTGCAGGGGGGATGTGCAGGTGGTGTAGCAGGTGGAAGGTGCAGGTGGGTGTGCTGGGGGAGCAGTGCAGGTGGTGCAGCATGTGGGTGTGCAGGTGGGTGTGCTGGGGGGCTGTGCTGGGTGGGCTGTGCAGGAGGGCTGTGCAGGTGGGTGTGCAGGTGTGCATAAACAATGGACAGCAGGTGTGCTGTGCAGGTGGGTGTGCAGGTGGCTGTGCAGGGTGGGATGTGTTGGGTGGTGCAGTAGGTGGGCAACAGGTGGGTGTGCAGGGGGGATGTGCAGGTGGTGTAGCAGGTGGAAGTGCAGGTGGGTGTGCTGGGGGGGCAGTGCAGGTGGTGCAGCATGTGGGTGTGCTGGGGGGCTGTGCTGGGTGGGATGTGCAGGAGGGCTGTGCAGGTGGGTGTGCAGGTGTGCATAAACAATGGACAGCAGGTGTGCTGTGCAGGTGGGTGTGCCGGCTGGTGTGCAGGGTGGGATGTGTTGGGTGGTGCAGCAGGTGGGCAGCAGGTGGGTGTGCAGGGGGGCTGTGCAGGTGGTGCAGCAGGTGGGTGTGCTGGGGGGCTGTGCTGGGTGGGATGTGCAGGTGGGCTGTGCAGGTGTGCATGAACAATGGACAGCAGGTGGGCTGTGAAGGTGGGTGTGCTGGGTGGGCTGAGGTGGGTGGTGCAACAGGTGGGCAGCAGGTGGGTATGCTGGGGGGGCTGTGCCTGTGCACGTGGGCTGTGCTGGTGGGCTCTGCTGGGTGGTGCAGCAGGTGGGCAGCGGGTTTTTGTTTTGTTTTTTTTTTTTTTTGTTTCTTTCCCCTTTACTTGACAAAGTGAAGTAAACATTTAGCATATTTCAAGTAAGATCCCAACAAGGAAAGCAATTTAAAGAAGAGGGGATCAGAAATGTAACTCAGCTAACTATACTCTTGCTGAGCCTGAAGAGTCTATAATTCTGTCTTTGCATTCCACATTCCAAGTTTCCTCATGTTTATTGCTATTTATTTCTTTTAGTGATTGCATTAATAATGCATATTGTCTTCTCTTATATCAGCTCATATGCATTTGTTTGATATTTTGCATAAATGACAGGATCCTCCTCCAAACGTTACAGGTGCCCCAACAGCAAGCCCGAATTCAGGTAACAACCCTAGCCACTTTCATTTCCATCAGAGTGGGGTTCACCATGCCATGAACCCAGATCCATATAGAGGTGCTTTTCGCTCTGATGGATTGAAATATGCAAAAGATGTACAAGATCTGATTGACTATGGAACTTGGGGGCGTGTTGCTGGTTTCATTTCTGAAGCCATACAGGTTTATTTTCTAAATATGCCTTTTCCTTTTTGCTGTTTTCCTTATCTTCTAGTTAGGATAGTTGCATGTTCATCTTTGATTAGAACACTTGCCTACTTCTTTGATAGGGCGTGGGTGGAATTGTGGAATTGGCAAAGAAAAAAATAAAGCCAATATGTCCAGGTTTGATCTGTCCAAAGTTGAACAGTTACTATCATTCTAGGAAAATTTATTGGATTTCTCCAATCCACGATGCGGTCTATAAGAATGGTTGGAATGACCCTGCGTTGCCTCATTTATACGGCTTGTAGGCTGAGGCAATGCATGATTATATCCAATATTGCATATAATTCACATTTTTTTTACTGGGTGATTCAACTTTAAATTCCAATTCATGATAGCAGAAGATTTTTTATTTTTCTTTTAGGAGTGTTGCTAGAATGACTAGCATATAAACCAGACAAATATGGCAATCTGTCATAGTAACCAAGCGAATCTACAAGAAATATAAGCAGGTAACTAGTTTTTTATTTTTTATTTTATTTTATTTTTTGTTTCTGTTTCTGTTTCTTTGTACTTAGTTTTTTTTTTTATTTTATAATCTGACCACTAGTCTTGAGGAGTTTGGCCATGAACTTTCAGGTTTCCTATCGGATCTCATGTAGTAGGGGCATTTATAATGCCGTGTGGAAACTGCTTCTACTGTGTCAAGGTACATATGACTACTACTTTTGTACGAAGATGTATGTTGGATCCAAATTGGGTGAAAAGGTCTCATATAGGGTGTTGGTTGTTCAAAAACCCATCTTATTTTAGAACCTTAAGTACTAGCTAGAATCTGTTGTGTTTGCTTGGAATTTTAGAGTTGTATGCATGTTTAGTTGTGTTACTTGTGTAGATGAGTTACCTGTATCTTATGCATAGGGCTTCAGGTTCTCTAAAAGTGTTGTTGGGCTTTAGGTTCTCTAAAAGTGTTGTTGGGTTGTGATACAGCCCGGGTTGGTGGAAAGACTGGGATTATAATTACTTAGCTTAGCATTAAGTAAGAGAATAATAACTTCTTTCTTATCATTATTTATCAATTACAGGCTCATATATATATAGCCTCTTAACGCAACAACTTCCTTACATAGATTGGACGGAATCTCTTAATATAGAAAGATAACTAAGCAAATTTAATCAATACCAAGGCAAACAACTAAGCAAATCTAATCAATACCAAGGCAAACAACTAAGCAAATCTTCTAGATATCCAACGGATCGTAATATGATCTATTTCAATTAAATAATATCTTTTCTTTTACTTTAATTCTAAATATATTTTCGCTTTTGGGCCCGGGCTAAGCACGGGCGTTTGTTGCTAGTCTTCATTTAAGCTAAAGTCATTACTCATGTTGTGTTTCTCCTTGTTTGTATCCACAGGTTGTAGAGAATGTAACGTTTATGGCCGAAATGGTATTGTTTTCTTCACCAAAGTTTTTATAAATTTATTTGGATTTCCTTTGAGTTTTTTTCCCAGTTTCATTGAACTCGATGTTTTATTGGATGAGAATGACATGAGCTTTAAATTAGGAATTTGACTAAATGGCCTTGGTGGAATCTTGCATCACGTGTTTAGTCCAAAAGGATTTGATGCTATGAATGAGCTGTCCATTGAGAATTATTTGTATTGAGAATTTTCTTTCTTCATAAAGGTCATGGGCTGAGAATGTGACTTATCAATGAGATCATCTTTTACCTGCTTAATAGACTATCAGTGGTTATTTGGATGTATCTTGAAACATGTATGCCAACATGCCAACATAACACATATATGCCAACACATCAAACATGTTAGGCATTTCAGGTGTGTTTGGATGTATCTTGAACTAACAAAAACAAGAAAAATGTAATCACTTGCAAATGGGCTGATAAGAGTATACACAGAATAGTATACACATCAACATGGTAGGGAGATGATTTAAAAGCAGAGAAGGTCGAATGGTGTATGCTGATGACGTAGTGGTGAATGACTTTGTAGTGTGTTGGGGCATTGGGTTGTTTATATGAAGTATTTTTTTGTCATATACAGGTACTTAGCAGGTTGTAAAAAAAATTTAAATGTCACACGTATGGGGGAAACTATTTCAAAATTTCGAGAAATCTTTTACATTTGAAATTTTTACACACTTGGTATATTAAAGAATATAGAGACTCTTGGAATGGAGATTGAGACTCCATTTGATTTGTCCCATGGTGTCATTATATTATTTTTGTTGGGTAATTTGCCTCCAAATGTCTTAACAATTTGAGAGGCTTTTTGTACGAAAGATTTGAGTAGTTCTTTTGGATTCATTACTCTCTCTCTCTCTGTGTGAATATTTTTGTAAAACCACTGAGTGTGTAGTTTCCTTTTATAGCTTGGTTTATGAAGAATAGGGCTCTGTCATCAGATGGGTGTGGTTGGTGCACCCAGTTGAGTCTGGGTGAGGGACTTGGTGGGGTTATTTTTTTTTTAAATTATAGGCTTTTAAATTATTTGATTGGATGTAAGTGTGAGATTTCTTGTTAATGTTTGAACCATGTAAAAGGGCATTTTTATATATGCAGCAGGTTCAGTATTCAGGGGTGGTTTTTGGATAATTTTTTTTTACATATGAAACAGTTTTGTAACGTTTATAAACCGTTACTAATTTGTGCGAATAGCAACACTTAAAAAACGTTACAAAATATTTCCTAACCGTTAGGAATGTTTATGAATCAGTAACACAAATTCGGCACGAAAACCGTTACAAATTTTAAAAAACCATTACAAAAATTTAAGTGTAAAAATACCGTTACAAAAACTTGAAAAACTGTTACTTTTTTATTTAAAATTCTTAACACAAATGAGTATTAAAACCGTTACGAACTAATTTCAGTAACGGAAATAAAGCGTTACAATTAATGTGTTTGTAACGGTTTTTAACCATTAGGAATGTTTATAACATATTAGAAACGCCCAAACTGTGACCCAGAAAAAACCGTTACAAATTTTTTTAGTAACGGTTTTAAAACCGTTAGGTATGTCCTAAAATGGTGTAGTGACTGCTAGTATGCTAAGAAATTTAATAGCGTCTTCCTTATCATACTTTCATGTCACAATACTTTAATCAAATTTGCTTATTTAATTCATTTAATTGTAAATAATATTTTTATAAAAGGA
The DNA here is from genome assembly GCA_012931725.1 of Litsea cubeba. Lineage (NCBI taxonomy): Eukaryota > Viridiplantae > Streptophyta > Magnoliopsida > Laurales > Lauraceae > Litsea > Litsea cubeba. The sequence goes on from CM022948.1 coordinate 55,446,856, forward strand.
CAAAGTAACTTATATTGTGCATTCTATTAGAAGTGGTACAAAAAGATTAACTTTTGCATTGCATATCACGGTATAGAAAAATTATTTTATATAATATGATATTTTAAAAAAAATCATTTCTTTCGGCCCCGACTCAGCCATAGCCCTAAATGGTAGGGTAATGGCTTTAATATTATACGCCTACCCTAGGCTCCGAGGGCTTTGGCTCAACCAAGACTCGGCTCGCATATATGAGGGGTAGGGTCCGGGGCCCCCTCCCACTTTACAAAGCACCTACAAACCCCACTTTTCAAAGGCAAGCTACATGTAAACTCCACTTTTCCAACACAAGCTCAAAATCAATCTACAATGAGATCGTGCAATGAGAACATTCTTTAGAATGTCACGATTTTATGAGAAATAAAAAACACAATATTACGTGGGTGGTCCACTTTTTCTTTTTCTTTTTTTTTTTTTGGTAAAAGGGAATTCATTAACAAAAAACAAAGACAACATACAAATCCGAAACCTACTACAGACCGTAACATCAACGAAACCCCCTTCCCCTTAGCCCTCCAAAATCCTATCCCAAGAAAAGTTTTGTGAGCATGACCAACCAATTTATGTGCTTAATGATGACCATTCTAAATGGTGGATTTTAGTGACTTGGTGGTCCCTATGGAAGGCAAGGAATGAATTTCTCTTTAAGGGAGTTACTCTAAATCCCATAAACATTATTCATGCTATTGATAGGCTCGTTAAATGGGCTACCTCTCCTGTCACAGATATCAACGAAAGAAAGATGAAAAATATTGCTAATCCCCCACTGATTCCTAATGAGAATGATGTCATAATCTTCTAAGATGTTGTATTTAGGACAACTAATGGCAAGGCATCCTTTGGTTTCATTTTGAAATATTATTGTGTGTGCAGAAGCTATTCAAGGACCGAAGATCTTCTTGTCCAAGGAGGCCGAAGCGAGGGCGATCCTCCTTGATTTGATAATGGAGAAAGAAAGCAGCTTCTCCAAGACTTGCATTTTGTCCGATGCCAAAGAGATGGTTCAAGCTATAAATGGAGCATATGACTAGGCTATAAATTCAATTGTTTTGGACATTAAATCCATAGTTGTTATAAAAGAGAGAGACCAAGAGAAATAAGATTAGAGGGAGAAGAGAGAGTCTTTCTGTTATCCCGTTAACTGTGTGTAAATACATAGAGAGAGAGCCTATTTATAGGCAAAGTAACCTCATAAGAGAGGAACCATTATTCTAACCCTAACTCATCTTAAGTGGGCATCCATCCAAGTTCCATATCTCATAACACTCCCCCTTGGATGTCCACCATTTAATGACAGTTGCCTCATTAAAAACCTTGCTAAAGAAAACCCAGTTGGAAAAACCAAAGCGAAGGGAAAAGAGTACAACATTCTTCAAGATCATTGAACTGGTGTTGGACGTGCATAATGCTGTCTCATTAAAAACCTTAACTAGGAAAACCCAATGGGATAAAACCTAGAAAAGGGAAAAGAGTACAGCGCATAAATGTCCTGGGTAGCATGCTTCAGGATGCTCCCTGATAAACCACTCCCCCTGATGATAGCAACCATTTACATAGTTTGATGATGAACTCTACGCATGCCAATCTCATATAGAAACTTCTGGAATACTGATTTTGATAAAGATTTGATAAACAGACAAACTTGCTGGACTTCAATTTCATTGTTCTTCTTGAATTCATGAGTGAAGAATAACTTTGGTGCTATATGCTTAGTCTTGTCTCCTTTAATGAAACATTCTCGAATCTGTTTTATATATGCTTCATTATCTTCATAGATAATATTCGGGATACCTGCAATAGATGGTAATTGATAAGAATTACGAACACGCTGAATCAAAGATTTTAGCCATACACATTCCCTACTGGCTTTATAGAGAGCCAAAATCTCAGCATGGTTAGAGGAATTATCTACCAAAGTCTATTTAGTAGAACGCCAAAAAAATGGCGGCATTATCATTAAGAAACACATAACCTGTCTGTGATCGACCCTTATAACGATTAGAGAGATAACCTGAATCTGCATGTCCTATAAAACTGAAATCTCTACGATCATAAGAATAAAACATTCATAAATAAGTTATTTCATGCAAATATCATAGGATGTGTTTAATACTAATCCAGTGCCTTAATTGGATTGAGTACTTACTCCTTGGCTTTGCTTCAGGCAAAGGAAATCCTTCTGGGATTTAGTACGTACTCCTTGGCTTTGCTTCAGGCAAAGGAAATCCTTCCGGGATTTATAAAACGTGGTTCTATGTCCCAATCATCATCATCATTTCTATTCCATCTCTCTCTTGAATAATTGTTAAGTATAGAGATCTCTTCATTATCCGGTACCGGTGCCTCTTCAGGAGCTTCCAAAGTCTCACCAGGGACTTTCATTATTCTAGAAAGAACGGATTTTACTATAACCTCTTCAGGAGCGTTATGTACCTCTTCAGAAACGTTCCTTGCCTCTTCGGGAGGAATCACTTCAGGAGCGTTACTTGCCTCTTCGGGAGGGTTTACTTGCCTCTTCAAGAGGAACCTCTTCAGGAGTATTACTTGTCTCTTCAGGAGGAACCTCTTCAGGAGCGTTACGTGCCTCTTCGGGAGGGTTACGTGCCTCTTCGAGGAGGGTTACGTGCCTCTTCGAGAGGAGCCTCTTCAGGAGGGTTACGTGCCCCTTCAGGAGGACATGATGATGATTGTTCATTTCTCCTTTTTTCGCGGAGCTGAGTTCTTTAAACCTATAAGGCTGCTACACTTCTTACGTACTTCATTTTCACATTGTGAAGTACGTGGGTTTGGAAGAGACAGACTGAAAGTATTCCATGTCATTCTTCAGGAACATGTTGTTCTACAGGAACAATACGTTCTTCAGGAACTATCTTTTCTCCCCCTAACGGCGGAAATATTGTCTCATCATATGGGCTCTTCCGGAGCCTTCAATTATTTACACAGGTCCAGCTATGGTGGATACCTTTCGTGAAAGGAACAACAATTCTGAGAAAAAATTTTGATACTTTCATAATGGTGTGTTATGGCATTATCAACCAAATATAAATTATTCTCAGTTCCATGATTCGTACCTTAAATAATAAATCAATATAACTATGCAATCACATGATAAAACTTAAATAATTAAACCATTCACCATAAATTAGGACATTAATGAAAAATAAAGATCCCTATCATAAAGGAAACGTCTAAGAAACATGCATCTCAAATGAACTAAAAGAAAATAAAGTTTGTAAAAGTTCAAAGAATTATTGGTCTTCTAGACCATGACAGGGGGTGCTCCCAAGTTAAATGCCTCATTATTCAGAGGTTGGTTGTCCCCATCCTCAAAGAAGTCTCGAGTCTCCAAGTTTGTAATGTCAATTGGAGACATCTCTGGTGTCATTGCATTCAAATTCTAGCCTTCCAGATCATTTATCTCTACTAAATGAACAGAGGCCTTGTATGCTTTGTATTGTTTTGCCACTTTATTTGGTGCACGGCAAGTGCGTGACTAATGTCCACTTCTTCCACATCTGTGGCACGTGTCATCAAGACGGTGGGTAGGATTAGCCGGTGGATTCTAGTTGCTCTTATGCTGAGGGGCATACCACTTCTGGTGATTTTTGAATTTTGGAGGGGGATTTTTAATTACCTCGTCTGGAGGAGTTATGTCTTTCATTCCCTCTTCATCTGCCTCTGTTTGAGCTAAAACTGGCATTTGCTTCAAGAACTGCTAAAGATCCAGTTGGTCTGGAGTTATGATTTTTCATCAGTACTATGCAATTCTGTTCAGCGACTATGAGACAGGAAATAAGTTCTGAATATTTGGAGAAACGTCGTTTTCGATACTGCTGCTACAGGAGCATGTTCGAGGCATGAAAAGTTGATAACGTTTTCTCCAACACCTGCTCTTTCAAAACTTTTTCACCACAGTCTTAATCGGAAAACAATATTGAAAATAACAGAGTTGTATTTAGATACAGTTTTATAATCCTGCAACCTCATATTTAACCAGTCATTCTGGGCAGCTGGTAGCACGACCATCTTCTGGTGATCATACCTATCGTTCAGGGATTTCGATAGGCATGCTGGGTCTTCCTCAGTAAGGTATTCATGTTTGAGGTCTTCATGTATGTGATGGCGCAGGAAGATAAGGGCTAACGCCTTTTCCTCTGGGGACATATTGTTACCTTCTTTTATGGTCTCTCCTAGAAGTGGATTTTAGCATCCAATTGCCAAGATAAGTAATTGTCCCCATTTATGTTAAGTGCTTTAAAGTCAGTTTTAGTCAAATTTGACATCTTGCAAGAACTGTAATAGGAAATATATATTGAGTTAACCGTGTGCTGATAATCAATAAAAAAATGAAATATTAACATCAAAAGTAATTAAGGAAGGAATTTGAACATAATGAAAAATTAAGAACATCAGGTTCTTAACTTTGAGGATCAGAACTGCCGGTTCTGTCAAGACTTCAGGCTTGATTTAGAACTTTAGGTTCATAATACATGAAATTAGAACTGTCGGTTCTGTCAAATCTTCAGGTTTGAAGTAGAACTTCTGGTTCTAACAAATGATCAGAACTTCTGGTTCTGTGAAATCTTCAAGTTTAAAGTAGAACTTCTGGTTCTAACAAATGATCAGAACTTCTGGTTCTGTGAAATCTTCAGGTTTGAAGTAGAACTTCTGGTTCTATCAAATTTATCAGAACTTCTGGTTCTATCGATCAAATCTTCAGGTTTGAAGTAGAACTTATGGTTCTAACAATTGATCAGAACTTCTGGTTCTGTCAAAACTTCAGGTTTAATTTCATGACTTTATAAATTATTTGGACTTTTGAATAAAAAACTTCAGGTTTTATTTATTGATATGAATCTACAGGTTCATATCAGTATTTCAATTTCCAGAACTGCTGGTTCATAGATAGGTGAACTTCAGGTTCACTTTTAGAACTTCTGGTTCTATTTTGTGATTCATTAATAGTATTAATAAATTTAAATTAAAAGATAAAATAAATCGTGCAAGACGATGAACAGTAACCAAACACTATCATAAACTAATTTTTATGCATTCTAATAAATTAGATTTGAACTATGGTTTGGATATTACTTACCGTGATTGTAGTCCAAATAAATTTATGATCGTTGAAATGCTGATTTATTGCATCTACCAAGTAGTGCTCGTCGCCACGAATATGTAAAATCAAACCGTTCGTCGATCGAAAGTCGGAAGAGGAAGTTACGCCCGGTCAAAAATTCTATTAACCTAAGAGATCCGTCTTGGCGCTGTCTGCTGGCACACGTCCCGAGGCGGAAAGGAAAAAAAAAATCGAGAGCGGTATTTGATGTTTGCAACACACGAAAAACGAGAGCAGTAGTTAATTTTACAATGCACCCAAATCGAAGCGAATTAGTTTTTAAAAAAAGTCCTTTATACACGCAAACCAAGAGGAGAAGAAAAAAACAGTCTTGCTGACTCCTTGGACTGTGCACGCAAATCGAGAGGAGAAAGACCAAAACAAACCAAGAGAAAGCACACACTATTGTTAATTAAAAAACCAAAGCAAAAGGCAAAATAAAGAAATATAAGCCCACGCACGGTCCGTGCTATTAACGTGTTATAAAAGAGATATTAATTTAAATGGGCATCCACCCAAAATTTATATCTTATAATAATAACTTTTAATTTTGATCACATCAGTTTTAAATTTATCCCTTGGTCTTTGAATGGTGTTGCTTGTGTAACTTTGTATATTATTTTTTTCTAATTTTGTTGTATTCTTTCTTTCTATATACAGAACTTCGTCAAGATTACAAATGTCAATCAATGCTGGGTAATAACAATCTGTTGTAGATCATACAGGATCATGTCCAAGCCAACCAATCCATAGAACATGTGTCAGCACACATCCTTACGTGTGTCATTCTTTCACCCCATTACTAGTTCTTTATCCATAATTGATATGGATGAGTTGGATAAGATGCTCTCGTTGCCTTGTATGATAGATTTCTTTCCATCCTTGCAGCTCATTATTCATGTGGGATGTAAGCACTCTTTGACCCTTGACTAAGAGACGACTCTCAAGTCAGACTTAGGTGGGATGTAATTGATTGGAATGAATCATGACAACATTTCTTTCCTTTTGACAACTATGCTTAATTTGCACAAATCTGGTCCCCATGCATGCGTTTGATGTGTGTAGGACTCTGTTGGGCTGCATGGGTTGGATCTGATGCGCTTGAACCATGATGAGATTGGGTGCCTGGATCACAATGGGCTGGCCCATGATTATATTAGATTGAATCACCTGGACCATGTTTAGCAAAATCATGCGACTTGCAGTCTTCATTAATACGACATTCTACCAACCAATTCCCATCGTTTGTCAACATGATTATAAGATCCGTAACCACATGCAAGCTGTGAAAGCAACCTCTTGGTAGAATAATAATTTCCATTATTTTCCTTAGTAAAATGATGTATTTTTAATGTGATCATCTCTTTAAAGCATTAATTACTTCCCATATTAACTCGAAACAAAAGTTCTAGCAAGCTCATCTGAAAACTCTTGAGTTGACTTTTAACTTTATCAACTCACCTCATTTTGATAAAAAGATTGAGTTAAATATTGGGAAAACTCGGCCAAGTCACCTCATTTTGATAAATGTATGAATTTAATTTGATGCATTTTATAGGTAGATTTGATTTAAAAGAATCGATGTTTATGTTTAAGCAAATAATATTTGAGGTATGGAGTTGGCAATTTAAAAATGAGTGATTGAAATATGATTTGAGACTTACATTTGGACTTTTACATTCGACGTTTGGACTTTTCGCCATGCAATGTTTAGGATTTTTCCTTTCCTTTTATTTTTCTTACTATATAGTACTTTCCTTACATATATAAACTTAATAATTTAAATTTATTATTATTCATATATATATCTAAATCTTATAAGTATTTAAGTATTTCTCTATTCTTAAAATATTTTTTTATTAAATGACTCTCCCAAGTTGTCACATTGAGAATGGAATGTGATTTGGCAAGGTCTCTCTAATCTCTTTGTTATTACATTAATGTACTGTCTAAAACAAGTTTGTTCTAATTTCAGTGTTTAAAGCATTGATTGATGATACTTCGTGATAAAGTATAAATCCCTCTGAAACTGTACTTGTTATTTTAAAGATTTTTTTTTTTTGCGCATACCACCTATTTGGATAGGCAAAAATAGAGTAGAGTGAAGTTAAATGGACCCAACAGTCTAAAATTTCAACTCTACCCTCTTTAGATGAGTCTGGCCTGATAGATGAAGTAATGTTGTCAGTCACATGTACTCTATTTCACTTTAAAATACTTTCATTTTTTGAGTAAAAGTGGATTCTACTTCAAACCTTGATTGAGACGACCATATTGAGTGGGACTGTTTTGGAGCATAAAGTAAATGGATTAAAGCTATGTGTCCTTCGTTCCGGCATAAAGTAGTGAGAGACTAACACTAACACAAAAGGTCAAAAGTAGCATTTGTTAGTTTCTTGGGATTTCATTTATATAATGTAGAGGAACTTACGGTGCAGGTCCCCGTAGGACCCCATACCACTCTTGAGGTGCTGGTATTATGTTAGATACGGGAGGGGTTCTCATGTGACCTTTTTAACCTTTTTTTTATTGTCATTTAGCGGTTGGTCGATATCGAGCATTCTTATGGTTGATATCTACCATTCTGTGGTGGTTGCTCTCGATTTACATAACCCAAATAGAAATTGGGTTTTTCAGGAGGGAGAAGAGGGAAAGAGAGGAGGAGGGAGAAGACGAGAAGGGTGGTGTTGCATAGGAGTGGTGTTTCATCAACTGCATCATTTGAAAAGAAATCCCCAAAACCAATTATGCGATGGAGAACGGATGGTGGAGAGGAGGAGGAAGCTGATACTGGTGGACTTCTCCATCTTCTCATCACATGTTCTTCTTCATTCCCATATTTCCATGGGCTTCTCTACCCTCTAATCTCGAATCTCGACCGTCCGCATCCCTACCCAACCAAAGCTCCACCCTCGGATGCACTCCTCCTCCTCCAAATCACTCCCCTCACAAGCTCCTCAGTCCCACCTCAAATGGTGGACCCTCGCCGCTCTCCTCTTCATAGTCCCCATCTTCTTCTACCTCCTCGCCCTCGGCCGAGACGTCCACCTCTCCGCCGAGTTCTCCGAATCCAAGCCCAAGGGCTTCGATGTCCTCCTCCCAAGTCTGGATCTTTGAGTTCCTCAATGAGGGGCCGCGTGTCCCCTTCGTTGGTCGAGCAGACGGGTCCGGTGTCTTTGCTTCAACAAAGTCCATACCTTGTTTGGGGCAATTGGGCGCGGAGGGCGCAGCGAAAGTGGTAATGGGTTTTTTGGATTTTACCAGGGAAAGGGTCCCCAGGGCGGAATGGAAGGATACCAAGGTGTGGCTGATGGGGACTGGCAGGCTCGAGGAGGCGGTGCCCGCGGCGAGAGAGAAGGTCTTGGAGTCCTACAAACAGGTCCTCAGATTGTGGAGAGGAGGAGGAGGAGGAATCTATTGATAAATAGGTTTTGGGGATTTCTTTTCAAATGATGCAGTTAATGAAACACCACCCCTATGCAACACCACCCTTCCCCTCTTCTCCCTCCTCCTCCCCTTCCCTCTTCTCCTTCCTGAAAAACTCAATTTCTATTTGGGTTCTGCAAATCGAGAGTAACCACCGTAGAATGGTCGATATCGACCAATCACTAAATGACCAAAAAAACAATGTTTAGGTTCTGCAAATCAAGAGAAACCACCGCAGAATGGTCGATATCGACCAATCGCTAAACAAAAAAAACAATATAAAAACGCACCTTGAGGATTTTATCCATAAATACGATTTTTCTGGGGCCTCAGGAGTGGTATGGGGTCCTACGGGGATTTATGCGGTAAATTCCTATATAATGTAAATGGGGATCATATGGATATCTTAAAGATCCTGTAGAGGTTAGTTATTCAACAAATGGACCCTTTATACGTAAGAGTAAGGAAAATCACCCCAAACCAAATGGCAAAGGACAAAAAAAAAATAATAGTAGACTTGATTGTCATACTCACCTGCGGAAATTGACAATTGAAGCAAGCTTTAAGATGGACACATGGCTATGTATTACTGGTAACTATTCTCAAATAATGCACTGGAACTTGTCCTCCATTAGATCGTGAGTCTGGATCCTGCCGGGCTTTTCCCCTGTGAGTAGAGGCAAGGCCCCGCCCGCCAGTGAACGGCCCGTGCTAGACTGAGGGTACCGGGCACGTGTGGGCCTACCCCTACTGCTTGCCAAGAAAGGTCCGCTAGGCACGACAGGCCTGGCCTACCCAAAAATGGCTATCTTTTAAAAATTATCCATTTTACCCCCCTAACAGCCATAAAATGGTCATATAAGGGGTATTTTGTGTCCTTTTCAATTTTACGAAGTCTATAAATACCCGAACCCTCCCATTCTTCTTAGTGGAGTAGGTCGAGTTTGACCGAACCACTTAAATATCTTTACTTACAATGGGTTATATTTATATGCTTTACTGGTCAAGATTCTTCATGACTTTAGCGTGCATGTTTTAGAATTGTGTGCTCTTGTTCAAAGTGCTATTAATGGATTAACCATGGTAAGAAAACTTGTGTGGACTTAAGGGGTCATTCATATCTCAGTTCCTATACCTAGTCTCCAGTTTGTGGATTGCACTGCATAATCTCAGAGCATGGTGCAACTTTCTAAGAACATTACTAGTAGGTTCCTCTGCTAAAACGAGGTTAACAAATGTCACATTTTTCCACATTATCCTCATGTAGGGGGTGAATCCACGAAGGAGCAGAAGATTTGAAAAACCCACCCAAGTCACTAGCCACTCTGATGGATGTAAATGGGGATTCAGGCTGGGGCGAACCTAATATGGATCCTCATTGCACATGTACAGACTCCCAGTGGCGGCTCCAGGAATTCAAATCAGTGGGGTCTTTAAAAGACTTATCTTCCTGCAAATCGAATAAACTTGTTTTCCTCTTTATCAACATTTGTCATCTACTTTCGATAATTCGACAAATATAATATAAAATTCTCAAATAATCTATTTCCGATAATCCGACAAAGATAATATTGAATTCTAAAAAAAATTATACATTGTTAATAATAGATCTTAATCCAAAAAGAAAATCCAAATAAATAAACTCCTCCAGCTACCCTCAACAGGTTTTCATGTGTTGAAATCATTGCATAATAGCTTCATTATCAACACTAGCAACCACATCCTTTTTAATATATGTGACCAAATAGTCATTCATCCATTGATCTCCCATTCGCTTACGCAACATGTTATTTACGTACGTCATTGCTGAAAAAACTCTTTCTACCGTCGCAGTCGCTACTGGTAAAATCAACACCAATTTTAGAAGCAAATATACCAATTGGTATACAATATGCTTCTTTATCTCCACTAATTTTCAAGCAATGTCACCAATTCCTTTAAGTTCTAAAAAATCGTTGCTAAAGCACATACCAGCAACGTGGGCCCATTAACTTTTTTTATATTTGGATAGACAGTTGGCCCATTAACTTAGGCGGTGGGTATTTTATGGTGACTTTTGTTCACTACCACAGCAACAAAGAGAATTTGTAAAGTTAGCTAAGGTGTGGTGAAACTCTTAAATTGAGTTGGGTCAAAAGCTTTCTGTAAGTTCAATTCATGACATAAAAGATTTTATTTTTAAATATCTTTTCAGATCTCAGTGGGGCCAATTGACCCCACTGTGATCAATGTGGCGCCGCCAATGCAGACTCCTTTAGTAACAAGAATTTACAGGATTCATTTCTGGTGAGCGTCTATGAATTTCAAATGCTGGATTTTTGAATTGTCTAAATCATGCGGGAGATTCTTATTAAAAAGCCCAGGCACCCTGAGTTTCATAAATTCCAAGTCTATAAATATTCGAACCCTCTCATTCTTCTCAGTGGAGTAGGTCGAGTTTGACCGAACCACTTAAATATCTTTATCATTCTCTGTGCTTGTGTTCTAATTTTTAATTTTAATACCGAAAAGATAAAAGAAATTAATAAAAAAAATTAAAAGAGGCACACCGAGCACGATGGGCCGGCACGGCCCATTTCATCTGGCGGGCCGGCATGGGCGGGCCGTGCCGGACCGTTTGACATGCCTACCTGTGAGTCCCTAGAATTGGCAAGGTGACAGTGGGGAAAATCCTCAGATGATTTCAATTCATAGATCACAGTGCATATCCCACCAAAGGTCTTTTGATTAGTAAGGTTCTCTTATCCTAAAAACATCTGGATCCGAATCCCCTGTTTCGTCCAAACAGGGGCCGACATGTGCTCTTTCCTCCGCCCCCACATGTGGCAACCCCTGATTCGTCCAAATAGGGCTCCCTTGTTTGGACGAAACAGGGGATCCGTTTCCCTAAAATCTTGGGCTTTCATTCCATCACTTTAACAAGGGGCCCGCGGGGCTTGGCTTGGCTTCAAAAGCCCTCAAAGCAAGAGCTTTTTCTTTTACCCTAAATTCCAAAGGTAGGATAGGGTCCGATTTTGAAAAGTCTGCAACCTTGAGGACCGAATTAGGGCTTGACTTCGTCGGCCCGAGCCGTATTAGGTCGGTCTTCTTTATTAATCTATAAAATAAATATATATTATATATAATAGATATAAATGTATGGATTTTAAATATATATATAGAGAGAGAGAGCTTTTCAAATTAGCAATTAATGATAGAAACTTAATATTTTGTCAAACAATAATAATCAAATCTTTAAAAAAAATTGATGGATTGCAATATTGCCACTTATGTTTGATTCTATATTTTTTTAGGGGATTTAACGGGAAAAACCCTCATAAAGAGGGTATTATTGCAATTGGTCCCAGTAAAAAAGATCACACTGATTGGGCCCTAAATCCACGTTTCCCTTTTTTTGTCTTTTAGTGCAATAGTCGATATCTACTATCCCTGTGTATCCCCTTTATTCCCCATTCGTCTTCTTCCTCGTTTCCCCCTTTTCCCCTTTCATCTCTTCCTCTCTCTCTCTCTCTCTCTTGTTCTCTCTTGTTCTCTGCAATTGATCAAAAATCACAATCTCTCTTGTTCTCTGCAACCGATCTCATCTCACAACAATCCTTAGAGAAAGGAGGAGAAGGAAGGAGGAGGTGTGTGCAGGGGCGATGGGGCAGAGTGCAGCAGTGAAGGAGGGGGAAAAGAGAAAAGAAGAGGAGGAAAGAAGAGAAAAAAAAGGCAAGAGAGGGAGACGAAAGAAAGAAAAGAAAAGGACGTGTGCAGTGGGGTGGCAAAGGGCAGTGCAGGGAGAAAGGAGAAGGAGAGGGGGAGAGGGGGAAGGAAGAAAGAAAGAAAGGAAAAGGAGGAGAGCGATCTCGGTGGGGTATGCAGGTGGGTGTGCGATGCCAGCTTTGGTAGCTTAGCAGATGCAAAATGGGTGTTTGATAAGATTATCAACCAGGATCTCTCCCTTTGGAATTCGGCCATTATCGCATATTTTAGAACTGGATATTTCTGTGAGGTTCTACGTCTTATTCGACTTTGAAAGAGCGAGGAATTGGAGTAGACAGTTCGGCGATTAACTTTGCTCTGAAGAGCTGTATTGAACTCCAAAATGTGGAATTTGGAAGAGCAATTCATGGGGATTGTGTCAAGCTAATGCTAAATGTTGATCGAATCGTGGGTTCATCTCTTGTGGGGTTGTACTCCAAATGTGCAGTCTGCATTGAGGATGCACGGCGTGTGTTTGATGAAATGACTGATAGGGATGTTGTTGCTTATACATCCATGGTTACTAGCTATTCACAATTATCAGATTGTCGTGCTATGGAGGCTTTTGGAATTACGTGTGACATGCAAAAAAAGGGTGTTGATCATAATCGGGTGACTCTGGTGAGCTTGCTCCAAGCGGCGTCACAGTTAGAAGCACTGCTAGAAGGTAAATCCCTTCATGAGCATGCAATTCGAAGAGGCCGTGACCATGATGATGAAATTCTTGAGACAAGCCTCATCGACATGTATATGAAATGCGATGCTCCCCACATGGATTGTTGAAGTTGTAAATCAGATTCTAAACATGTATGTGAAGTGCAGCAAAATTGATAATGCAAAGGAGGTGTTCAATAGAATAATAAATAAAGACTTAGTGTGTCCTGGACATCAATTATGATGGGTTATGTACATCATGGGCTCGCAGATGAAGCTCTAGCTATATTTTATTTAATGCGAGGAGCAGGAGAAGAACCTGATTCGATCACTCTTATATGTTTGTTTCAGGCCTTTTCTCTATACAGGTTGATGACTACGGAGTCTTCACTGTGGCATTCGTGGAGCATTTTGTTTACCGTCATCCTATCACATTTACACAGTCCGACATCCCTTACTTCCGTAGCAGAATTGTCAGAGAAGTTGGCAAGTGAATGCTAATAGGTTGAATCTTCCTGAGTTGTTGAACCTACCGGTTTGATGTAATTTTCTTAGCTGGTTAGTAGAAGTTTTGGGAAGGTTTTTTGGGCAGTAGACATAGAGGCCAAACATAGATACTTACTTTTTTTACTTCGTAATTGAAATTGTGGAACTTGTGCGCAGTGGTTGTGGAACTTCTATGGTTTTGGGTAGTTGGATTTATGTTGTGGAACTTCATGTACCATTATTTGAAATTGAATGGTTTGTTAATGTATGGTTGTGGATTGAATGTGTGATTGGGATGTACCAATATATTTAGAACAATGTTTAGTACAATGGAATGTACCATTGTCTAGTTTGTTTAACATGACCAATAGTCGATATCGACTATTTAACTGAAGCCTAAAAAACACAGTCATAGTCGACATCGACTATTTAGCTGAAGTCTAAAAAACACAGTCATAGTCGATATCGACTATTTAGCTGAAGTCTAAAAAACACAGTCATAGTCGATATCGACTATTGTCATTGTCGATATCGACTATTTAGCTGAAACATAAAAATCACAATCATAGTCGATATCGACTATTTAGCTGAAACATAAAAACATAGTCATAGTCGATATCGATTATTTAGCTGAAACATAAAAAACACTGTCATAATCGATATCGACTATTTAGCTGAAACATAAAAAACACAGTCATAGTTGATATCAACTATGTGTATAATACTATAACTTATTAGATGGGGTTAGCTAACCATTTTCAATAACGGGACAATACAAACAACCATTTATTATCATAGATAAGTTTTCAACAACATATAACCCCAAAAAAGGGCGATCCTTACAAAAGGGAAAAGTATGTTTAGCACTTGTGCCCTTCCAAAAAATCCTTCAACAAAATGTGCAAGTCCATCATGGCTACATCTTCTATCAATCACATTAACACCAAATATTAACACCAACCAAAATGGACATGATGACATTAACACGTGCATCCCCCTTCCAAAAAATCTCTTCTATATGGAGATTACATTGTCCAGACGGCTGCATCTTCTATCACATTAACACCAACCAAAGAAGAGTTCGCATTAACTCTTGCATCCCCTTTCCAAAAAATGCTTCCATCGATTCAACCAATACCAATTTCATCTTTGGACGTCATAGTAGAGATTTTTGGTGGGGAAGGTTTCAGCCCTTCACTTAGACTTCTTTCCCATGAGAAAAATAAGAGAAACGAGCGTGAAATTTCATTTTCCTTTCTCTTTGTCATTTCATCGAACACCTTCATGGAAACTACCTCCATAGGATGAGATGGAGGTTGATGGCAGGGAGATGGAAAGGATGAAGGAGCGGTGGGTTGGCTGGCCGGAGAGGACAAAGGAGAATGAGGGAGAGGTTTGCCATCTACGTCCTGGGATGGTGAAGATGAGATGAGACATGATGGGCCACCGCACACCCGCCTGCACTCCCCACCGAGATGGCTCTCCTCCGTTTTTCCTTTCTTTCTTTCTTCCTTCCCCATCTCCCCCTCTTCTTCTCCTAGGAAGAGCAATTCTCTGTGCAATTGAAGAAGAAGACTTCAATTCCATCAGCGAATCGGACGGTGTAAAACTAGATGGCCAGCTTTTCAGCACCCGTGGGCCCCACATCTCTCCCAATGCCATGAGCTGCACGACACACGTCCATAGCAGCACCGTTGTGGTGGCTCGGATAATCCACAGCTTCATCTGTGGCCGAGACACCACCAAACCATTCGATTTCTCGGCCCTCATCTTAGCCAGCGATTTCAAACCCATTTCAAGCTTCTGTCTTTCTCTCTCTGCGTACTTAGCTCCTGTCGATTTCTCAAATCTACACATCGTTGCAAGGGTATCTTGTATTCTCCACCCCCATACATACAAAACCCAACAACTCTCTTATGCCATCATGATTTCTACCTGGAATCTTTCCCAGACGCTAAAAACCAAAGCTGTCTTTCTTTCTTCCTTCTCTCTATCTTTCCTTTTTTTCTCTCTTTATTTCCTCCTCCTCTTTTCTCTTTTCCCCCTCCTTCACTGCTGCACTCCGCCCTCACAGCCCCTGCACACACCTCCTCTTTCCTTCTTCATCTTTCTTAAGGATTGTTGTGAGATTGGGATCGATTGCAGAGAACATGAGAGATTGTGATTTGAGATCAGTTGCAGAGAGCAAGAGAGAACAAGAGAGAGAGGAAGAGATGAAAGGGGAAACGAGGAAGAAGACGAATGGGAAATAAAGGGGATACACAGGGATAGTTGATATTGACTATTGAGCTAAAAGACAAAAAAAAGGGAAATGTGGATTTAGGGCCAAT
Organism: Litsea cubeba; assembly: GCA_012931725.1. NCBI lineage: Eukaryota > Viridiplantae > Streptophyta > Magnoliopsida > Laurales > Lauraceae > Litsea > Litsea cubeba. Next base: position 55,462,654 of record CM022948.1, read on the forward strand.
CAGTGTGATCTTTTTTACTGGGGCCAATTGTAATAATACCCTGTTTATGAGGGTTTTTTCCTTTAAATTCCCTTTTTTTTAAAGGTATGTTTGAATTGATTCTACGCTTGCCCAACAGGGACATTTTCTTCAATGAAAACGGGATTCAAATTGTTTTTATCAAACTCATTTTCACCAATATAACCTACTGAAGTTTGAGAGTTTAGATGGATGGCCATCAGCATCATCATTGAATGGGGTTGAGTTTCAGCCACCGACCGATGTCAATTTCTTTCTATCCCCTTACTTTTATAACTATTGTTGTTTCATAATTCGTTAAAGTTTGTGACTTATGCATCAAATCATCATGATCATTCATCTTCGGTAGCCAATGGTGATGTTTCATATTATAAGTTAAGGTTAATAGCGCCTTCCTTATCCTACTTTCATGTCAAAATACGATTTCTTTTTTCTTGAAGGTAAGTTTGTATTAAAAAAAAGATGATAGACTGGGCAAAAATCCCCCAGTACATGAAGAAAACAAGAAAGGGAGGCCTACAAAAATGCTAACCCAGACAACCATGAAACGAAAACAGAAATAGCTACCTTAGGCTACTATACAACACATTAAAAAATCACCCCTAAGGAAACCAGGATAGGGTGTAAATGCAAATTTGAATTTGAACCTAGGACTAAGGCGGCCATTGGCTTTCAGACAATCCAAAAAGAGAAACTTGGTTCTCTCCAAAGAAGGCTTTCTAAGTGTTTTGAGTCATTCTGGAGAGAGCATAGGACAAAAATCACATGAAAGAGGATAGTTGCAGCACACTTCCTACCTGAGACATCTGCATCCTTTGCAATTGTCTTCCATATTACAGAGGCAGAAAGAGGGAGAGAGTGCAGAGCTCCACAAGGCCTGAGCAACCAGAAACAAAACTGTTGGGCTAGGTTGCAGTAGAGAAACAAATGCAGATCAAATTCCTCTCCACTGAAGCAATTGTGGCATATAGAGGCCATGGACCAACCCTTTTTTTAGCTCAGTTATCCGTAGGAGTTTTCCCATGCACGCCAGCTCAGGCAAACCATTCAAGGATTGAGGAATTTGTTCCAAATCAGACCAAACCATGAAGTTTCTACAACATTTGTTCGATCTCAGAAAATTCCAAGCCTATCTAAGGAAGAATTTACCAGTGGAGTAACCAAGCCAAGAGAGAGAGAGAGAGAGAGAGAGAGAGAGTCAAGAGCAGAGTTGTCTCCTATGGAGATAAGGCTTGTAGAATGAAACAAAAAACTCTTGTAACTCTATCGGGAGCTGAGTTGGAATGTGCCAAGCATTGTCAGCAATAATGTCTGCAACTAAGTCTATTTTTGAAAACTTGATGTTGGGGAACTTAGAGGCAAAGGGGTCCTGTTCAATCCATTTATCGAACCAAAGGCTGATGGACTGACCATTACCAACTACCCATCTACTATCCCTCTACAAGAAGAAGGGCAAGGATTTGAGCCTCTTCTAAATGCACGAACCACTCCTTAGATTCCTTGAATACTAGATAGATTGACGTCTGAAATGTCTTGCCCGAAACCAGTTGGCCCAAAGAGAATCTGCAGTTATGGCCGACCAAGCTAATTTCAGTAAACAAGGTTCATTAAATTCCTTCAACCCGCGCAAGCCCAAACCACCTTCAGATTTGGGTAAGCATAATATCTCCCATCCTACCAAATTACTCCTCAATCTATCTTGATCAGCAGACCAGAGGAAATTTCGCATCAACCTCTCAATCTGAAGGCAGGTTATGCTAGGAAGAGGGATAAGAAGAGAAATATGGAGAGGAATAGAAGATAGAACATGCTTCACTAGAGTCATCCTTCCAGCAAAGGAGAGGCATTTGGTCTTCCAACCAGCAAGACTTTTTCTAATTAAATCCAGTACTGACAAGAGGGAAGTGATCTACCATTCCTGCCAGCAGAAAGGGCATTTTGCTAGAGAATGTCCTCATAGGAATCTTTATGCAGATGATGAAGCTGAAGAAAGCGAAGAGTATGATGATCACATTGAGATGTAAAAACCTGTAGACACTCAAAGCCTTTGCAATGAAGTACTTCATGCATCCACTGATGGTCTCCCACTTGTCTATCTTGACCGTCGTCTTCTGATCGCAGAAGATCAACTGGATGAGCAAGATTCTAATCATGCACCTATCTTTCGCTCTAGAGTTCACTGCATGGGCAGGACTTGCAATATAATTGTTGATGGAGGCAGTGCTATGAACATTATTTCTAAAGAGGCTATGGAAACACTCAAACTCCCTACAACAAAGCATCCGAGGCCCTACAAACTTGCTTCGGTAAATGATTCCACTATTCCGGTTGATAAGCAGTGCATAGTTCCTTTTAAACTGGGTTCTTATGATGATAAAATCAAATGTGATGTTATACCTATGAAAGTCACACACATACTTTTTGGTCGCCCTTGGCTCAAGAAGTTGAAGGTTGTCACCGATATTGACACAAACACCCATACTTTCATGTGGAAAGGACAAAAGACCCGGTTATGGCCACTACCACCCCAACATTCTGCTAAGGCCCCAAAAGAAGCCGCCACTCCTCAAATATTGACCATGGGCAAATTTGAACGGGAAAGCATAAATCAGGATCTGATGTATGCCTTGGTGATCAGACAAGTTGCTGGTGACTCTCCCCACGAGTCCATTCCGGAAGCAGTCAAACCACTCATGCAACACTTCTCTGATCTTATTCTGGATGAACTACCAAATAATCTTCCTCCTATGCGGGACATATAGCATGCCATTGATCTAGTCCCAGGCTCTTCACTACCAAATCTCCCTGCATATTGGATGAGTCCGGCAGAGCACGCTGAACTCACACGGCAGGTGGATGATCTGTTACACAAGGGGTACATTCGAGAAAGTCTCAGTCCCTGCGGTGTACCCACCCTTCTTACCCCTAAGAAAGATGGAAGTTGGCGCATGTGTATAGACAGTCGCGCTATCAACAAGATCACGGTAAATTTTAGATTTCCTATTCCCAGATTAGATGATATGCTTGACATGATGACATGTTTAACCATTTTCTCCAAGATTGATATGAGAAGTGGTTACCATCAGATTCGCATTCGAACAGGTGATGAGTGGAAGACGGCGTTCAAAACCAGAAATGGTCTTTATGAATGGATGGTCATGCCATTCGGGTTAACAAATGCTCCCAGTACCTTCATGCGGGTTATGACCCATCTGCTGCAGCCTTATATTGGAAAATTCATCGTTGTTTATTTCGACGACATCCTTATTTACAGCAAAACCAGGGAGGAGCATCTCACTCGTCTCCACACTATTTGCCACCTCCTTCATCGAGAACGCTTCTACATCAATCTGAAGAAGTGCACCTTCATGAGCAGTTCAGTCATATTCTTGGGATTCATCATATCGACGGAAGGCATCAAAATGGATCCAGAGAAAGTCAAAGCAATTCTGGATTGGCCACTCCCCACCACAATAATTGACGTGAGGAGTTTTCATGGCCCAGCTACCTTCTATAGGAGATTCATCAGGAATTTTAGCGGTATCATTGCCCCAATTACAGAGTGTTTAAAGAAGGGCGAGCTCAAATGGATCAATGCCGCAACTCGAGCCTTTGAACAGATCAAACAAAAAATCATAGAAGCTCCTGTCCTCCGCCTACCAGACTTTGGCAAAGTGTTCAAACTTGCTTGCGATGCATCCACTGTTGGAATTGGAAGTGTCCTTAGTCAAGAGGGACATCCGATTGCCTTCCACAGTGAGAAACTCTCAGATTCAAAGTGCAAGTACTCTCCTTATGCCTTGGAGTTCTATGCTATTGTTTAGTCATTTCGCCATTGGAGGCATTACCTGATGGGTAGAGAATTTGTGCTTTACTCTGATCATGAGTCTCTCAAGCACCTTCATTCACAACATAAAGTGGGCGCTAACTTTGCCAAATGGAGCGCTTATATTCAGGAGTTTACCTTTACCATCCGCCATAAATCTGGCAAAGAAAATGTGATAGCGAATGCTCTCAGTCGCCGGAAACATCTTTTGACCACCATGGCTATTTCTATACCAGGCTTCGAGCAAATCAAGGAGGAATATGAAGAGGACAAGGACTTCGGCACCATCTATCACGATATCCGTCAGGGTGAGCATCTCAAGCATCCTTACTTTAGCATTTGTGATGGGTATTTATTTTATGGTAGTCGCCTTTGTTTTGCCCAATACATCTATTCGCAAGCATGTTATCAGGGAACTACATTCCGAAGGATGCAGCGGACATTTGGGTCGTGATAAAACCTTCGCTCTTGTCGGAGATAGATACTATTGGCCACACATGACACCCTATGTTTCTCGTATCTGTGAGCGGTGTCGTACTTGTCAATTGGCCATAGGAAGCAAGAAGATGTGGGCTTATATCAGCCGTTGCCAGTTCCTCAGGGCCCCTGGGAGGATATCAACATGGATTTTGTACTTGGACTGCCTATGACCCGCAAAAAAGTGGACTATGTCCTTTTGGTTGTGGATCGATTCTAAAAAATGGCTCATTTTATTCCTTGTACCAACACAGCAGATGCCTACAAACTTGCACAACTCTTCTTTAAGGAAGTGGTCCATCTGCATGGACTTCTAAAGACCATTGTGTCTGACAGAGATACAAAGTTCGTTAGCTACTTCTGGAAAACATTGTGGGGCATGTCCAAAACAAAGCTGAAATTTTCTATTGCCTATCATCCACAAACTGATGGTCAGACAGAAGTCATCAACCGTAGCCTTGGGAATCTGCTACGTTGTTTAGTGCGAGACATCTTACCACATGGGATCAGGTTCTGCCTATGGCTGAATTCGCATATAATAACTCCGTCAACCGGTCCACAGGGATTTCTCCTTTTGAAGCAGTTACTGGCACTAGACCACGTCTACCGGTTGATCTTGTTCCCCTTCCTATAGAAGCAAGACCAAGTGATGATGCAGACAGATTTATTCGCCATATGCAGCTGATTCATGAAGAAGTCGACGCCATATTTCTGCAAGCAATGATTCTTATAAAGCCCATGCAGATAAGCGCCGCCGTTTCATTCAATTTGAGGAAGGAGATATGGTTCTGCTCCGTAATCGTCTAGAGCGCCTTCCGCCGGGAGCCAATAAAAAACTGCACCCCCGCCATTCTGGCCCATTCAAGATTCTCAAGAAACTTGGTCCTAATGCATATGTGTTGGATTTACCACCAGCTCTTGGATTACATGCTACCTTCAATGTTGAAGATCTCACACTCTATAAGGGCCATGACCACGATAGTCCATCGGTAGAACAGGAGATTCAGCTCCCACCCTCACCAGCCCCTCCAGATAAAATTGTTGATGTGCTTGATGATCATATTGTCTCCACTCACCAAGGGGGATTTCAGAAGTTTCTTGTTCGTTGGAAGAATCGTCCACTCTCCGATGCCACGTGGATTACAGCTACTGATTTCCAGCGTTTTAATCCCGATCTTTACGAGAGATCACTACTAGAAAAAATGGTTTTTATACCGGTTACAAAAACTACCCTATATCGGTTTTTCATATAACCGATATAATATCTTCAGTCAAAGTTTTTTATATCGGTTAATAATTTTTTATATCGGTCAACTTTTTTATATCGGTTTCATTGTAACCAATATAATAATCGCTATATATAATATCAGTTAACAAATATGTGATATTAATTGCTATATTTTATATCGGTTATTATGAAACCGATATTATATACACTACTAAAAAAATAATGATTTATATCGGTTTTAAAAATTTATTAATATCGGTTATTAGTAAAACCGATATAATATGCTCCTCCAAAATACCCTCTATCAGTTCAACTTTTCTAATATCGGTTGCTGAATACGTTCTTTTAATGGGATTTGACATATTGCCCCCTCTTAGCCATTGTTGTCCCAATTGCATGACTAAAGCTAAGCTAATGTCACCAGAGTCGTTTGACTCTGGTCCACCTTTTTTTTTTACTTTTTTACCCAGGATCCCATGATATCATGGGATCCGAATGTAAAACGTCAAAAAGCCTATATAATAAAAATGACCCCAGACAGTCTTTTCCCCTCTTCACCCCTTTCATTTTTCACTTACAGCAAAGTGAAAAACGACCCTAGGTCATCTTTCCCCCTTTCACCTTTCCATTTCACTCCTCTTTCATTTTTTATTGCAGCAAGAGTTCCATTTCACCCCTCTTTCATTTTCCACCTTGTAGCAAGAGTTTCATTTCACTCCTCTTTCATTTTTCACTTGTAGTAATAGTGAAAAATAACCCTGTACCGTCTTTCCTCCTTTCACCTTTTCACTTGCAGCAAGAGTCTGACTTTTCACCTTTCCATTTCAACCCTCTTTCATTTTTCACTTGCAGCAGGAGTCTGACCCCTGATTCTGCAACGAACTGCGGCCAGAACCCAAATGGGTTCCTCTTCTCCGGTCAACATATTGCAGAGTTGAAGTCTAGAATTCTATCTATGCATGAAGGGAGTGAAGTCACCAAGTATTTTATCAACAATGGAGTTGTCTTCATCCATGCAAATTCCTTTGTAGATATAGTACCTGTCGAGGCTGTCCCTGTTGACCACATTGACGCATGCATGGTTTAGAAGGGGTTGGTTGCATTCACTGAGAAGCTTAGCTCTGCCTCCACCGATTTGGAGGAGGCCGAAGCACAAATTGGCGTGGATGTTCACAACCACAGGGTAGCAAGTGGTAAGGTAAGCATCTTGAGGACTGTTGCATCCTTGGATGGAAAATCATTTGGACTATTATATGCCGGATTGTTTGCTGGGACCACTTCAAAGTTTTCAGCTTTTATATTGAATTCTTGTTTTTTCAATTTGAATAAAATTTAGAATAAAACACGCAACATTGTCAATTCTTGAATAATATTCTTAATCTCAGAACTTGACTGTTGATTTCAAAATAGATTGGAAATTATTCTGCATTGGGGTGCCTGCATCCACGATGGAGTCACTCCAATGAGTCTCTCACCAAAACATGGGTCCTATGTATTGAATTGGTGCATGGCTGCCAAATAATTCATCTATGTTTGTTTTTTTCTCTGCTGAGTAGAAGCATTCTTTCATTTATTTCCTTTTTGTTGGCTGTTTAGTTTTCTTGTCATTGTTGTTTCGTTGTGGAAAGCAACAACATAAAGTAATTGGGGCATGCCAGTAAGTTATAGTGAGATGGATCTTATTAAATTCAAACAGCATTAGCTTTGATTAAGATTTGAGTGAACAATAGATTGATAACAATTGTTCTTGCATGTGCACATAGCTGTTCTTTTTATACGAGTTTTTCTCTTGTGTTGATGTGTGGGAAATGTTTTTTTTCCCTTTTTAAATATTAATGTGTGGTAAAAGGTTTTTTTATTATTTTATTGTGTTGCTTTGAATTAGCATGGCTCACTGTGAATATTACTCCTTTATGTTTCATTTTTATCATGGACAGTGTCAACTTTCTTGAAGATGTTGGATGGTGAGCTGTTGATAGTGGTCCACTTCGGTAGTCAATTTGAGTGGGATAGAGTTCATCCTAACTACATTGGTGGTGATCAAATTGCTATCTATGTTAATTGTAACTTAACATACATCTCATTGGTCGAAAGTGTCCTACAAGCGATAAATTGGGTAATGTCTGAAGAGCCTCCTCGTATTCAATACCTACATCAAAATGGCAAAGCATTCATGGGAGGAATTCTTATAGATTAGTCAGAGCTTGCAATCCAAAATTTTGTAACTCTAAATACATGATTCAATCAAACACTCGACCTAGGCCTGCCCTGCAGGTTCAAACCTTTCAGCTGAAAGAATACTTGGAAGGATTAAAGCATTCAGAGCCATAACGACCAGGAAAAATATACAATAGTTTTAGCAAATAATCATCACCAATGGTCGTGAGTTCAACAAATAATCAGTCAATTATGTAAATAGGTGAGTAGATTGTGCATGACGTTTGATGGGAGATTAACAAAATACTATTTAGTAATTAGATTCTTTTTCTTTTAGGTTGATGTGAGAAATGAGTTTCATGGTTTGGATCATTAGATGTAAGAGAGATTTTCATTAGTCGGGTTCTTTTTCATTTCCCTGTCTTTTTTGGGTTTTTGTGGGAAATGGGTTTATATTTTGGTTGAGAGAGAGAGAGAGAGTTAGTTTCTAACTTGGTTCTTTTTCTTGGATGATGTCAAAAATGGGTTTTCTATTTTAAATGTGTTTGTTTGATTCCGGAAGATGAAAAAGTGAGTTCTTTTTCTTTTATGGTGATGTTTTCTTTTATTTGATTCTTTAATTGGGAAGTGGTTGCTTTGTTTTAATCAATGCAGACAAACCCTTTCTGTGTAAAGGAAGCCCAGCATTGGGGAGGAACCCAGTCTTGCAGAGGATTAGAAGAGGAAAACCAAGGGAGTTTGTCTGGTTCTGTTGCTTCATATTTTTTTTTGTCTCCTCTCTTGAGTCAATCCACATCACCAACGGCTTCCATTGTTTCCTATGAATGCAAGTATTTCTAGAAGGACTGTTAGCTAAAAGTTCCCACATTTACAACAAAAGCATGTACTCCGAAAAAAAAAGATCACCATCGACCGCAATTAGCTATTACTAACGAAACATATGCACACTAGCAACTAGATAACTGTATACTTACCATTTTTGTGTACAGTAAACATCTAACTACAGCGTAGACGCTTTCAATAACTACTACTTTATTACCCATAAGAGTTATATTCAGAATTTATTGAGCAACCAAAATTCAACTAGGCTAAAATCATAAAACATACCTATCTGCAAGAATAAAAAAAATGATACAATAACACTTCAAGCCATGAAAAGACTTCTCATGGAGTATCCACTGTTAGGCGGGCCTGTTTAACTCTTGCAAGTAAATTTGCTTACCCATTTGTACATTGTATGTAAGAATTGTCTAATTTTACTCCATAATATGCTAATAATGCCTACTAATTTGTTGAAACAGATTTGGGCCATATCTCGTATTTCATTATTATTGCATAAAAATGTATTTACATGAAATTGATGTGTGCAGCCATGATTGTGGGTTTTTCACTTTGGCGTGCGTGGAGCACATTGTTACACACCGGCCTATGAGTTTTAACCAACATGAAATGTGGTATTATAGAGCGAAGGTCGTACACGACATGTATCTGCAACAAATGAAAAACTTTTTACAATGCATCTGCAACAAATGAAAACCTTTTGACATGTATCTGCAACACATCAGCATCAGTTTATTCAAGGGCACTAAAGTTTGTTTTCTTTTGTGAATGCAAGTATTTTTTGACGATGTTAATGGAAACCTTTTGTATTTGTAGGTGGATATATTTTGTGAATACCGTATTGTGGACGGGATGATGTAACTAGAAATGAGTTGTTATGGAATGTGTAAATGCTTCAGAAGGAGATAATTTTGCAAATGGTGGTTGAATTTGTTGGTGGGTGAGTTTCTTATGTTTGTGTTGCAGGGTGTTTATGTGAAGACTGATAATCCCATGATATCATGGCTCTTTGCAGGTTTACATAGATAACTCTAAATCCCATGATGTTATGGGGTTTTATGATGATATCCAACTGTTTGTACATTTGCATAAAATAATTTGACAAATGCATTGTACTTGATTGTTGTAATCAATATATGCAATAGAGACCTAGAAAAGTCATGATATCATGGGATAATCCCATGATAGCATGGCTTTTCTGTAATATATTTGTGGAAAATGTTATTCCAACAATAAAACATTAAAAAAGATGCTCATGTAGCCTTCGCATTTATGGTCATATGTCAATTTGGCACGGTCTATCATTATTGATTGCTAAATAAAATACATATGTTACTTGCAAAATGCAAACAATTTGTAATATAGAAACTAAAAATGCCATGATATCATGGGATAATGCCATGATAGCATGGTTTTTCTCCAATACTTTTGGGAAAAATGTTTGTCCAGTGTCAAAACATTAAAAATGATGCTCATGTAGCCTTCGCATTTATGGTCATGTGTCAATTTTGAATGCGCTATCATTATTGATTTCTAAATAAAATACATATGTTACTTATAAAATTTAGACAGTTTGTAAAATAGAAACTGAAAAGGCATGATATCATGGAATAATCCCATGATAGCATCGCTTTTCTGCAATACATTCGGGCAAAATGTTAGTCCAACAATAAAATTTAAAAAAATATTGCTCATGTAGCCTTCGCATTTATGGTCATGTGCCAATTTCGCACTCGCTATCTTTATTGATTCCTAAATAAAATACATATGTTACTTACAAAATTTAGACAGTTTGTAAAATAGAAATTGAAAAGTCATGATATCATGGGATAATCCCATGATAGCATGGCTTTCTGCAATAAACAATTAGTTCAACAAAAAAATGAATGAAATGATGCCCATGTAGACCTATTTTTGCATTGTATGCCATTATATTTTCCCCCTTAAAATGTAGAATTCATTACAATAGCTGAGGGGGACTAATTTCTGCAACAGTCATACCTTAGAAATGGTAGCCATGTTTTTTAAGAACTTTTCATAAGCTCCAATTTGAAATGGGTCTGAAAAAAATGAATTGTGCTTGTTGTTTGCAGAAAGTCAGCGCCATATGGAGACCGATAAAACCCCCCATATCATGTGAACTGTGATTGAGGAGAATTTGTGGGATACATGGTTTCATGGGACGGTGCCATGATATCATGGCTTCTCTGCATCATATTGGGGTCCAAAGTTCAACAACAAAAGAACACTAGGAAAAATCAACCATGTAGATTTAGTTTTCACTAACTGGCATGAATGGTGTCCTGTCAAAAATGCATTCTACTTGATGATTGTAGTGACTTTGTATAACAAAAATTGATAAACCCCATGATATCATCGGAAAAATGACAATTACAGAAAATGTGGTTACTATAATGAGTGACTTACTACAAAGTAGCAATACGTTTCGTGAAATAACATTACACTTCTATTGAAAGTAATTATATAACAATAATCAAAATAGGTGTACAGAATACACTTGGTTAGTGACTGTCTTCAAAACAACATGTGTCTACCAAAATTATATACAACACACCATATACACCTATCACAAGCAAAAAAAAGATATTATGTAAATCACTTCAATTTTGAAATGGAGGATTTTTGCAAAACTGATGGTTATGTCCAACTTCTCTACAGTTTGAGCATGTAACTTGTCATTGTACCCGATCTTCATTGTAATCCTCTTTTTCTTTGGTCATCCAGCTTGTCGCCTCGCATGTGGAGGTAGTATTGGATGCTCCTGTCTATGCTCCCACTACTGGATGTCTATTGTTGCATGTATGATTTGATTGTAGGTTGCGCGGAAAGTTTCTGCAGAAAACTATTCTTCACAAAAATCATATGGGTCCCGACTTTTGTAACTAATTGGTGACATAGCATGCGAGCAGGGAATGCCCATTAAATCCCATTGTAGTTAACATGTCATATCGACCTGCATGTACAAACGCATTCGCCCAGCGTTCTCTGCCAATATTCTCGATGTACGCATATGCATCTTCGTTCACATTCCTTAAATCATTCATGTGCCTTTCATAATCACAACTTCTAGAAGACTTCCCTGCGCACCAGAACTTTGAAACAATTGCTCTATCTTTAAAACGCTCGGGCACGTTTTCTGCAATATGACGACAACAATAGCAATGGTTGGCATTTGGATATACATTTTTAACAGCTTCAATAAGGCCTTTTTTGTCTGTTTGAAGCAATGATTAAACCTGGTAATGGACCAATGGCAATCTTAAAGCAAGATAAGAACCACACACATGTGTCATAACGTTCGATTTTAGCTATGGCAACAGCCCTTGATTGGAGTCTTGAGTCACGACAACAAATAGGACTCCTGGATATTTGCCACGGAAGTGCGCTTCATCAATGGCGATCAATTGCCTCATATAAGTCTTGAAGGACTAGAGGCTTGACCCAAAGGCAAAGAAGAATTTCGAGAATGAAGAGTTGCAATCCGTATCAAGATGATAATGGGATCCTTCTCTAATTCCGGCAGTCTCTTCAACTTGTTCATTCCTTCCATGCATGTAGATCTATTTATTAAATCTGAACATGTATATAACTTGAAAAATTATTGTTTTAAATTCTAAACATAATTGGCTTACCAAGAAATTAAGTGGTAATGATCTGCACCATCATTGATATTTTTACTTCGATTTATGTAGATAGAATTTGTCACCTCTCCACATGCTTTGATCATTACCCGAATATCATTGCCAATCTTTATACTAATCAAGGTGAATGGATTGCCATTTTGATGCATGTATTGAATACGAAGAGGCTCTTCAGACATTACCCAATTTATCGCTTGTATGACACTTTCGACCAATGAGATGTATGTTAAGTTACAATTAACATAGATAGCAGTTTGATCACCACCGATGTAGTTAGGATGAACTCTATCCCACTCAAATTGACCACCGAAGTGGACCACTATCAATAGCTCACCATCCAACATCTTCAAGGAAGTTGACACTGTCCATGATAAAAATGAAACATAAAGGAGTAATATTCACAGTGAGCCATGCTAATTCAAAGCAACACAATAAAATAATAAAAAAACCTTTTGCCGCACATTAATATTTAAAAAGGAAAAAAAAACTATTTCCCACACATCAACACAAAGGAAAAACTCGTATAAAAAGAACAGCTATGTGCACATGCAATAACAGTTGTTATCAATCTATTGTTCACTCAAATCTTAATCAAAGCTAGTGTTGTTTGAATTTAATAAGATCCATCTCACTATAACTTGCTGGCATGCCCAAATTACTTTATGTTGTTGCATTCCACAACGAAACAACAATGACAAGAAAACTAAACAGCCAACAAAAAGGAAATAAAGGAAAGAATGCTCCTACTCAGCAGAGAAAAAAATAAACATAGATGAATTATTTGGCAGCCATGCGCCAATTCCATACACTACTAGAAAAAAGACTTTTTATATCGGTTACAAAAACTTCCTTATATCGGTTTTTCATAAAACCGATATAATATCTTCGGTCAATATTTTTTATATCGGTTAATAATTTTTTATATCGGTTACATTGTAACCGATATAATAATCGCTATATATCATATCAGTTAACAAAGATTCGATATTAATTGATATATTTTATATCGGTTATTATTAAACCGATATTATATACACTTCTAAAATACACTTATTTATATCGGTTTTAAAAATTTATTAATATCGGTTATTAGTAAAACCGATATTATATACACTACTATAAAAATACAATGATTTATATCGGTTTTAAAAATTAGTAATATCGGTTATTAGTAAAACCGATATAATATGTCCCTTTCATTACTCAATATATATAATTTTTCACTGTGGGCTCACTACCGTTTCCCACCCTTTATTTCCTTCTTTCCCACCTGTTTTCTCTTCCCTCCCTTTTCTTTCTTTCTCCATCAATCGTGCGTCCATGCCTTGTTTCTTTCTTTCCCTCCTCTCCTCTCATTCCCATCGTCGTCCAGAACCCATCCCTCTCACCGCCGGACGCCTGATCCCCTACACCAGGTACAACGCGCACCCCCCTCTCCTCTATCTTTCTTCTCTGTTCTCTCTCTCCCTCGTTCCCCATCTGTATGTTTCCTCTCTGTCTGCTCTCCTCCCTCCCTTCCTCTCTTCTTCTTCCTCCCGTCTCCCCTCGCCTGCGCACCTGCACACCACTCCTCTCTCCCTCGGTCCTCTCTCTCTTTCTCTCCCTCTCTTATCTTCTTCCTCCCCTAGCTACTCTGTGTATGTGCGTTTTTTTTTTGTTTATCGGTTAGGGTTTTGGTGGTTGCTTATCTTCTTCCTCCCCTAGCTACTCTCGTTCTCTCGTTCTCTGCTCTCTCTCTCTTCACTGCTCTCTCTGCTATTTCTCTCTGTCTCTGCTCTCTCTATCTCTTTCGCTCACTCTTGCTCTATCGCTCGATCTCTCTGCTCTCTCTCTCTCGATCTGCTCTTTCTCTATCTCTCTGCTCTCTCTTTCTTACTCTCTCGCTCTCTCTTCTGTAAGGCTCATCGCCGAGGGTGAGCCTGGCCGATCGCAATTTCCCCCGGATCTGCATCTAGGAATCAGACGGCGCGGCCGGGGACATCACCTTCGATATCATCGACGATGTGCAGGCGTCGAAATTTTATTGTGACGGCACCGGATTGGATCACGGCCAAACGGTGGCGGCAGCGACGGCTGCTCCGCAGAGAAGGGGCCCTTGCCGTTTTAAAGGGGAGACGAAGAGGCCCGGGCAGACGGTTTCTAAAGGGCATAAGAATTATGATTTGATGCTTAATCTGCAAAAGGGGATAAGGTAATTGAATTTGTGGGTTTGGTGTTGAAGGGCGAGTGTTCTGTGATTTTGTTTGAAGGCATTGGTTGGTTGATTTTGAATTTTGCAAATTGGGGTTTGTTTGAATTGCAGCTATTCAGTTGGGAAATCAGCTTCTAGGTAGATGCGTGAGCTGAGGCAGGCGGATTTCGATCCCAGAGAGAAGTTCTGGTCGTGGTTTCCGCCTCCCTCGCATCAGTCCGTGGAGTTTCAATGGAAGGACTACTGTCCCATGGTTTTCAGGTATGGATGGATTTTCATGTTAGTTTTGATTTTGAATAATTACCATGAATGTGGAATGGAACTTGAATTATGTTGTTCAATTCAATGCTTTTGGAGATGGGTTAATTTTCAATGAATTTGGATTGTGAATTTCTGGTTGGGTCTGGTTTGATGGATTTGTTGGGCTATTCAGACATTTGAGGAAGTTGTTTGCGGTAGATCCAGTAGACTACATGCTAGCTATTTGTGGAAATGATGCATTGAGAGAGCTGTCTTCTCCATGGAAGAGTGGCAGTTTCTTTTACCTGACTCAAGATGATAGATTCATGATAAAGACAGTGAAGAAATCTGAAGTTAAGGTTAGTCATCCATGCTTTTGGTATAAAGACCTTCTCAGGTAATTAAAACTCTAGAGCAAGTGTATTTCTCCATTTCATATATAAATTTATGGGTTTTTTTTTCTGGTTTGCAATGTGTACGTGCCTTGTTGCTCACTGATGTCTTTCAGACAAATTGAATGTGATTGTGAGTTCCTGGAAGCAGAGAGGATCATGGACTACAGTCTCTTGGTGTGTGTACGTTTCTACTTGATGTTTCTTGCTTCTGTTTCTGTCATTTCCTATTTTGGGGCTTGTTTATTGAATAACTGTAACAATCCAAAGACCACCACCGTAAAATGACACAATGAACTAACTTTTTCTCTTATAAAATTCCAATGACCACATTGATTCCATCCTGATCTCACATGGAAACAAAGGTGGTGGTTATTTATTTATTTGGCATACACAGGTCCAGGATATCTTTCAAGCTGGCAACTTTGTATGTTAGATGAAAACTAGGTTTTTTGTCTATGCAATTGTATGGAGTTTTGTGTTTATTTATTTGTCATGAACAGGTGCATATCCTGTGTTCTGGCTTATTTGTCTATTATATGGAATGAAGTTTCTTGGTTACACTGTTCTGTCAAGTTTGCGGTTATTTGTTTTATTGAGGCTTAAACAGGTCTAAGCATGTAGTGTTATCTGGCTTCTTTCTCATTGTAGATTGAGACTAGTTTTTATAGGTTATGTTGTTCTATCTAGTTTTCGGTTATTTATTCATTTATCCAAAAATGGTGTACGGAATACGGATATCATGTGGTTTGGCTTAATGTCTCTGATGACTCTTCCCTTGATGATGAAGATGGGCTGGAGGTAATTATGGTTTTCATCCTTTCCATATGCAACTTATCTCTTTTCAGTGTAATTGAAAAAAATATTCATACATGGAGACCAAGGCATCCAAGTACACATACATCTTATTTTGCATTCATACAAGTAATTAAGTACATAATGCATACATATGGACCGGTTGCTTGGATATAAACAATCCAGAGGTAATTCTTTTTAATCTCAGCTAAGACATGCTTCTACAAGCAAAATAATTAGCAAAACTATGATTAATAATTAGCAAACGAATACATTAACCTCAGTTGATAAATAAATCATAGATCAAGATGTTGTAGGCTCTTTTGAATGAACTGCTCTGAGCCTTGAGATTGTGTCAATATCATCATTGATATGGTGTTAAATTGAGCCTTTTACACTTATGACCTTACTTTAGCATGCACTTACTTCTGTTTACAGGATTAATCTTTCTTTGTAGGTGTGTGTGGCGGAGAGTATATGGAACATATTGATTTGTAGATGGAAAACATCTTACTTGCTGTGTATGTTTGTTTATATTCTCATCCTAGTTTCAAATGCCAGTGCACCACTGAGTTGCATGAGTCATATATGCTTGGTTAGTACTGGCACTGGTACAACTTGACTGAGTTGACTTGGGGCTGATATGGATTTGATTCCGTGTGGTAGTCTGTGTTATTTGGCTAGTGTTTTGGTGGGTGTGCAGGTGGGTGTGTGCACGGTAGTACTATATTATGTCAAGCAGAATAGTTTGTTGATATATTGTCATCTTGTATATGTACAATGCACAGCCCAATCTTTTGTTCTGATTTGGTTTATGCTATGCTTTCCTCTGCTCTCTCACTCTCTTTTTTGAACAGGTGTATAGAACTTGTTGACACTCCAATTCATTGATTTGAGGTACATCTTAATGGGTCTTAGATTCCTACTAGATCTGACTTTTTTTTTTTTTGTCCAACTTTCTATTGATGTTAGTATAAAAACCCTTAGTCCAGATGTTTCAGGCCATGCATTTTATTAACTAATACTATTTATTCATTCATTTGCTACCTGAAATGGAACCAAAGTCTATTTTTTCATTTCTTTAATTTTGGCAGTCATATTGTTACTTTTTTTATTCGATCCTTCTTTTCTCCTTTTTTAAATTATTTATTTTTTTGGTTTTTATTTCTTCCCCCAATGGCTGCCCTTTCCTTTTCACTATAGTTTCTCCTGCATTTAATTTCTCATTCATCTGATAGTTTTGCAAATAATTGTGGGCTCCTATCTTGGACAGTTGTTGGTTGGCTCTTGAGAAAGGGGCATTTTGTACTTTTATTTTAATGATTCTTTTTCTCCCTAATGATTGTGTGGAATCATATGATATCCATTAGTAGACATTTCCTAGTTGAGTGTAGATTCTTGTTCATTTTTACTGTTGATTGTAAGGAGCAAGATTCAGATTTACTGACTTGTATGACAACTTATGGTACTGTTGTTTTGAATTTTCTGAATTTTCTCTTCCATTCTGTATGTTGTTTTGGCACTCTCTCCTATTTCTTGCATTTGGTTTTTAACAGATGTTTGTATTCATATAGTTTTAACATTGAGTTTGCATGTCAGATGAGGCTTGTTTGTTTGCCTTTAGTTTTGCTCATAAACATCAATTTATTATCCTGTATTCAGTGTAAAGCCATATTATTGTAATTTGTAAGAGCCACCACCCTAGAGAAGGCCCAGAACCAGCCTTTTAGTTATCTACCCATGACACCCCTTTGTCAGGCCAGGTCAAGTTGCATCACATTTAGTGAAGGTCCAGACTATTTAGTTACTCTGAAAACTAAGACCAAATCCTTAGTCTGGCTAGCCCACTCACAGGACATCATTTTCACATCACCAATTGTACAGCTTGAATGCTTGCTCAAGGAGACAGAAGACAATGAGGCTGTCATTTCCAAGCGGAGGACCTATAAATTTTGTGTCTAACCTTTCTGGCCCACTTACATGTGCCTGTGTGTGTTGGAAAGAAGAGAGAGATATAGGCCTCTATATAACACTGCTTCGATGCAGGATCCAAAGAGTTGCCAGAAGTATGAATCTCTGTCATGTACATGGAAACTGAAAAATATGATATCACTGGTGAGCCACCACCCTAGAGAAGGCCCAGTCTAAGAGGCGCCGCGACAGGACAATCATAACCATGTATTTGTCTATGGTCTTAATAGTTTTGCCTGTCAAATGTGTACTATTGGTCAAGTTTTGTGCTCAGCTTCCATTATCAAAGTGTTTCAGATAGGCACTGGAGTCAATCAGTCAAGTCATTTGAAATCTAAGCTATGACCCATGCAAATAATGGCCCACTGAAGTGAAAGTTCAGATCACCTTATAAAACTTATACATATGATGGAGTAGGTGGGAAAGGTCAATGATCTTCCCCTAACACAAGTTTCTCCTGGATGTGCAGTTGCAGTGGGAGTTGTTAGAACAAAGATAATCCCACCAAGGTTGGCCAGATCAGTCACTTACTTCAATAGCTAGCTTCTTTTCCTTTTTTTTCTAAACATAGGGCTCTGAAATATCTTCTAAGCCAGTTGGGAAGAGAAGAAAATAATCAAATTTGGAGAATTAATTATTGGTACTTAATAGAATGAGGTTTGTTGAATATCATATCAAAAGACTCAAAAGCCATGCATTTGAATGTGACCCGGCAGACACCCCACTTTCCCACAGAAACAACATAATTGGACTACTCTATTGGCTATCATCTAAAGATCTTGTTTTCTTGATAACATCTTGTTTACCAGTAAAGAGTGCTTCATGTCTAATAACATATTTGTTTGAACTATTCAAGAAATATTTAGCTAATATTCGAGTCTTGCTAACCATTCAGAAAAATTGTAGATAATAATTGGTGTTTACTTTGGATGGCTTTATATGTATATAATGCTGATAATTGCTGTATTTGGTACTTAGGTTTGGACTCTTTGGTATAGAGGTTGCCAGGGTGCTTGGTAGTGGTCTTGTACCAGGTACATTTGTTTTCTTTTACATGTTTTTATATTCGTTTTCATTTTCATTTATTTGTTAGTGGTTTATTTGTTCCTTTTAGATGCCTTCTTTAAATACTCTTTATTTCTATCCCTCTTTCCATTCGATTCCTTTGGTTTATTCAGTGCATCTCTTGGGCACTTGCCTTTGGAAGAAGGGGTTGGACTTGGGGTGGGCTTAGGATTTGGGTTGGGTGTGGGTTGTTGCATGGGCAAGGCTTGTTATGGGCAGTTACAACTACGAAGAAGAGAAGATTGAGAGAGAGGAAAAGAGCAGTGGATGATGAGCTCTTCGGGGCCATCTCCAAACACTTGTGGTCTAAGTACTAGTAGTAGAGTGTTTTGTTGTGTGGAGGTTAGAGATGCAGAGTGGTATTTATAGAGTAAGATTTGCAAATGGCAGCAAAGTTGAAACAGTGCCCACGTGAACTTGGCTGTTTAGGCGGCAAAGCGAGCTATATCCTAATTCCAACCATTGGATTGATGTGAGGTAATGTCTCAATCACTTTTATTCTTTATTCGGGGGAGAACATGGTTTAGGACTTAGTACACAGTTTGTTTAATCACAAGGTTGTGGATTTATTTTCTTGGCTTAGACAATCCTCATAATTTCTTTTCTCACCTTTTAACACGATGTTTTTAAGTTCAATGATATGAACTTTGCTAACCCATTTCATCAATTATGAAATACTTTTGTCCACATGGATAGTTCTAGCTTCTAAGTATATACTTTTGTTGCATCCGTCATAATCCTTTTCAAGAAGTACTTTTGTCCACATGGATAGTGAGACAACTTGAAAAAATTGCTAGTAGTTTCCATTATTTTTACGGCTGTATTAGTTGTTTTTACTTTTGTCCACACTATCAACTTGTTCTCTTTGGTTTTTGTTTTTACTTTGTTCTTCACTTACATTCTTATAACAATTTTTATTTTGTTTTTCCCTCAGTTTTTAATGCCAGATATTTTACTGGATTCATCGTTGCCCAGTTCTTCCCATAGTTTCTGATGTTTAAGACCATGGATTCTTGCAGAAGGTGCCTTGAGATTACCAAGTCTGGTATGTGGCAGATCTTAGTAGTCTTTTTTAGTTTACTCATGCTTTTGTGATTTATTCTTCTTCCATAAATGAGGACTTTTACTACATAACAGAGCATAGTTTGTATAGATGCCCTTCCAATCCAGAGAGAACAAATTGGCAGGGAAAATACTACAAATTTTGATCCTAATAGTCTGGCTTCAGGAATTTGGACATCTGAAGATGTGTGGATGGTTATTACTGTTTGTTTCCATTTGGTGGCACAAGTTCTACATTTAAAGATTCTTTTCATTTTGAGACCGTGCTTTGATGGGACCCGCACGGGATAATGGCCCTTTACATGTTCACTATACATTTAAGGATAATGGCCCATTATTGATTACAAGACTCATTACTGCTTTAGAATTATCTTTGTTTCTGAAAAAGGCCAGGACCAACTTCCCTTTTTATTGTTTTGTATCTTGTAATGAGAATGTTGTTTTTGAAATAATGACATGGTGTTGGATATAAAAATGAATGAACATAAGTTTTTTTGGTGCATCTTTCTAGTGTGTTGGGGCATTGAAGTGCTATGGTTAAATGGTGTATGACTGATGACGTAGTGGTGAATGACTTTGTAGTGTGTTGGGGCATTGAGTTGTTTATATGAAGTGTTTTTTTGTCATGTACAGGTACTAGCAGGTTGTAAAAAAAAATTACATGTCACACGTACAGGGGAGACTATGCCGAAATTTCGAGAAAATCTTTCCAGGTACATCCCATGATTTTTGGAGGCATTATGCATGTAGTTCTCAATACATGATTTTGTCTTTCTTGCTTTAGTTTAACTTAGCTTGTTAAGTTGTACAGTACATGGAAGTGAATGAACTACCTATACTATACTATGCATGTGTATATATGTACATAGAAATTAATTTATTTATATATATACAAAGGTTTTTGTTGTTTAGATGTTAGTATTTTGAGGTATATTGCAGGTTTTTTTATCGTGGTACAGCAGGTTCTTTTGATATTAAAAAAATAAATAAATTGTGAAATTATATCGGTTTTTAATGAAACCGATATAACAAACAAATTACATATTTTTTATATCGGTTATTCTTACTCAATTATATCGGTTATAATTTAACCGATATAATAAACAATATGAAACCGATATAACAACCAATTACGTATTTTTTATATCGGTTATTCTTAATCAATTATATCGGTTACTATGAAACCGATATAAAAAACCATATGAAACCGATATAACATATATTAATTATGTCGGTTTGGCTATAAGTTATATCGGTTTTACAATAATTTATGATATAAATACATATTATATTACATCGCTTTAGGCTTAACCGATATGAAATATTATACTTATTATATCGGTTTCGTTTATCTTTTATATCGGGGGTACTTATATCGGTTTGAAACTCACTCAAAAACCGATATAATAGGTCTTTTATATCGGTTTTTAGCCGATATAAAAACCCTTTTTTCTAGTAGTGATACATAGGGCCCATGTTTTGGTGAGAGACTCATTGGAGTGACTCCATCGTGGATGCAGGCACCTCAATGCAGAATAATTTCCAATCTATGTTGAAATCAACAGTCAAGTTCTGAGATTAAGAGTATTATTCAAGAATTGACAATTGACAATGTTGCGTTTTTTTATTCTAAATTTTAAATTCAAATTGAAAAAATAAGAATTCAATATAAAAGCTGAGAACTTTGAAGTGGTCCCAGCAAACAATCCGGCATATAATAGTCCAAATGATTTTCCATCCAAGGATGCAACAGTCCTCAAGATGCTTACCCTACCACTTGCTACCCTGTGGTTGTGAACATCCACGCCAATTTGTGCTTCGGCCTTCTCCAAATTGGTGGAGGCTGAGCTAAGCTTCTCGGTGAACACAGCCAACCCCTTCTGAACCAGGCATGGGTCAATGTGGTCAGCAGGGACAGCCTCGATAGGTACTATATCTGCAAAGGAATTTGTATGGATGAAGACAACTCCACTGCTGATAAAATACTTGGTGACTTCACTCCCTTCATGCACAAATAGAATTCCAGACTTCAGCTCTGCAATATGTTGACCGGAGAAGAGGGACCATTTGGGTTCTGGCCGCAGTTCGTTGCAGAAGCAGGGGTCAGACTCCTGCTGCAAGTGAAAAATGAAAGAGGGTTGAAATGGAAAGGTGAAAAGTCAGACTCTTGCTGCAAGTGAAAAGGTGAAAGGAAGGGTGAAATGGAATGGTGAAAGGAGGAAAGACGGTCCAGGGTTATTTTTCACTCTTACTGAAAGACAGATTTCCAGGGTCACCGATGACCTTGCACCCATGGTCGCAGGCGACCCTGGGGGATTTTTCCCTTTCGGTCGTCGTTTTCCGGCCGTTTCGAGGTTTTTTCTGCTTCTATCTTCTACGGTGTTTTTTTGACATTTTTGCACATTTATTGGCCTAATTTCCCTGTAGAAAACATGATGAGAATCCTTGTAGTTTAGAGTGCAAAGTTTCTAATTTTTCGGGAAAGCCGAAGACTTTGTCACCCAAAGCTGTCAATTTTCTGTCAGAAGCCAAAATTGGGTCAAACGATGTCAGAATGACCTGAAATTTGAGGTGAAGCCTCCTGAGTAATAAATAAGTCCAACCATAGGCTTTTGTTTGAGTTTTGCAGCCGTGTGGGGTCTTATCGCCAGTAGACTTGATTGTGTCGCGAGGAAGATGTCGCACTTTGATGTGCAGTCAACCAATGTCCGATTGACCTGAAATTTGACAAGGAGCCTATCGGAGTTATTTTGAGACGATCCATTAGCTCTGATTTGGAAATCATGGTCCTGGGGAGCTTCGCCGCCGAGAGGCCTGATTTGGCTTTCGAGAGTCAAAGTCTGGTCAAATGTTGTCGAAATGACCTGAAACTTGACGTGTAGCCCTTTGTAAGCATCTTGAAGCCGTCCATGTGCTCTATTTGATGAGTAATGACCTCGGTGGTTCTCACCGCCGAGAGGCTTGATTTAGTTGTTCGAGGATTGATGTAGGGTCAAACGTTGTCGGTTTGACTTGGAACTTAACATGGAGCCCTTTGGAGGTATTTTGAGACCATTCACAAGCTCTAATCGAAGATTTGATGTCTTTGACGCTGTCGCCGCTGGGAGCTCCTGTTTAGCTACCGAAGAAGTGATGTTAGGCCAAATGATTTTGAAATGGCCCGAAACCTCATGTGTACTCCTCTATTGGCTGTCTTGAAGGATCTTGCAGTTTTTGTTTGATTCTGACAAGATTTGATTTTTTTGGAAGTAGTATTGCATATTTATGGTAGGCTACGGCTTCACGTAGCTTTCTTGAGGTTGAAGAGGCAAAGTGACATTTTTTATGTCAACAAAATGGCTCCTTGTAAGCGCACTTGTCATCGCTCTACTTTTGATACCACAAGATTCTTAAGTGAAGATGGTCAAAATCTCTTCTTGAGTAAGTTTCAGCATCGGAATGTTGTTCAAGAACGTATTGTTCTCTACAATGAGTTGACGGATATTGATTTCGGAAGTTGGATGCGTGATCGTCAATGGACAGTGCTCTACAATGTTGGTTTTGCTATTGTGCTTAACTGGGTTAGAGAGTTCTATTGCAACATGCATGAAGTGACAGCAGACTCTTTCAAGACCTTTGTTCGTGGAAATCTCTTTTGCATTACTCCAGATCTCTTAAGTGTCTTATTGGAAATTCCTCGAATAGAAGGTGTTGCCTATCCTCACAGTGGAAATTATCCGGTCTCTATTAACATGGTGGCCAGGATTTTGTCAGAGAAACCAATTGACTAGAAGAAAGGTTCTCTCAATCAAAACAGGCTCACCGACTCCTATGGGCTGCTCCACATCTTTCTCAGGCACAATCTTTATCCAGAAGGCCACAAATCCGGAATCACCAAGGACAATGGGTATCTTCTCTATTGTATTGGCACCAACAAGGCTGTTGATGTTTCTTTGACTGTGTTCAGGGGCATGGCAAGGATGATAGTTGCATCGAACAATGTTGTTCTTCCTTTTCCTGAACTTATTTCCAAGTTGTTGTTCAATACCGGTATTGAGGCAAAACATAATGAGGATATGATTATCCCACAAACCAAGATTGACTGATTTACCTTGGAGAAGTCCAAATCTCATCTTCCTGTGATTGATTTGGATGATGAAGATGATGATGAAGAAGAAGAGGGCGAACCATCGGGAGCTGGTCCCTCAAGATCTGGACCTTCAGGAGTTGATCATGACAATGAGGGGGAGTTCTTTGCTCTGAGTGAGCGCCTCAGTCGTCTTGAGATTCGAGTCAATGACGGCTTCTCTGAAATGCATCAGAGTTTCTCTGACATAATGGACCTCATTTGCCGTTCTAGATGATGTCCCCACCTGCTCTGTTGTGCCAGTCCTATCATCCTCTTTGGCCTTTATGTTTCTTTGGTTGTTTCGTATTGCACTTTTCTTCTTTAGACTTAATTCTCTTCTCCTTTGGATTTCATGTCCAAAAAGGGGGAGAGTAGGGGTAGTAGTATTTGAACTTGAAGAACTTGAACTCTGTTGAATGTTTTACTATGCTTTTGTTTAATATGCTTTTCATTAATCTTGAAGTTCTGTCACTTGTCTGTTGGATATGTTTTGGTTTCTTTGGTTGTTTGGTTTGTCTTTCTTGCAGGTCTCGCAGGTCCTTCTCAAGCTCCACAAGCTCTTAGCTTGGTTGATCTTTTTGTTTGGGTCTTTTAAAAAATGATAGATTATATGTTTTAGAAAGTTTTGTCCATGAATTGCCAAAGGGGGAGATTGTAAGATTCTGAGGGTTGGTATAATTCATGGGATTGGACAAATCATGGGTTTATTCATTGTATTTTTCATTTCTTTATAGAATGGACTGCAAGACTTCTCAGTTGTGATGTTTCTTTCAAGAGTTTGAACGTCCCCTACCTCCGTTCGAACGTTCCTTCAATCAGAGCCTTCAAGCCATTTTTCCCGAGAGCTCAAGAGTTCGAAGGTTCCCTGACTTCGTTCGAAAGTTCCTTCATCAGACCCTTCAGGCCATTTTTCTCGAGAGCTCAAGAGTTCGAACGTTGGTCAAGCAGAGCCTTCAAGCCAAATTTACCGAAAGCTCAACAGTTCGAACTCTTGGCACCAGAGTTTGAACGCTGTCCAAGCAGAATTGTCAGGCGATATACTCGAGAGCACAAGAGTTCAAAAACGTTGGTTCCAGAAGCCTTCAGCCAGTTTTCCCGAGAGCACAAGAGTTTGAACATTGGGTCGCGATTTCTGAAGCCTATTTTTCATAAAGCTGGAGAGTTCGAACTCTTCACTTAAGAGTTCGAACGTTCAAAACTATGTTCTATTTTTGGAAAACCCTAGTGGTTCCTATATTTAAGGGAAATTGTCTTTTGCCCTAATTGACTCTTCTAAACACACAAAGCACACTTGCTGAAAGGAGACGTCCATTCATACTCTAGAGACATCTTCCATTCATGGATTGTGAATTCCATCTCTAGAGTTCTTCACCATCATTCTTGCCTTTGCGATCTCGAAGCAGCTTCGGAATGAGGTTCTTCAGTCCTTAGGTTGTTGGTCAACTGGGGAAGGGTTGTAAGTTATCTTGTAATCTTCATATTACTAGTGATTAATCTCTTTACTGGACCGAGTTTCAGGACCTATGATTTTTTTCCTATTTGGGTTTTTCACGTATATTTTCGTCTCATGTGATGATTGTTCACTGTGTTAGTTTTGGTTGTTTTGTAGTGGTTGAATTGCATCTTATAGATTTGATTGAGGACCTTAATCCTTAGGATTTAGGGGTTTAAAACCTTCAATAAAGAGAAATAAAACATCATGCTTTTCAAGAAGGTACTGACCTGGGATATAGATCTGAGATGTGCCTTGAGTTGTTGTCTTTTTTTTCAAGGGGATTTGACGTATTGGCCCCTCTTAGACATTGTTATCCCAATTCCATGACTGCTAGTAACATAATGTCACCAGAGTCGTTTGACTCTGGTCCACCTTGTGTTTTTTACTTTTCTGCCCTGGTTCCCATGATATCATGGGATCCAAATTAAAAAGCCTATAAATTTAAAAAGTCCCTAGACCGTACGTCTTTTCTCTTTTCACCTTTTCATTTCCCCCTTTTTTTTCACTTGTAGCAAGAAACTGACCCTGCTTCTGCAACATTTGGGTTCTCCATCTTTCTAATCCTCTTATTCTCTTTTTTTTTTGTCATCTTCCAAATCGATAATCCTTGGATCTAAATCTCCACCGGTTATAGGTCGTGGGCCTAAATGTCACCCACAGTTGTCCATAAGAAAAATACCATGAGGCATGATTAATGTCAATGCCTAAAATGGAGTCAATAATGGCCCATGGGTAGCTCAATCCAATGGTGAATCACTCCTACAAGGGTGACAGGGTCATCACCTATCATGTTGCATGTGAGTTGGGAGTTTTTGAGATCCAATAGTTTGCCACGATGAGAAGTGGTCTCACGAATGCAGATTTGACTTGAATGTGGCACAGTTCTGACATGCTCAACTGTATTCCATCAAGTATTCTTATAGATGAAAAACAGGGCCCAAATTTCTATTTAACAGTTATGAAGTATGCAAACAATCTCCTTTTTTGAACACAAATGGGTCTTTCTTCTCCGGTCAACATACTGTAGAGCTGAAGCCTAGAATTCTATTTGTGCGTGAAGAGAGTGAAGTCACCAAGTATTTTATCAGCAGTGGATTCTTTCTGTGCATGAAGGGAGTGAAGTCACTCAAATGGGTCCTTCTTCTCTGGTCAACACATCAGCATCAATTTATTCAAGGGCACTAAATTATATGTGATTTTGTGAATGCAAGTATTTTTTGGTAATGTAAAGTACTGGAAACCTTTTGTATTTGTAGGTGGATATATTTGTGAATACCATATTGTGGAATTGGATGATGTAATTGGAAACTAAATCTACACGGTTGATTTTTTCTAGTGTTCTATTGTTGGAGAACTTTTTGCCCCAATATGCTGCAGAGAAGCTATGATATCATTGTTGGAATTTGAGATGCATTGAGTTGAATCTTGAAGCATTGGTGTGTTTGGTGTCTCAAGCATCAAATTGTATTGGAATTATTGTCAACACTATGTTTCAATCATGTGTTGAAAGAGTGGAAGTGATAGAGCTCAAGAAGAATGAAAAAGGAAAACAGTGAAGAAAATCAGTTTTTCATGGTGCAGTGTACCCGGTCGACCCAGCTCTTCATGCGGTCGACCGAGCAAGAAGAAACCTGCAGAAAACAGATTTTGGTAGCTCTCAGTTATTTTCGTGACACAGTGTGTCTTCGGTCGACCGAGCCCTCAGGATGTCGACCGAGCTCGATAAGTGACTATTTCCAGTCAGTGTATGATGTCGACCGAGCACAGTATGATGTCGACCGAGCACGGGAACCAGAGTTGCGCAGAATTAGAAGTTGAGCACGAAAATTCAGCATACTTATCTAATTTGTTTGGGACTCTTTCTAAACGAATTGTAGCCCGTTTTAAACACAATTAGGGGTTACTAAAACCTATATAAAGGCATGCTTGGGTCGTTCATAAACACCAAGAAAAGACACCAGAGAGAGAAGAAGAGAAGAGAAAAGAGAGAGAGTTCTTGAGAGAAAGCTGGTGCTGTTGCTGTGTGCTGTTGTGCTGCATCTTTCTACAGCAATTATGGACGGGATTATGCTCTAGAAGATGGTGATTCGTCCATGAGTTAAGTGTCTCTCTGTTTATGCTTTAATTTCTATTTGTAAGGGATTGAGAGAGAGAGAATTGTAGAGGGGAAAGGGCTGTAGATCAGTTTATCTTCTTTGCTGTAATCATCAAGTTGGTGCTTGGTGTTTTGGGGTTTGGTGATCCTGTCTGTGGGTGCAGACAAATTGTAAAGGGAGTTGTAGCTTCCTAGATAGTTGGTGCTATCTGAAACCTAAGGGAGTCGGTGCTTCCTAGATAGTTGGTGCTATCTGAATTTAAGGGTTGGTGCTCTTTGTCGTCGGTGCGACTAAATAAGATTCAGACCTGTACCGGATTGTTGTTCGGACGGGATTGAACCGTGGACGTAGCCTTTTGGTGAACCACGTAAAATCTGGTGTCAATTGTGTGGTTTGATTTGAATTGTTGTTAGCAAGGACCTGAATTAAAAGAGATCACTGATTCACCCCCCCCCTCTCAGTGATCACGAGATCTAACAATTGGTATCAGAGCGTAAGGTTTCCCTTGATAAGCTTAACACGCTAAGGGTGATCTTTGTCAAATCACATGGCAACCAGCACAGCGAATATGAAAGCACCGTTGTTTGATGGTTCTAATTACAGCTTTTGGAAGATTAGAATGCAGGCCTTCATCAAATCTCTTGGCTATGATGTCTGGGAGACTGTCAGAGTCGGTTACAATTCTGCCATTGTACCCACTGATGCTGCAACGAAGAAGTTAGCAGACAACGACTCTAAGGCGCAGAATGCACTCTTTAGCGGCCTTGTTGACAGCGAGCTGATCAAAGTTATAGCATGCAAGACAGCCAAGGAAATCTGGGATAAGCTGAAAAGCATCCATGAAGGAGATGAGAAGATCAAAGAAGCGAAATTGCAAACTCATCGCTCCCAATTTGAGTCTCTTCGCATGGAGGATAGCGAGAATGTTGATTCTTACATGCAACGGGTGAATGAAGTCACGAATGACATTCGTGGACTAGGAGAGGAGATTAAAGAACCAGTCATCGTCAAAAAGGTTCTAAGATCTCTCCTTCCCCGGTTTGATTCTAAAGTCTCAGCCATAGAAGAAGCCAAAGATCTGAACGAGTTTTCAATGGATGAGCTGCATGGTTCTCTCACTGCCTATGAGATGCGCATAGGTAAGACGTCTTCATCGGATAGAGAAGCGGCCTTCAAAGTTCAGAAAAAGGCAAAAGAGATTGCTGGTCATGATTCTGATGATGATGAGCTTGAGGCTCAATTTATTAGAAGGCTGAAGAAAGGAAGCAATGGCAAGTATAAAGGGAAGCTACCCTTTAAATGCTTCAATTGTGGCGGTGTTGGCCACTTTGCTGCGAAGTGCCCGCTGAAAGAAGACAATGATAATGACTCTTATGTTGATAAGAGTAAATGGAAGAAGAATTTCAGAAAGAAGGGCAAAGCAAAGAGCTTCATCAGTCAGCATAATGACAGCACGTCTGAATCTTCGGACGATGATGAATCAGTCGAAGCGACTGAAGCACTCTTCATGGTTACTATTGAAGAAGACGATGAGCAAGAACTGGAAAACGAAGAGGAGGCTGAAGTGAATCTTGAAGAAGAGCTCATTGCTGCACTTGAGGAGCTTAGCAAGGAGCGAAGATCAAGTAAGAAAAATCTGAAACTTCTTCATGAATCTGAAATTTCAGTTATTGCTTTGAAAACTGAATTAGAAGAGTATAAAAGAATGGTAGATGTCCTAGAAATACAAATCTGTACCAAAACTGAGGAAGTGATGAAACTTGAGAATGAAATCCTTGGAGCAAGGACTGAAAATATGCAAATGAAACAAAAGCTCAAGGAGTTTCAAGCTATCAATGGTACATTGAAGCTGAATGAAATTTTGAAAGTTCAAAGACCCCCTCACTTCAGATTTGGAATAGGATTTGAGAATGGAGAATCTTCTAAGGTTACACCTTCTGTAGAGACGGTGTTTGTAAAGCAAGTTACTACACCTTCCAATTCTGTGAAGCCCACACTGCCTAGAAAAGAGCCCATTCAAGTGAGAAAGGACATGAAGCCTAACCAGCCATATAAAAGATACAAATTTTATGGCTATTGTTATCATTGCAATAGGTATGGACATAGAAGGGCAGATTGTAAATTCTATGTGAGAAACAGCCCAGTTGTGAGAAGGAACCCTTTCTCAATCCTAAATAGCCACAATATTGAGTGCTACAAGTGTCATAATTTTGGACACATGGCTAGGGATTGTAGGCTGCCTACTGCTAAACCAATTCAGGTTGAAAAGAAACCCAAGTTAGTCAAAACTTGGAGAGCAAAGCAAAGTGCAGAAAGTCCCAAAGAATCTCTCATTGTGCAAACCGCTTTCAATGCACAAAAGAAGACAGCACCATGGGTCCTTGATAGTGGTTGTTCGAGTCATATGACTGGTGATAAAGAAAAATTCATCAAGTTACAGCACTATGAAGGTGGTTCGGTAAAGTTTGGTAACAATGATGGTGCCAAAATTGTTGGAAAAGGTGTTGTTCAGCTGATGGCAAACAAGATCAGATCTGAAGAGGTCTTATATGTGTCTGGATTGAGACACAATCTGTTGAGTGTGAGCCAGATCTGTGATAAGGGCCACGAAATTGTTTTTACTAAGAATGGGTTTGCTATCAAGAAGAGTAGCAACGGCAAAACAGTGGCTACTGGGTCAAGGACAGCTGGAAATCTTTACACCTTGTCAGATGGAGCTGAAAAGACATGCTTATTGAGTCGGTCAGAAGAGAGTTGGTTGTGGCACAAACGCCTTGGGCATCTAAACTTTGGCAACATGTCAAAGATTTGCAATTCAAAGGCTGTTAGAGGTATGGCTACAGTTGAAAAGCCTTCAAACCCCATTTGTGACTCTTGTCAAAAGGGAAAGCAAACGAGGGTAATGTTCAAGACTAAGCATGTTGCAATCCGCTATCACTTTCTCAAGGATAAAGTTGCAGATGGTGAGGTAAAGTTGGAATACGTTCCTACTACTGAGCAAGTGGCTGATATCTTCACAAAACCTTTGCCAAAGGAAGTCTTCGAGTATCTCCGAAAGAAATTAGGAGTTACTCATTCTCCTACACCTTAGGAGATGTGCCAGAAAGGGGGAGCAATGAATTCGTTGAATATCTTATTTGCTCCTAGATTGGTCCCTTTGGAATTATTGTCAAAGGGGGAGAAGATTATGCATGGAAAGATTGATATGCATGTCATCTTGAGAAGGTTATCTGGAGATTGGTATCAAGTTATGCTGAGAAGATTATGCAAGGAAAGACTATATGCATGGTGAAGTTAGT
The DNA here is from genome assembly GCA_012931725.1 of Litsea cubeba. Classification (NCBI taxonomy): domain Eukaryota; kingdom Viridiplantae; phylum Streptophyta; class Magnoliopsida; order Laurales; family Lauraceae; genus Litsea; species Litsea cubeba. Next base: position 55,493,576 of record CM022948.1, read on the forward strand.
CTTATGCTAAGAAGATGGAAGATTGGAATGAAAATTGGTATCAAGATAGTGAATGAGAAGATCATGTTCCAAGGGGAGTTTATTGTTCTAAAAAGGCTCTATGATGTCAACATGTTCCAAGTGTCTGTGTTGAAGTTCCAAGTGTTGCCAACAATTCCAAAGGGGGAGATTGTTGGAATTTGAGATGCATTGAGTTGAATCTTGAAGCATTGGTGTGTTTGGTGTCTCAAGCATCAAATTGTATTGGAATTATTGTCAACACTATGTTTCAATCATGTGTTGAAAGAGTGGAAGTGATAGAGCTCAAGAAGAATGAAAAAGGAAAACAGTGAAGAAAATCAGTTTTTCATGGTGCAGTGTACCCGGTCGACCCAGCTCTTCATGCGGTCGACCGAGCAAGAAGAAACCTGCAGAAAACAGATTTTGGTAGCTCTCAGTTATTTTCGTGACACAGTGTGTCTTCGGTCGACCGAGCCCTCAGGATGTCGACCGAGCTCGATAAGTGACTATTTCCAGTCAGTGTATGATGTCGACCGAGCACAGTATGATGTCGACCGAGCACGGGAACCAGAGTTGCGCAGAATTAGAAGTTGAGCACGAAAATTCAGCATACTTATCTAATTTGTTTGGGACTCTTTCTAAACGAATTGTAGCCCGTTTTAAACACAATTAGGGGTTACTAAAACCTATATAAAGGCATGCTTGGGTCGTTCATAAACACCAAGAAAAGACACCAGAGAGAGAAGAAGAGAAGAGAAAAGAGAGAGAGTTCTTGAGAGAAAGCTGGTGCTGTTGCTGTGTGCTGTTGTGCTGCATCTTTCTACAGCAATTATGGACGGGATTATGCTCTAGAAGATGGTGATTCGTCCATGAGTTAAGTGTCTCTCTGTTTATGCTTTAATTTCTATTTGTAAGGGATTGAGAGAGAGAGAATTGTAGAGGGGAAAGGGCTGTAGATCAGTTTATCTTCTTTGCTGTAATCATCAAGTTGGTGCTTGGTGTTTTGGGGTTTGGTGATCCTGTCTGTGGGTGCAGACAAATTGTAAAGGGAGTTGTAGCTTCCTAGATAGTTGGTGCTATCTGAAACCTAAGGGAGTCGGTGCTTCCTAGATAGTTGGTGCTATCTGAATTTAAGGGTTGGTGCTCTTTGTCGTCGGTGCGACTAAATAAGATTCAGACCTGTACCGGATTGTTGTTCGGACGGGATTGAACCGTGGACGTAGCCTTTTGGTGAACCACGTAAAATCTGGTGTCAATTGTGTGGTTTGATTTGAATTGTTGTTAGCAAGGACCTGAATTAAAAGAGATCACTGATTCACCCCCCCCCCTCTCAGTGATCACGAGATCTAACAATCATGGCACAGTCCCAAGAAACCATGGGACTCACATGTTCTCTTCAACCACAGTTCACATGATATGGTAGGTTTTATCGGTCTCTATGGCACTAACTTTCTGCAACCAGCAAGCAAAATTCATTTTTCTCAGACCCATCTCAAATTGGAGCTTATGAAAAAAGTTCTTAAAAAAAATGGCTACCATTTCTAAGGTACGACTGTTGCAAAAATTAGTCCCTCTCAACTGTTTTAATGAATTCAATATTTTAAGGGGAAAACATAATGACATACAATGCAAAATAAATCTACATGGACATCATTTCTAATGTTTTGTTATTGGACTAACATTTTACCCAAATGTATTGCAGAAAAGCCATGATATCATGGCTTTTTCAGTTTCTATATTACTGCATTTTGTAATTAATGTTTGTATTTTATTTAGGAATCAATAATGATAGAGCGTGCAAAATTGACACATGACCATCATTTCGAAGGCTACATGAGCATCATTTTTTATGTTTTGTTGTTGGACTAACATTTTACCCAAAATTAAAAAAATATATTTTAACCAAATATATTGCAGAAAAGCCATGATATCATGGGATTATCCCATGATATCATGGCTTTTCAGGTTTTTTTTTTTTTTTTTTGCAAATTGTCTGAATTTTGTAAGTAACATTTGTATATATTTTATGGAGGAATCACTTAGTTCACATAATATCATGGGTTTTCTTGGTCTCTATTGCATATATTGACTGCAACAATCAAGCACAATGCGTTTGTCAAATTATTTTACACAAATGTAAGGTAGAAACGTCTGGATATCATCATACAGTCCCATGACATCATGGGATTGACAATTATCTGTGACAACCTGTAAAAAGCCATGATATCATGGGTCTATCAGTCTTCATCCACTTTTCTTACAACACAAATTTAAGAAATAAACCACCAACAAAGAGGTGGTTGCTTTTTAGGAGGTGGTTTACAGTTACATCATTCCATAACAAATCATTTCCACATTCAAGTCAAATCTGCATTCGTGAGACCACTTCTCATCATGGCAAACTATTGGATCTCAAAAACTCCCAACTCACATGCAACATGATAGATGATGACCCTGTCACGCTTGTAGGAGTGATTCACCATTGGGTTGAGCTACCCATGGGCCACTATCGACTCCATTTTAGGCATTGACGTTAATCATGCCTCATGGTTTTTTCTTATGGACTACTGTGGGTGACATTCAGGCCCACGACCTATAACCGGTGGAGATTTAGATCCAAGGCTTATCGATTTGGAAGATGACAAAAAAAAGAGAAGAAGAGGATTAAAATAATGAAGAACCCAAAATGTTGCATAAGCAGGGTCAGTCTCTTGCTGCACGTGAAAAAAGAAAGAGGGGGAAATAAAAAGGTGAAAAGGGGAAAGACGTACGGGCTAGGGATTTTTTTAATGTATGGGTTTTTTAATTTGGATCCCATGATATCATGGGATCCAGGGCAGAAAAGTAAAAAATACAAGGTGGACCAGAGTCAAACAACTCTGGTGACATTGTGTGGGGAGATTTCCACGACTTCGGGGTTACGTTAATCACGATTACCCAATGGGACTAAGCATTCTCACAAGCCTCACATGCCCCCCACGCGCTAATCATGAAGCCTCAGGCTCACCACGGCTACCGAGACAGAGGCCTCAGCCGAAGCCAAACAGGACCAGGCCACTAGCGCCGAGCTCGGCTGCCCAGGTGCCCACCTCAGTTAAAAACTCCATCTCGGCCGAAGACATCGGGACGGAAGCCGAAGCAGGAAGAGACTCTCCACTCGCGCCCTTCGTCCCCCACGTCATCGGACACGTGGAGGAGTAGGGGCGCGAACCAAGGGGACAGATGTGACATCCAGCCGTCCATAATCTTATCAGATCGCTGACAGGGCAGCATCCAATGGATAAAGGCAAATCAAGGCAAGGCCCGAGGAAGGATCCGATGGTACCCTTACCGCCGAAGGCGTCCAACACGATCTGGCCCAATACGACACGCATTAAATGCATTGTGGGCTGACCCGACTGTCATTTATTGCTTTATGGGCTGATCGGACCCCCATTTAATGAATGGTGGGCTGACATGATGGCGCCCCTAGGCACGTCAAGGCGTCATCATTAACCTCCCCCATGCAACGTAGGCATCTTCTTCTATAAGAAAGACAACACTTTCCATGACAGGTACGCACAATCTAACCCAAGGAGCCGTTGCCCTGTCTCTCTTCTCCCTCTCCTTCCTTTGTTCCAGTTCATTCGCTGACTTAGGCATCGGAGAGCCTTGCGCCGTCCAGGCCAGGGTCCTCTGACCGTTCGCTCTTTTCCTTTCAGGTTTCCAGGCAGCAGGTTAAGCTTAAGCTCTACATTTGGATAAGTCCTGTAAGGCACCCTGATTATTGTGGGTTATTATTTTTCTGCCCCTACAATTAGCGCCGTCTGTGGGAAAGCACTATCCTAGTCCTCCTGATCTTCCCAGAAACCATGCCTCTAAAAGCCAAGAAAGGTGGAGAGTCCCAGCGAACATTGTTCGAGCGTCCAGGCCCATCGACGGACGTCCCTCCTCAGGGACGGCCCGGAGCGGACCGTGGCGCATCAGCAGGCGAGGAGCACGTGGCTTCGCGACCCTTCGTCGAATCCCCCTTCCCAGAGGGAGTCGAGACCTCATGCTCAGACGGAGGAGTCCCGCCTCCCCCACGGGGAGAGCGTTGACGTGAGCACCCTCTTAAAGGCAAAGCTCCGGCAGCGGAGGAGCCACGCCGTGTGCAACCCCCTGATGCTGGAGGAGACATCGCGGCCCAAAACGCTCTCCTCCAGGAACAGGAGCGAGTAATCCGCCAGCTCCAGCAGCAGCTGAGGGCAGTGCAAAACGCCTCCCAGAGGCAGCCCTCAGAGCCCCGAGGCGAGAAGAGAGCGGTCCAGAGCAAGGTAGTCCAGCAGTCCCGAGAGGATCTAAGAGCCTTTCTGGATCAGAAGCGCAGCCACGCCTACGATGAAGGCTCGAGCAATACCCGTAGCCATCATGGCCGTGACGGGCGAGCTCATAGCCACCCCGGTCGAAGCCATGCGAAGCGGAAGCCGAGAGCGCCGACACCGGAGAAGGACGACGAGCAGGAGCGGCTCGACAAGCGCATCAAGCTAGCTCTCCAGCGCAACCTGGAGATGCGGGACCAGCAAGAGATCTGTGGCCCCACCGACCTGGGGGCCTCTCCTTTCACTTGGGACATCGAGAGAACCCCCTTGCCCAAAAAGCTCTCGGTCCCGAGGTTCGTCCCCTATGATGGACTGTCCGACCCGTCCGCGCATCTCCGACACTTCTCCCAAAAGATGTCTATCTGGGGGAACAAAGGTCATCTCAATTGCAAGATCTTCTCCTCCAGTTTGAGCGACCTCCCTCTAAAGTGGTTCTGCGCTCTGCCGGAGAAATCTATTTCGAGTTGGAAGGAGCTCCAACTCTCTTTCTTGAAGAAGTTCCAAGCCTATAGCGTCATCCAGAAAACCGATGCCGACCTCCTCGCACTGAAGATGAAACAAGGTGAAACCCTCGCCCAATTCGCCCGACGGTTCTGGGCAATTTACAGCCAAATCGAGGACACCAGAGAGGAGGTGGCAACTTTCGCCTTCCAGAACGCCTTGTTACCCGGGCACGAGCTGCGGAAGGACTTGGCAGGAGATCCCGCTCCCTCCATGCCAGCCTTGATGTCCCGGATAAAACGCTTTATCGCCCGGGAAGAAGACGAAATCAGAGCTCGAGAGGAGGAAGACCGAGAGACCGCGGGCCCGGAACCCAGGAAGAGGGGCAGCCAACCTCAGCAGCAGGCTAAAAAGCCATTCCAGAGACAAGAGCCGAAGCAGGCGTGGGTCTCCAATTCAGCAAGACCCTCGTCGTCCCGTTCTGGGGGCGGCAGGAGGGCCAGACCTCCCCCCGACGCCTACCAGGCCATGAGCGTCACCTTCAAAGAGCCAATCCACCAAGTTATGAACAAAGTCAAATCCCAGCCATTCTTCAGGTGGCCTCGTCCCTTGGCGGGCGATCCCTCCGCTCGCGACCAGTCCAAGTTCTGTGCCTACCATAAGGGTAGCGGGCACAGGACCGAAGACTGCAGGACTCTAAGATTTCACTTGGAGAAGCTCGCCAAGGAAGGCCACCTCGCGGAGTTCGTGAAGGCAGGAGATACCAGCAGCGGCGGCGGTAGCCGAGCTCATCAGAGCGCGGCCAGGGATCCGGACAGTGAGGACTCCGAGAAGATCATCAATGTGATCCACCTGGCGCCCTCGGTTCCCTCGCCCTCGACTCGAGACAACCAGCAAACCCGTGCCGAGGCCAGGCGGGCCTCGCACGGGAAAGAGGTGATGAGAGCCGAGCTCGGACCGGCATCCAAAAGAGCGCGTCGCAACCGACCTGCCATCTCGTTTTCAGACAAAGACCTTGAGGGAATCCAGCTTCCCCACAATGATCCCCTGCTCCTCCCAATGAAATTGGGAGACTTTACCGTGAAGAGGATCCTCGTCGACTCCGGCAGCTCCTCCGAGGTCCTCTACTACGATTGCTTCAAGAAAATGAACCTCTCCGAAGCCGACCTCACGGAGGTCCGTGCACCCCTGCTTGGGCTATCCGCCAAACCAGTTTATCCCAAGGGCAAAGTCACCCTCGAAACCCGAGTAGGCGGGGCCTCGGTGTTGGCCGACTTCCTGGTCGTGGACGCCCCTTCCCCCTACAATGCCATCTTGGGTAGAACGTGGCTCCACAAATTGGAAGCAGTCCCTTCTTCCCTCCACCAGAAGCTAAAGTTCGTGCTCGAGAACAAAGAGGGCACGATGGAAGTGGTCACGGTGGAGGGAGATCAGCAGCAAGCTAGGCAATGCTTGCTGGCCGTCGTCCCAGCAGAGAGGGAGCCGGAGCGCGTCAACCTGGCAGAGTTTGAGAAGGGGCTGGATGAGATCGGCCGAGATCCTGACAAGAAAAGTATTGAAGACCTAGCCGAGGTCAGACTCGATCCAGCCGACCCTGATAGATTTTTCCTGATTGGCACGCAGCTGCCCGACGATGAGAAAGCCGAGCTCTCAAGGTTCCTAGTGCAGAACGTAGATGTCTTCGCCCGGACCCCGAGCGAAATGCCCGGGGTCGACCCCGAGGTCATGTGCCACAGGCTGAATGTGGACCCCAGCCACAGGCCGGTGGTGCAAAAAGCCCGGAGGACGGGGATCCAGCAGACAGACGCGGTGGTCGACGAGGTCGGCAAGCTACTGGAGGCGGGCGCAATCCAGGAGGTCCAGTATCCGGTTTGGCTGGCCAATACGGTGGTGGTTAAGAAAAAGACAGGCAAATGGAGGGTGTGTGTGGACTTCACCGATCTCAACAGGGCCTGCCCAAAAGACAGTTTCCCCCTTCCAAAGATCGATCAGATGATCGACGCCACCGCTGGCCATGACCGAATGAGCTTTCTTGACGCCTATAGAGGCTACCATCAGATTCCAATGTATGAGCCAGACGAGGAAAAGACCGCTTTCATAACTCCCCGCGGCACATATTGTTACAAAGTCATGCCTTTCGGGCTGAAGAACGCGGGGGCGACATATCAACGCCTCGTGACGAAGATGTTCCAGGCTCAACTCGGCAAAACGGTGGAAGTCTACATCGACGACATGGTCGTCAAATCCAAGCTCTCCAGCGACCACCTGGCGGACCTAGCCCAAGTCTTCAGCATCCTTCGCGCATTCAAGCTCAAGTTGAATGCTTCCAAATGCGCGTTCGGCGTAGCTTCCGGCAAATTCCTTGGAAGCCTGGTGACGCGGAGGGGAATCGAGGCTAACCCAGACCAGATCACTGCAATCCTGGGCATCCAGAGCCCATCTACTACCAAGGAAGTTCAGAAGCTCACAAGCAAGGCTGCAGCACTCAATCGCTTCATCAGTCGATCATCAGATAAGTGCAGGCCATTCTTTCAGCTTCTGAGAAAAAATTTAAAATTTCAATGGACCCCCGAGTGCGACCAAGCATTGGCAGCACTCAAAACCTATTTGTCTTCGCCTCCTTTACTCTCTACCCCAACCCAGGGGGAGATTTTGTACTTATACCTTGCGGTCTCAGATCATGCTGTGAGCTCCGTCCTCGTCAGAGAGGACGGGGGGGAGCCAAAACCGATTTACTATACGAGCAAAATCTTGCTCGATGCTGAGACCAGGTATCTTTTGTTGGAGAAACTCGCGCTGGCGCTCGTCAGCGCCTCCCGCAAGCTCTCCCATTATTTCCAGTCCCACACCATTGTGGTGACCACGGAGCACCCACTCTGTTCTATATTCAAAAAAGCTGACTTTTCATGGCGAATCTCCAAGTGGGCGGTCGAGTTAGGGCAGTATGACATTCAGTACCGTCCCCGAACTGCGATCAAAGCCCAAATTCTGGCTGACTTCATCGTAGAGTTCGTTTCGCCAAGCTCGGCTCCGACCCAGCCCGGCACGGCACTGGGGGGCATAGGCCAGGAGCCTGAAGTCACCAAGGTCGAACAAGCTCCCGCCGGGGCATGCATGGAAGGTCTTTGTTGACGGTTTGTCCACCTCTCGACGGGCTGGCACCGGCATAGTCCTCCAATCGCCTGAGGGATTGGTCATAGAGCAAGCCTTCACCTTGGACTTCAAAGCAACAAACAACGAAGCAGAGTACGAAGCATTGATAGCAGGGTTGGATAGCGCCCGAATCCTCGGAGCCCAGCACCTGGTGATATTCAGCGATTCGCAACTGGTAACTAGCCAGCTCGCTGGGGACTACCAGGCCAGGGACGACAGGATGGCGGCCTACTTGGCCCTCATGCAAAAACTGCTCTCCCTTTTCAAGACGGCCGAGGTCAAGCAAATCTCCAGAGACTCCAACACGCACGCCGATGCGCTTACAAACCTGGCCTCCGCTGTCGAGGCAAGGAAGAGAAGGACCGTCGAAGTCGGATCGATACCGAGGTCAAGCCTGGAGCTGCACCCGCCTCGGCAGATCCTCTATATTGACTCGGCCCAAGTTGGATGGACCCAATCATCTCCTGCATGAAGGATGACCGGCTCCCCGAAGACAAGACTGAGGCCCATCGAATCAGACTCAAGGCTGCTCGATTCTGGCTCTCTCCGGAAGGCAAACTCTATAGAAAATCCTTCACGGGTCCATACCTCCAATGCTTCCACCCGACCAAGGTGGACGACTTTTTGCATGAAATCCATGAAGGAATCTGTGGTAGCCACATCGGGGGCCGATCGCTGGCCTATAGGGCAATAAGCCAAGGCTACTGGTGGCCTACATACAAAAGGATGCACAAGTATACGCCAGGAAATGCGAGAAGTGCTAGAAGTTCTCCCACTCTCTTCATCAGCCAGCACAGGACCTGAGTCCCCTCTCCAGTCCATGGCCCTTCGCCCAATGGGGACTGGACATTGTGGGGCCCCTTCACCGTGCCCCGGGAAACAAAAGATGGCTGATCGTTGCAACGGATTACTTCACGAAGTGGATAGAAGCCGAGCCGCTGTCCTCCATCACGGATAGGGATTCCAGAAATTTCGTATGGAAGAACATTATAACAAGATTCGGCATCCCCAGGACCCTGATTTCGGACAACGGTACTCAGTTCGACTCCAAATCCTTCAAGGGCTTCTGCCGAGAGCATGGCATCAAAAACCATTACTCCACCCCAGCATACCCACAAAGTAATGGCCAGGCCGAAATTTCTAATAAGATAATCCTGGATGGCCTCAAAAAGCGGTTAGACAAGGCAAAAGGGCGATGGACAGAGGAGCTTCCCAGCGTGCTATGGGCGTACAGGACAACTCCAAGGCGATCCACCTCGGCGACCCCTTTCTCCCTGGCCTATGGGATGGAGGCGGTCATTCCCTTAGAAATTGGCCTCCCTACCCTGAGGACAGAGTTGTTCGACCAGGGCCGAAATGAAGCAAATTTAGCAATGGAGCTCGACCTGGCGGACGAGCGCCGAGAAGCAGCGGCCCTACGATTAACTGACTACCAACAGCGGCTAGCAAGAGGATACAATGAAAAGGTCAGAGAAAGAAGTTTCTCCGTGGGGGAGCTAGTCCTCAAGAAGACCTTACCAGGCGACAGAAATCCAAACGAAGGAAAACTGGCCCCGAACTGGCATGGCCCGTTCAGGGTGGTCTCGCTGGCAGGACGATCCTCCTACAAGCTCGAAAACCTAGAGGGCGAGCCATTACCGAGACCATGGAATGCATCCCATTTGAAGAAATTCTACTTTTGAAAAGATGTAACATGAGTCTCAGGATCAATGAAAGCAGCCTTTGCCATCAATCTGTCACCTTTCCTTATCTGAGTTCGGCAGTTTTGGGTCCTTGACCCTGGAGAAGGCTCCGAGTTCATACACTCAGTCGTCTCCTAAAGTTTGGGTCCTTGACCCTAGAGAAGCTCCGAGTTCATAACACTCAGTCGTCTCCTAAAGTTTGGGTCCTTGACCCTGGAGAAGGCTCCGAGTTCATACACTCGGGTCGTCTCCTAAAGTTTGGGTCCTTGACCCTGGAGAAGGCTCCGAGTTCATACACTCAGTTGTCTCCTAAAGTTTGGGTCCATGACCCTGGAAGAGGCTGCGGATTCATACATCCAGTCGCTTCCTAAATTACGGTCCTAAATTACGGGTTCATACACCCCTCGAGACCGTTCCCGAACTCAGGCCCGCGCGGCCGAGATCCTCGAGACTCCGGGCCCATCTCGGCAAAAGACGTTTCGTCTAGGTCAATGCCTGTCCATTTCGGCCAACGTCGATTTTTAAGGTTGCGAGCACTGGAGTGCAAAAAAAGAAACGCAAAAATACAATGTCTCGAAGCAGTGCAAGGAGAGCAAAAAGAGAATACAGGAATTTCTACACAGATTACACGGACGCAAAGTTTGCTCTTTTCATTCACTGTGATTACTCATTACAAAGATTACAGGGAAAGAAATAAAATACAGAATGGAGGATCGGTCCTCTAAAAGCAAAAAGAAAGAAGCCCTCGAGACCACTCTTCGTTGATTCCACCCACCAACTGGAGACCCTCGGCCGAAAGGCTTGTCACATCCTGCCACGAGGCCTTGACATCCCACAGGAGAAAGGGTCGGCGGCAGGACAGAGTCCTATGGGATGAAAATAAGACCCCCCACGGCCTGGGGGCAATTGGTTCCAGCGGACAGTGCCAGGGGCTCCGCCATGCGCCTTGGTTGGCCAGAACAAGATTTGCCAGAAAGCCTGAGCCCCTGGTGCACTGTCGATGCTTGGAATTCCACCGAGCACCCTCGTTCAGAGGGTGCGCAGTCCGTGGGGATCGCCTTCAGAGGGAGCGTAGACCACGGCAAACAGTCCCCCCCGGAGGAGACTGTCTTCTGGGGCCGGGGTTTCGCCCGGATCAAAGGTTCCTAAACCTCTACAGCGTCTGGCCACCAGAATGTTTGGTAGCGGCGAAAAGATCTCCATCACACCCGAAGGACGGAGGGAGGAAGAAGGGCCACTGGTTTAAGTACTCTCTCCCATGGCAGAGTTTATCCCCCATATTTATAGAAGGATGGAGGACTCGACGCTCAAGAAAATTTATGGGACGAGTCCTCCCACGCCCTACGAGGAGCGCGCATCCCCCAATACATTGACCACCGGCTCCGATGGTGACGCGTGGAGCCATCTGCTTGATTTCCTCGTCGACCATACCGCCACATTTACTGCTATTTATGGTCTCCAGAATACGGAGTACCAGCGCGAGAACCTGAGGAGACCACTCGGCACCCCCCCCCCAACTCGACTCACGCATCACGTCACCTAAAGCACTCGGCCGCAAACATAAAAGAGCCGAACTCGAAAAGGTGGACGAGACATATTGCGGGAGCAAAAGCAAGAGAAACGGGGGTCTGTAACGGCTTCGGCACCCCCGCTAGCTTAGCACAGAGCTACACTGGGGGCAGTTCGGCATCTATTCCTACTGAGTCTGTACACATTTGAAACAAAAGGTGGTCAATTGCTAAAAGAAGAGACAAGCGGCTGGAGAAACTTTCATTTGCATTAAGGTCTAGTCCGTTAAATTGCACAGCAAACACAATTGAAGGAAATTACAAAAAGCATAAGACAAGAAAGCCTTCTTCATGGCCAGATGCAACAAGGCTGTCCCGAGGTCATGCCCGGTCAGACGCGCGGGTTGCAGCATCAGAGGCTTCACCGGCTGGAGGGGCAGAGTTCGGCGCCGGGAGCGGAAAAGGAGGGGGATCTCGGAAGGAAGGGCTGTCCTCCGAAGCCCCGGCCTCCTTCAGGCCGGCACGCCATCCCTTCACCCAGGCCTTATCCCTCACAACAAGGACTCTTTCCTTGTAGAAGGCAGTGACCTGCGATCTGGCATCCTCGAACATGGCATCGCATTCCGACTCGAGCTTCGCTTCCGCTTCATCCACCCTTTTGGATTCGGCTTGAAGCAGGGCCGCATAGTCATCCTCCATCTTCACGATAGAAACCTCGAGTTAGGCCGCCCTAGTTCTTTCCGCCTCGGCCTCCCCCTTCGCCTGCTCAAGCCTCGCCGCGTACTCTTCCTCCACCCTCGCTAATTTCTGGGTAACGGCGTCCAAGGACTCTCGAAGTCCATCCTTCTCCACGGTCAGCTCGGCGGCGCCTAGGCTGTACTTGCAGAGTCTGTCAGCCACAGCCATTGTCTTCTGCACCGCCTGTTGAAGAGACAGGGCACCCGTAGTAAAGGTTAGGAAACTCTGGATGCAAACGACCGGGGTAACGTGAAAAAATGCAGATAAATCTACCGTGAAGTTAGACTGCAGCATCGACAGAATCAGCTTCTGATCGCTGTACCCGTCCAGCTGCTCCATGTCTCGAGGTAGGGCGCAAGCTCGCCCGAGAGCTTCGAGGACCAGGGGATCGATCCTGTGAAGGACGCGATCCTCCATCGTCATTGGCCTCCCCGGTCCAAGCATAAAGCTCGGCTCCCACAATGGTGGACTTGGGGGCAGCGAAGCCGCAGCCGAACTGGGACCCGCGTCGGTTCTCGGCATTTTCAGCGGCCGAGCCTCCTCTTGCCCGACCTCAACCGGGGGCGAATGAACCTCCGGGCTGGCGGGGCTAGGGGGCGCAGGAACCTCCACCACAGTCGCAGGGGAAGTTACCCGAGCGCTCGGGGAGGGAGGCTCTGGAAGAATCGGATTCGCAGGCTCTTGGGGAGCCCGGGCATCCTCAGTTCCGAGCGCCAATGCCTCAAGATCCTCGAAGGACAAGCGTCTGGCGCGCCTCATTTCGGAACTCGGCGAGGGAGGTCGGGCGATCTGGCTCGATTCCGCCCCCGAAACCCGGAGAGGTCTTGACCCCGACGTGGAAGCAAAGGCACCAGACGCTGCCCTGACGTCGGACGACACTCGCGAAGGCCCCTCTGCGGCTTGCGCTCTAGGATCGGCCTGTCCTCGCCCGTCCTCAGGACCAGCACCTTCGCCTAGGGTCGGCTCTACGGTGCCTCGTAAGTACCCACGATACTTCGGTTGGTACCCTAGCAGCGACCAGGCTGCCCTGCCATCATGACCGCCGTACCGCTTTACCAGGCGGAGCCAGGCCTCGTTCCTCTTCCAGATGTATCGAGCGGCCTGCTTTCTCTCCTTCAATGCTGCAACGGTCAGAGGCGTTAGTATGATGGCACAAAAAAAAATTTGGGGGGTGTTTGTTTACTTGGAACAGTTCCGAAATGGCGAGGGACTTGGTAGCCTCTATCGGTGTCGGCCACCCCGAATTCCCAGTTGCCCGAGACATACAGAAGATCGTCTCCGGCGTATTTGCTCGAGTCTTCTAAGTATCGGACGAAACCATCTCGGCCTGGCTTAGCCCGGAGATAATAAGCATCCCCGGACTTGCATATATCATATACGTCCTCGATATCGAAGACGCCGAGGTTAATGCCCAAAACCTCGTTTAACCTGGCCGTGCCCATCACAATCTTGAAGGCGTTGGGTAGCAGCTGGCATGGGCAGAGGCGCCATTGACTGAGACATCTCCTGAGGAGGGGGTGAAGGGGAAATCGGACCCCGCCTTCCGTCACTGCCACTAAAGGGAAAGGCATCCAACCCCCCGAGAAGTCACGGAGGTTAATGCCGTCAGGGTCAGCGCCCTTGACCTGGACATCAGCAGGGATCCTAAAGGTCGACCTAAAACCCTCAATCGCTGCCTCGCTCTCTAACCAGTGGCTATAGATTCCCATCCCAATTCAAAAACAGAGAAACCCACAGAAAGGAGGCAAGGCAAAGGAGACTTACGGAAGCGGAACGAAGACACTGAGTAGCAAAAGAGACTCGACCCCAGCGGCGCACCTCTACCCAGATGAGTTCCCCTCGCAGCAATCTGTTCTTCCCCGATTCAGAATGACAAACGAAGAAGAAGACAGGCCTCTATATAGCAGAGAGTAGACTATCTTCGGGAACCCTAGCCGCTCGCGCTAAATAACGCCTCCTGGGGCTCCGCGCTAATCATTTCGAATATTGAAAACGTCCCTGACAGAATGGCGTACGCAACACCGAGGCGACTGGACAACCAATCAAAGGATGCCATGCGGAACCGTCGATACATCTTCGACATTAATTAGTAGATACCATTTATTGCCTCAACCACCCAAAATGGGACGATCCCAAGAAACCTCCCCGTCATGTAGCTCCCGACCTCACTCCGCTGGCGAGCCTCGCAAGGTCGGAAGCTAGGGGGCGATTGTGTGGGGAGATTTCCACGACTCCGGGGTTACGTTAATCACAATTACCCAATGGGACTAAGCATTCTCACAAGCCTCACGTGCCCCCCACGCGCTAATCATGAAGCCTCAGGCTCACCACGGCTACCGGGACAGAGGCCTCAGCCGAAGCCAAACAGGACCAGGCCGCTAGCGCCGAGCTCGGCTGCCCAGGTGCCCACCTCGGTTAAAAACTCCATCTCGGCCGAAGACATCGGGACGGAAGCCGAAGCAGGAAGAGACTCTCCACTCGCGCCCTTCGTCCCCCACGTCATCGGACACGTGGAGGAGTAGGGGCGCGAACCAAGGGGACAGATGTGACATCCAGCCGTCCATAATCTTTATCAGATCGCTGACAGGGCAGCATCCAACGGATAAAGGCAAATCAAGGCAAGGCCCGAGGAAGGATCCGATGGTACCCTTGCCGCCGAAGGCGTCCAACACGATCTGGCCCAACACGACACGCATTAAATGCATTGTGGGCTGACCCGACTGGCATTTATTGCTTTATGGGCTGATCGGACCCCCATTTAATGAATGGTGGGCTGACATGATGGCGCCCCTAGGCACGTCAAGGCGTCATCATTAACCTCCCCCATGCAACGTAGGCATCTTCTTCTATAAGAAAGACAACACTTTCTATGACAGGTACGCACAATCTAACCCAAGGAGCCGTTGCCCTGTCTCTCTTCTCCCTCTCCTTCCTTTGTTCCAGTTCATTCGCTGACTTAGGCATCGGAGAGCCTTGCGCCGTCCAGGCCAGGGTCCTCTGACCGTTCGCTCTTTTCCTTTCAGGTTTCCAGGCAGCAGGTTAAGCTTAAGCTCTACATTTGGATAAGTCCTGTAAGGCACCCAGATTATTGTGGGTCATTATTTTTCTGCACCTACAGACATTATGCAAACGACTCTGGTGACATTATGTTAATAACATTCATGGAATTGGGAGAACAATGTCTAAGAGGGGCCAATATGTCAAATCCCTTTTTTTTCAATACTGCAAGTGTTCGGGCTCAGGTTGGTCGTGGGAGAGAAAGGCCTTCTTTTGTTTCTGCCTAGGAGCTCATGCAAAAGGGGTGAATAAAATAAAGAAGGGTCGAAGTCACTTACTGTAATTGCTCCTCTAACAAGGAAAAGAGGTGGGCGACGACAACTGTTGCGTGCTGAGATGCAGTGCAACGAGGAAAATCAGTCGTCGACGTTGGAGCAGGCTGGAGACGAACATTGGAGGAATCGACGGATGCCAGGTATATATGTCTGCGGTCTCAGTCTCCTTATCTTCTCTCTCTCTCTCTCTCTCTCTCTGGGAGGAGTTTCAGCACAGCGGAGAGGGTTTGAAGAGGAGGTCAGGATTTGGGTTCAGGGTGTTCGGTGGGCTTGGGTTTAGGTTTTAAGGTTCTGTCGTGGGTTATGTCTCTCTCATGGGGTTCGGGAATGGTAGATGGAAGAGCGGGAGAGGGGCGGAGGTGGTGGGTGTGGGCGGAGGAGATGGTGGGGGAAGGGGAGTGGGGATGGTGGAGGTGGGGTTATTTTGGGGAGTTTTTGAAAAAAAAGATTTCCACCTATGTGTGGAAGGTAAAAACCTAGTGTATTTAGAAGCCCTCTTTGGTAACTTTGAAAATTGACTCAATTTTTTCAAAAGTGATTGTCAATAGAAAAACTATAAAACAAAAGGTTTTTAGGTGTTAAACGACTATGGACAAAATATGAAAGTTTTAAATAATTTTATCTATCATCATAGTCAAGTTTTAAATAACTTTATCTATCAATCAGAGTCAAAACCAGATTTTTTTAGAAATCATAGATAACCCCCCAAACTTTTCCGAAATGCATATACTTAGGCCCCTAAAGTTATCAAGCTTGGCCAAACCGCTCTCAAAATTTCTCAAAGCTATTCTAAACACATTCTAACCCTCAAACTAAGTGGGCCCATCTCTAAAACACTTAGAAAAACTAATAAAACCAATTAATTACTATTAATACATATAATTATGGGCTGGGTCCTTACAATGACTTACACAAGTCCAAAGGGTAGACCACAGATCATCCTATCCAAAATAAGGCCTACTAAGTCATTCCAGGTCAAACAGGTTTCGAGCATGGAAACAAGGTAGCTAGGTGGCTAGATGCCATAATCAGTCAAGTACTATGCATGAAAACATACGAGTGATGCATGCGATGGAACAGACACTAGACGAGTACAATAATTGCATAATCAGTTGCATTGCCAAGGAATTATATAATAAAAGACAGCAGGTGAGTTCGCGGTAGAGCGACACGTGGCGCAACCTCAAGCTTTTTGCAACTCTTGATTCCGAAATTGCCCTTCTCAGAAATCCTCTTCAAAGAATTCGTTTAAAAATTCAAAAGTAATCCATTATCATCCCATTTCCTTATAATTCGGAATATCTATTCAGTTTCCTTATAAATTGGGATATATTTCATTCAAAACATCATATCATACCATTTACATCTATCATTCCATTGACTAAAATATAATTCCCATAACATCAACTTCTCAGTCTGCCTCTCTCTCTCTCTTCGATAGCCCCATGAAGATAAGGTGCTCATTGTTAAGCTCCAAGGTGGTGGGGCATCTTGATGATCCTGATTTGCCCGTGTACATGCATTTTGTGAAGAAGGTTTTTTTTTCCTTGGGCCTATGATTTTAATAGTGTGGTACATGATAATCTTTCCACCCATATCCAACTGATTTACCATCATGTTGTGAGACTCACAAAATGAATGGCTGAGATTGCACAATCCATGGTGGGGTGGCATGGGTGGAGAATGATTTTTAATTTATAGGTTCCGATTGGAATCAGTTTTATGAATTTTACTAACTTTGTCTCTTTTATCTGCTTCTACATATCCTCCCGGACATCCTTTTCATCTACCTGGGCATGCTTCTTCCACCTTTCAAATTTTTTATTTAGACCCAACTTATGCATTATTATTCCAAGGTTTCCCATCAGATGCCTCTAACTCTTTTCACAAAACAAGCTACAGTCCAAGGTTTCCCATCAGATGCCTCTAACTCTTTTCACAAAACAAGCTACAGGTTCCCTTGGACCATTCTCTTTATTCAAATGGCGGCAAGATGCCCACTTCATGTGGGGCTGGCTTGGATTTTTTGTTAGTAAAAAAGGATTAAGGAATGAGTCAATTTGAATGTACATCAATCAATGTGACATTTATTAATTTTCTCTGTTCTGTTCTTTATTAGAGAGATCTTCATTTTTTTTCAAATAAGTCCTATTTGGATTTAATTATTAATTATTCTTTGACCTTTTTTCTTGATTCACTTTTTTTTCAAATAGTTGTATCTGCCGACTGTTTTTTATTTTTATATGAAATTAGTGTAAATGGAGTTTATTTCTCTAATCGATGTTTACTTTCAGTTTCAGGTGGGGTTTTCTTTCAATGAATTAAAGGCTCGCGTTGGGCGCGGCCACTTCCGTAATTGCCCTTCCCTCCTTTTATTTCCCTTTAAATTTAAATTTAATTTTCTTCTATTTATTTTTTTACATTCATTCCTTCTTTATTAATATTAATTATTTTTATCATGTACTTCCATTTTTATTATTATATTTTGATGAAGAGGCCGGTTTATTTAGATTTATGTTTTTTTATTTTTTCTGTTTATTTTTTTACATTCATTCCTTCTTTATTAGTATTATTTATTTTTATCATGTAGTTCTATTTTTATTATTATAATTTGATGACGAGGATGGTTTATTTAGATTTCTATTTCTTTATTTTTCTATTTATTTTTTACATTCATTCCTTTTTTATTAGTATTATTTATTTTTATCATGTAGTTTTATTTTTATTATTATATTTTGATGAAGAGGCCGGTTTATTTAGATTTAGATTTTTATAATTTATAATTTATTTTTACATTCATTGATTTTTTTATTACTATTATTTATTTTGTCATGTACTTCTATTTTTATTATTATCATTTGATGAAATTTTTTCTGTTTATTTTTTACATTCATTCCTTTTTTATTAATATTATTTATTAAAACATCCATACTTAAAACATAAGTCACTAAAATAAACAAGTCTAAATAAGGTAAAATATAAACTGAATATGGGTTGGGCCCAAACGTTGGTTAACCCATGGATCATTGGTCCGTCATGTGTCATAAGGAGACAATCTAGGTTTCAAAAGAAAGCTCATGTCAAGTGGTTAAGAATGTGGTAAAGTTTCTTTTATGAGAGAGGTCCTTTTTTCACATTGACTTACTTTAAAGAAAAAGATAAATTTAGGTTAAATTTATATAAATATATTTCACTTCTATTGAACTTTTTTGGAAAATATATAGACCCATACTGTGTAATGATAGACACTGTGTGGGTGGGTGAGTTTTTTTTTTTTTTGGTACTGCTCCACTCTCCTCTTTTGAATCGGCGGTTTCGTCTAGACCCAAACGGTATAATTCCTCAAAAAATAGTTTTTTTTATATGTATTGGTTTTACCTTATGGTTTTTTGGTTCTATCGGAAAGATCTGATCTTTTGTATTACTTTTATCTATGGTTTTTTGGTTCTATTGGAAATATCTGATCTTTTTTTTTTATCCAGCACGGTCCTCTTACACTATTTTTAAACAAGTACATTATGAATTATACTACTAATTAGAATTTAATTAACTCTTTAAACAAGGCCCGCGTTGGGCGTGGGCCCCGAAGCGCTAGTATTATATATATTAAAGCAAAGGGGGAGGTGGGCTGTGAGGGGTGCCACCTCATCCCTAAAAAGTCTCTCCTTTCAGAAAAATATGCATAAAAAATCTACATTATTTTAAGGTGCCACCTCACTTTGGGCTACTCTTTCTCTCCTAAAACCTCTCTCATATAAGAGATTTGAACATTTGAATTTGAGTCTTATTTCTAGCCATTATCCAAATTATAAGCAAATCTTTACAGTCGGTTTGTTCTCTTTTCCTTAGATCTTCAATCATCAATGGGTCCCATGTTAAATATGTTTTGTGGGCCCTACCGATGAATGAAATTCAAAATCTCAATGGCCTTCTCTTAACCCCTTTTTTCTAAGAGTGGGCCCCACTTATGGAGGGAGGCTAAGTGGGAGGCAAGCCTGTTAGCGGTTGTCTGGTTTCTTAATAGATGCAAATCAATTAGTAGGCTCTGTATATTTAACTTATTTATGCAGTGGGACCCACTCATGGATTATGCATAGATATTAGTTTTCTAGGACAATATGTATCCATAGTGGGCAATCAGACTGGGTTGATATCATACACAAGCTTAATTTCTTTGATAATTGTTAGGATGTGCTTTTATGTTTTTTCTTCTCTTACACTTGTTCGCCCCCCTCTCTTTTAATTTTTTTTCTTATACTATCAAACATTTATGGGGGCCAACTGTTCCATCACCATAAATCCAGATGTGGTGTGTGGCCCGTTAAGGATGAAATCATTTGTTTTCCATTTCCTTTCTTCCTATCTTCCCCTTTTTCTTTTTTAGATGCAGGTCCATCAGTGGGTCCCACATGTTAAAAATATTTCAAGGGTGGTCCCCTTTGATGGATTAAACAAGTTAATTTTTTTATCCCTTTCTTTTGGTTTTTTTAGTAGATGTAGATCAATCCAGTTTGTTTTCTTTTTCTTATATTTTCTATCATCAATGGTATAATATATCCGTAAATGAGATGGTCGTAATGGTCAATACCTTTAAATTCAAGGGGTCGTCGTGTTATGTAAATTTACTTTATTTTATATTTATTTTCATACATAGAAAAATTTTTAATATTCAAAGATATTAAAAAAACATATTTTCTATTTATTTAATTATTTTATCTTAACAATATTTCAAAAGAATTCTTAAATTTTAACATATTTTTATTTTTTGCCCGGCTTGAGGTAGACCGCATATTATATATATTAAAGCAAATGAGGAGGTGGGCTGTGACCCCACCTCCACTTCTACCAAGAAGTTGATAATACCGTGGGATATTTCTTTCAAGTTAAAGACCAGACAAACAAGGCCACCTTTAAACACATCATGATGCACCTTAATGAATTAGGATAAGAGGCTCACTTTTAAATATTACATCATGTGGCCCCACCAATGCTCTTTGAAACACCACATCAACAAGGGCCTACTGACCAAATATTCAATTGGACACACCTTTAGATATTTGGATATGGGCATATCTTTAGATGTTACATCATGTAACCCCACTAAGGATCCTCGGAATGACACATCAGCAAGGTCTCACTGTCCAATTGGACACACCTTAAAGGAATTATCATATGAGGCTCACCGTTAGATGTTACATCATGTGACCCCACGAAGTTATTTTTTCTTTTTTTATTAAAGTTATATATATATATATAATAAGTATAAACTACTTATTTATTTCTATCAAACTTGTTCTTTTCCGATAATATATCAGAAAAGAATCACATATTTCATTATATTTTTTGAGCCCGGGCACCATACCTCTCCATTTATTTCTGTAAGCTTAGCTTGTGGGGCCCACCCTTGGTCCATCCAAATGGACCAAACACACGACCTCCCTAAATTGTACATGTCCACTAGCTTTTGGTCAGATCCGGATTTACTGGACCGTTGGATCAACTGTGTACCAATCCGAATGGATTGTTGACCATTAAACTTTTGGGGCTAGATGGAGATGGTAGAAACCACGGTTGAGACTAATTTTTTGCAAAGAGAATGGCCCCAATGAGTCCTTGAAATCCCCACATCACTACCCCATGTGGGTCGCCAGGTGGGCCCCACCACAAACTTGAGCTTACCTTAACCTAAGCTTTAGCTTAGGATAGCTGCCCCTATATAGACACACATTCGTACTTGTGTAATGATCAATGCCTTTAAATTCAAGAGGGCATTATGTTATGTAAGTTTACTTCTCATTTTATATTTATTTTTATCACATGTTAAAAGATTCTAATGTTCAAAGATAATAAATTTCTTTTTTTTAGACTTATGTTATCTTAATAATATTTTAAAATAATTTTTAAATTTCTAATATATTTTTACTTTTGACCCGGGCTTAGCACGGGGGTTTGGTGCTAGTATCTACAAATACTAAATCTGAAGTCTTGGATTGCTGTGAAACAGGTGGTGTGATGTCCATCAACCCTATGCTCCGCCGAAGGCTCTAAATGTGGAAGTGTGCTAGTTCCTTGATACTCCGATGGTAATTGACATTAGACCCTCTTAGGAAAATATACCCTAACATCATTCCATGAGTCTCCGGACAATCCCTAGATGGAATATATATCAGCTCACACATTGCTCCGCGTTCGACTTAAGTCAAAACATCTAGGTGAGTCTAAGTTTCAAGTCCATTTTACAATTTCCTAAAGTCTTAAGGCCTCCATTGAAATCAGGTTTGAAATCATCCATTGATCAAAAGGTAGGTCAAACAAGGGCCCACAATTTACTAAATAGAGGTTCCTAGTCATTAGGTGAAGAAAAGATGGAAAAATCCGGCCAACCGGACCAAAACAGACCCAGTGGCTGGCCATACAAGTTGAATATAGAGGTAATCTATCCACCACCCAAAATGAAAATTTTCCAAAATACCCCCAATTACCACAAAATCCCAAATAGGTTCTCTAGGGTACTAAACTGCGTTTGAACATTCTCAAAACTTCCTGAAAAATTATTCTAACGCACAAAACTAATTAATTAATATCAAAATGCACTTACTTAGCCATTAAGCACAATTAATCAACATTAATCGCATAATTAGAGATCGAGATCGTACACACAAACAACCACGTTATACAAATCTAGTTAAACCATAAGCCTATACGAACAACTGCTTAAGTCTCCATGCAATGTTTAATATATAAGCTGTACTACTATCCACTTTTGTTGTAACTTCACTCCAACCTTCAAGCAGAATTTAGGATGATAAAAGGAACCAAACAAAAAATGAGTCGTCCCTGGTGGAGAAAGGAGGTAAAGGTAAAACGGAGAGGTATATTTGTTGAACATCATGTGGAGAAGGGTGCGACTTGGATAGGCATTCTATTCTTCATCTTGACCGTTGGAAAGTAGGTGATGTAATCTTCTTCAGCCACCCACCTGCACAAGGAAAAAAATTATTAAAGAAATAAAAAATGTATGAAACAAAAGGCCTCTGAATTATCATTCTTGAAGAGAGTTTCTCTGTAGAGAGAGACTAGAAAGAACATAACCAGCAATTACATTTAATGGAATAAGAATATTTGTTGGATAGGATCTGATAATCTGGATAACTTTAGGCATGGTCTATAAGATAAGATTGATAAGATCTATAATGCACGGATACTTCAAAATGGGCAACGTATCGTGTCGTATCGTATCCGATACTTCAGTTTTTATGTTTAAAACCCATTTCCCTGGCATGTACATGGTGTGTCCCTGGCATGTACATGTCGTAACTGGGCATTATAGGATAAGATTAAAGATCTGGGTCGTTGAACATTAGACACTGTTTATAAACTTTAGGTCCATAATGCATATTATTGGGCCAATGGTCCTATAATCCTGTACAATACAGAACCACTTCACAGTATCAATATAATACATCTCAAAAAAAAAAAGATTCCCTTGAGATATATTGGCTGATGATCAAGCCCAGCCAGCTTTTTAGTAGATTCGAGCTTACATTGCAGGCTTCTCGGCCACAAAATCCTATTATTTGCTGGGCTCAACTAAAAAAGACCATTAGGCTCCCTGTGTTCCAACTTCTTCTAAGCACAACCAGGTTGGGAGGGGTGGTTCGATGCAATGGACCCTGGCACCTAGGATCCTCACTCTCATCATTACGTACATAACAATCCACAATCGTGGCTACATGGCCCAGACTCTCATTGATCAATGATCCTAAACCCATGATTTCTGGTTATCAACTGGGAATTCATTAGTGGTTCGAATTCAATTGGAAAATAGAAGATTTAGTATCATCCAATCAATATACTTTTACATTATGCTCCTTTGGAATGAAGCCAGTGCTGTTTTCTAAGTGAGGCCCACAATTTGAATGGTGACAGTTGCAATACGAGTGAATCAACCATATGGAAAAGTCAACCGATGGACAGGCCACATTGCATTTTATCATTGTAAGGAATTCTAAAGTAACAATTACCTATAATGTGTGACAAAATGATGGAGGAAGATGGAAATTTCAAGCCTCGCGATGTCTAGACCGGGACAAAACCTTTGACCTCCGCCAAAAGGGGTGAAGTCTTTATGGTAGTTTGCCTCTTTTCCCTGTCAAGAAAGGAGCCACAGATGAGAAAAAAATAAGAAATTAGAAACTTGGAGTGCATTGCATAAAAGTTGTTCAGTCATCTGGTTAAGCTATCTGGTGAGCAGGACGCAAATGGTTGCCTTGGGTTCTAAAGACTTGATCTTCATCAAACAATTTCATTCAATTCATTTATGGTGAAAAGACAGCCCTTATAGATCTTTTAAGGGAGCCTATTAATAGTGAGCTGGACCAAATGAACACTCAAGATCAATTGATTTGATCGATCATGTTTCCCTTCTCTTTTTTTTATGGGTAAAGAAATCATCAGGTTTTCAAACATTGTTATACTGTTTAGTAGATTGGTTTTCTGATAGCTTAAGCTTTTGGGATGCATAGGCTAATCGGAATTGACATGATATCAAAGCCATGCTAGGTCGGGAGTTCGAATCCTGTGGATGCATTGTTCTCCAGGCCGCGTGGCCAGGCACACATAGTAGATTTGTCTTCCGCTTCCCATCAGATTAAGCTTTTGGGATGCATTGGCCAGTCGGACTTAACATCAAGCCAGGTCGAGAGTTCGAACCCTAGTGAGGCGTCATTCCCCTAGGTCGCATGGGCATGCACATATTGCGTGGGTAGGCACATGTGGCTTGTGAATTTAAATGGTGTCCTGCTCAAGAAGAGGGGTTGGGGGGGGGGGGGGGAGGGGCAAGTTTTAAGTATATTGCCTTTTTGCTTCCTAACAGCTTAAGCTTTTGAGATGTAATGGCTAGTTGGACTTGACAAATACTTCAACTTATCAATCACAATAGTGATTTTAGGGGGCAATACTAGTGCACGATGAGAAAATGCAAAAGCATCAGCATCTAAATCAAGATGACTCGCAAAGCCACTGTGAGAACTCTAATTGTGTATCATGCTGATTTCCTAAAAAATGCTGTAATGGGTATGACATAAATTTCTTTCATATTGATTTTGTGATATTTTCATGTAATAGATAGTTTGGTGATTGCCTGCCCTGTTTGCTTGCAAATAAATTTCGTGATGCTAAAATTCTGCAGTGAATTCTGATGGAAGCTTAAGATAGGCTGATACCTTACCAAAAAGATCAACTTCTCTTAGCAGTTATCATCGTCTCTAAAATGAGTCAACAACCAACTCATGATCGAAAGTAAAGAATTAGTGTCTCCAATCTGAAACATTCAATCCAAAATGAGTTGCTCTTTCAAGCAAACCTACCCTCTAATTTGGGAATATTGAAAAGAAAATTTATTTTTAAACGCCCATTAGCTGCTTTGAGTTTTGCCCATTTCAAACCCATAATGGCATAATGCATATGCCATAGTATTAAACTATATTACTACCTATGGCTAGCTCAAATTACCATATCCAGTTTCATTTTCATGACCTACCAACAGTTGATAACATTCCTAAGGTAATTCTCCAACTGTACTCTAGGCTACATCTAGAAGCGAATGCAACCTAAACTATATGCCTATTTTGAGATATTAATTCTTCACCATGATGGGGACATCATGCCTAATTCCCCCAATTCATTCAAGGTCTACCAAAGGAGGAAGCGTAGGGTGGCAGATCAAGCTATAATGTGGATGGATGATGTGTATCATGACTTTGCTCGCCAAAATGTTATAAATCCATCGTTGGGTTACCATTACGATGATATCCGACGGTTGGATTTTGGCGGATCTACCATTTGAAGGAGAGAAGGCCACATGTGTAGAATCACATAGAAGGCCCCACTTTGGGAAGTGCCACATGGGTTGAAATAAAAGGTTTTTTAAAGTTGAGAGGGGCCCAAGTTATTTAATGAAGAATAGAGTCATAAAAAGGGGCCCATGTTCATTAAAGAAGAGAATAAAAGAATAAGGGGGGCCACCACTTAAGGGAAAAGGGCATGGGATTCGTGTGCATATCCCCTTGCGCACGAATCCGCCTCTTTTTCATTTCTTATTCTGTCTTTTTTTTTTTCCTTTTTTTTTATTATGCGATGATGTCATCACTTAAGGCTAATAATAATAAATTGTCTTGGTTTCTTTCTTCCTTATGCTATGCTATCTTGTAATGAAACTTTGAGAATAATGAAATGAATGGATTTTTTCCTCTTCTTCTCTGAGTCTTTTGAGTTTCCCTTTGCTCAGAAGACGTAACGCCCCCCAGGATCGGAGTTTGGTGAGAGCCCAATCAAGGTATCCTCTTCTCTTTCTCGATTTCTTTTCCTACGAGCAATCTTCCTGCACTAATCCTAAATCTCCATTTAAAAACCTAATCATCATATCTACGACCCTTATCGCTAGCTGTCAACCCTAGGTTTTCCCATTAGTCCATCTCACCCAGCCCCTGCCCAAATAATCACAAGAAACACGAGATCTTATATCTTCCATTGAGATCCTACCCATTCATCTGAGAAGGACTTTTACTACAAGACTGCAAGCCTGTTTTGGATCAATTATTGATTTTCCCATTAAATTGCAATGTTTATCGATATGAATGGTGTGTTTCAAGTTCATATTAATTTTAATTCTAAATTTGATCTCATCATAACATATTAGGTTAGATTTCATTTTGTCCTGCATCACACCATTATCGAAGCGAGTTGGCTATATGAATTATACTTCTCTATTTCGATCTATCCCAAGACAAATCATTAGATAGGTTGCACTTACATAGATTTATCACTACTACTTCCATCCATGTCCTCTTTGGCCCACCCCTTCTCAAGGGTAGAGATGTAAAATGGGCCGAGCCGCTTAAGCCTAGCACAGCCCGATTAGCGTGTTGTGCCCAACCCAGGATGTGCTGGGCCAGGGGGGCCGTGGCCCGTGGCAAAGCCCAGTACTTGGCATAAGTCGGCATGGGCAGACCACAAGCCCATGGCCCGTCTAGACCCTGTAGAACAATGCAAAAGAGGTGTAGATGGGGGTACATCTCTCTTGCACCTTTCTACTCTCCTTTGCTCTTTGTATTGCTTCTACCTTGCAATGAAATTCTCATTACCGTTTCAAAGAACAATCTTCACTCAAAGCCTCGTTTGACTGCTACCTGCTGCCTACTATATGCTTGCTACCTTTTGAGCACAGTCGTTGCATATTGGTATTTGTTTGTTGCCTTCTCAACACAGTTGTTACTTCTGCCACCTAGAGAAGAAGAGCCTGCTACTTGGAGAAAAATAAGAGTCTGCTATGTGCTCTTTCCTCCCCTTTCTCTTACACGTGGAGAAAACTCGTTAAAGCAAGGTACCTTTTATAAGTTTTTGACCTTTTCCTCTCCTATCTCTTCCGCGTGTTCTTTCCTGCTCCTCTCTCTTTTTTTCAATCGTCTGAGGGCCCGACTTACTCTCTCCATTTATTCATTCACCCATAGTGCGGCCCACCTATGAGGAATTTTTTTTCCAATCATCTAGAGGGCCGACTTCACATCTCTATTCATTCTTCACACACAAGTGGGGCCCACCTAATGATTTTTTTTGCCTCCAATGGGGCTAACCAATGTGGATTTCAAAGGTGGGCCCCACTGACGGATGAAAAACGTGGGATTCTTTTTTTTAATCATATGGGGGCCAAACTTCACATCCCTTTTTATTCTTCACCCATCAGTGGAGCACAATTGTGATATTTTGCCTCCAATGGGGCCAACCCATGTGGATTTCACAGGTGAGCCCCATTGATGGATTAAAATAAGTGGGCTAAACTTCGATGGTGAATAATCTGTAGATTCCTCTGTGGGGCACACGTGATAGATCCAAAAAAAATTTTCAAATGGGTTGTGACCGATGGAAAGAATAGAATTATAACAAATTTTTTGTTCAATAGTCCACATGGTACCATGTTTATTAATACTGTAGATACGTCATCAATTTTTAAAAATGCACAAAACATGTTGTAAGGATTATAATTCTATTATAATTAGTATTGGCAAATTCATTGGGTATTGGACAAAATCTAAAATTATTTATAATTGTAATTTTAGTGGGACAGTCCAAGAAAGATGGTTGTAAGACATATTCTATCATAGTTCTCAAGGTTCATGGGGTGCACAGTGCATCACTGTTGTAAGTTTCACTTGGCATCATGGGAACGTTCCTTTCCAATGCTACATCATATGGGCACTTATTTTATTTCCATGATGACATCATGTGCTACAAAAGTCAAAGATCATATGCTACAGCAGGCCTTGTCTCCTTGTCTCCGAGTTTTTCAAATATAAAGAATGATAAAGCCTCGGGATCCGTGCATCAACAAATGAAGAAATTGCATCAGCGCACGAGATCTACATCCAAAACAGTCATCACGCGCTCGAGCGCGGACAGGCAAAAGGTGCCAAGTTCGAGATAGCAGCCTCTCGCGCTCGAGTTGCGCTCGAGCGGCTGGGCTGAGACAATTTTGGATCTGAGCGGTTCTCGTCTATCTTTTGTGCTGCTCCATTTCTAAGAGGAAAAAAAAATCTTTTAAGAAGCTCTAAAACCTCGTTTAGGGCACTGCTTATGCATCTCTCTCTTTAGTGAAAAAAAGATCATTAAGAGAGAACCTTTCTTCTCCACAGCCTCTATTCTACTGATCTGAAGTTCTGAACAGTGGATCTCTTCTTCTTCTTCTACGAAGTTAATCATCTTGAAGAGGCATTCGAGGTGACTTGTTCAAGCACGGCGAAGGTGCACGGCGAGTGGTCGGCAAGCGAGCACAGTCCTTAGGTTGAGTCAACAACTGGGAAAGGGGTGTGAGTTTCTCTCTTGTAACTTTCATGATTTTAGTGCTTGGTTGTCTGTTGGCCTAGACGATAAGGCCTGTGGTTTTTTTCCCGAGTAGGGTTTTCCACGTATAAATCTGTGTCGTTTTCCTTGTGTGATGTTTGATATTAATTTGGTTTAGGTTTAATCGTTAGATTAGTCACTAGTTTTTGGCAATCCACTAGAGATAGTTTACTGGGACACTTGCCTGTGTTAAGGCAGGTTTTTCAATTGGTATCAGAGCAAGGTTCCACTAATTTGCTGTGTAATCTTATTAGATTTTATCTCTAATGGATTTCAACAGAGAAGGAACATCTACTAATAAGCCTCCCCGCTTAGATGGAACCAATTACGCTTACTGGAAGGTAAGAATAATTGCTTTTCTAAGGGCCATAGATAATCAAGTCTAGGATAGTGTTGTGGATGGATACAGTAATCCCACTGTGACTGTCGATGGGCAAACAGTGAAGAAACCAAAAGCCCAATGGTCTGAACCCGAAAATAAAAAATCCAATAAAGCAATCAATGCTATCTATAATGGTATTACTTACCCCCTCAGAATTTCACAGAATTTCTGCCTGTCCTAATGCCAAGACAACTTGGGATTTACTTCAAACCGGTCATTAGGGAACAGATACAGTGAAACAAACTAAACTTCAAAATTTAACAACTGCTTTTTGTAACTATCAGTATGAAGGACTCAGAATCTTTTGATGAGTTCAACACCAAGCTGAGTAAAATTGTGAACTCTTGTTTTAATCTGGGAGAACCTATCCCTCAGCCAAAGGTTGTTAAGAAAATTCTAAGGTCTCTTCCAGAACGTTTTCGTCCCAAAGTGGTTGCCGTTGAAGAGTATAAGGATTTAAATTCTCTCTGTTGAAGAATTGGTTGGTAATCTACAGACCTATGAAGCAAATCATTGTCAAATTAAAAAGGGGAAGGACATAGCTCTTATGTCCTCAAATCCTATGAATTATAATGACAACAGTGACTCTAGTTGCGACTCTGAGGATGCTAGGTTTGAGGCCTACATTGCTAAAAAAAAAATTGAAGATGTGGAAGAATGGAAAAAAATTTTCCAATAAGGAATTTCAATCTTCTAAGACTAATGAAAAAGGGAGATTTTTTCCAAAATCTGAAAGGAATCAATCTGGTGATACACCTAGGCCAGTTAAATGCTTTGAATGTCAAGGATTTGGTCATATTACTGCCCAGTGTGCCAATCGTAGAGACAAGAACAAAGGTAAAGCTCTAAATGTTGCTTGGGATGATGATGATTCCGATGATGAAATATCTGAACCTGATTCACCTTATAGTGAGTCTGGAAAATTCGTTGCCTTCATGGCTCTGTCTAATACTTCTTTTATGCAGGAATTCAAATCAGATGAAGATCTAAGTATTCATGAGTTTTCTGATGAGGAACAGGATATCGAGGAATCCTACCAAAAATTGCTTCAAGAATCTGCTCGGATGTCCAAAATAAGTGAGAAAAGAGCCCTAAAATTAAAGGCGTTAGACGCAAAGAATGGGTCACTCCAAGTGACCTTGACATAACTTCAATCAAAGGTAACACAATTGGAAGCTCATCGCACTATCTTATCCATTCAATTAATTGTTGCAGGTCAAGAAAATGATCGATTGAAGATTCAATCTCTGAAGCTAAAACTAATTTGGAAAAATCGCATAAAGAGTTGAATTTATGCAAATCAGAAAAGGACAATCTATCTGGAAAATTAGAATTGGACTCTGCAAAGTCTTCGATCCACCGCATGAACAAGGGATCCATGAAGCTTGACGAAATCTTGAAAAATCAGAAACATGCATTTTCTAAAAGTGAGACTGGATTTGTTGATGGTACATCAACATCTACAAACAAAGGTAAATCTCATTTTGTTCAAGGACCTACCATGAATGTCATGCCTACTGTCTTTTCAAATACAACACATCCGATTTTCACTCATAAACCACATGTGCCCAAACCTCATTTCATTCCCACATGTCACTTTTGTGGAATTAAAGGGCACATTAGACCACACTGCAATAAAAGAAGAAATCATATTAGAAATTAGACGAGGAAGAAACCATCTTCTCTTCAACAGGTCAAGGCTGTTTGGATTCGTAAGACTGACCTGAGCAGTAATGTGGTCTACACTGCACACTGTGTAAATCAATTGAGAAAGGGGTGTGAGTTTCTCTCTTGTAACTTTCATGATTTTAGTACTTGGTTGTCTGTTGGCCTAAACAATAAGGCCCGTGGTTTTTTTTTCCCAAGTAGGGTTTTCCACGTATAAATCTGTGTCGTTTTCCTTGTGTGATTGTTTGATATTAATTTGGTTTGGGTTTAATCATTAGATTAATCACTGGCAATCCACTAGAGATAGTTTACTGGGACACTTGCCTGTGTTAAGGCAGGATTTTCACACGTTTGAGTTGATAGATTCGGTTATCAAAGAAATTGGAGAAGAGAGTGTCATGCAAGTGGTGACAGATAGTGATGTTGCTTTGGTGAAGGTGTGCGAATTTTTAATGGAGAATAGGAAAAATTACTCTGGTCACCTTGCTCGGCATATCTACTTGATTTGATGTTAACTGATATTGGGAAATTGCCCACTCATGAGGCAACAGTTGTGAAGGAGAAGAAGATCGTTGTTTTTATTTACACGCATGTATGAGTGTTGAATTTGATGAAAAGACATACAAAAGGAAAACGAGCTTACAAGAGCTGTAGTTATCCATTTTTTCACCGACATTTTGACCTTAAGAAGCATTCAGGAGCAATGGGTTGCATTGCAAACTATGTTTGCTTCAAAGAAATGGAAAGAAAGTTCTTGCTCCAAACAAATTGATGGCATAAGAGTGAGAGATATTATCTTCGCAAACCAAGAATTTTGGCTTTTCATAAAATATTGCATCAAATGTGTAGCTCCCTAAGTGAAAGTCCTTCGCTTGGTTGGCTTCGATGAAAGACCGCCCATGGGATAAATTTATGAAGTAATGGATTGGACTAAAGAGGAGATTGCCAAAAACTTTGGCAATGTGAAGAAGCGATATGATCCCATATGGGAAATCATAGACTCAAGATAGAACCTACAGTTGCATCGACCCTTGCATATACAACTGCATATTTTATAAATCCTACGTTCCATTATGATGAGAGATTTAATCCCGATTTGGAAGTTAAAAAAGGACTGTATGACACATTTTGATAGATTTGCTCAAGATAGTAAAACCCAGGTTCTTCTTGATGAACAAATTGACTATTTCAAGAGGAAGATCAGTATGTTTGGAACAGAAATGACACAATTAACAACCAAGGCAAAACAACCCAATAATCTACTTGAATTCTTAAATTTTCATATTCCTTAATCTTTATTGTTTTCCTTCACTATGTTATTCTTATACAATCATTGACTTTATTCTTATAAACTAGCTTTGCGGTGGGGGAATTATGGGGATCATTGCCCCAAACTACAAAAGCTAGTTATTCACATGTTAAGGCTGACGTGTAGTTCATCGGGGGGGGGGTGGTGGGGGGGAGCGAAATTGGAGTACATTTGAACAAGTGAGATTTGTTAAATTTATTTTCCTCAATTAGTTGTATAAATTTTGACATATAATCTGACTTCTGTATAGATACATTCAAAGGAGAGAAACAAACTAAAGCAAAAGCGTCTTAATGCTTTAGTCTTGTATTTAAATCTCCAAGTCCGTCAAATCAAAAGAGAGAGGGATCAAGCTCTTGATCCTATTTGCTTATCAAATATGGATTTTGATGATCAGTGGATCACTGAAAAGAGTGCTGCTATTGGCACAAAGATTATCTCCCTTCCCACACACATACTTTAAAAAAAAAAAAAAAAACTGTGAAATTACTTTTTTGCCCACCCTCTTCCTCTCCCCACCTCCCCTTTCACCTCCAGCTCCGGCTCTGGCCAGGATTACGCCGGCCAATCTCTCTCCTCCCCTTCTCTCTCTCTCCCTCTCCTCCTCCCTCTCCCTCCCCACTATTTTCTCTCCCTTCCTCCCTCTCCCTCCCCACTATTTTCTCTCCCTTCCTCCCTCTCCCTCCCCCACTGTTTTCTCTCTCTCCTCCTCCCTTTCTCCCCCCACACCTGTGACTAGTCCACTCGATTCTCCTTCTTTATTCCAAAATTGCCATGGCTTCCGCAACCTCACTTGTCCTCCACCTCCCACGCCCGCATCTCACACGCCATCGGACCATCTGTGCCGCGCACGACGCCCCCAAACGTGCGCCCCAGGCCAGCGCAACTGTCTCCTCCTCCTAACAGCGTTGATGGCGGCGGCGACGAGAGATCTGGCTGCGATGGCGTAGGGCATTCCTCTATTCGGGCTGCAGAAGAACCTGAGGAACGCGGAGGAGGAGGCGGTGGTGATACTGAGAGAGGGGGAGAAGGCGTTGGAGAAGGGGATTGAGACAGCGGAGGCAGGGATTGAGACGGCGGAGATGGAGATCGTGACGACGGAGCGGAAGATCGGAACGGTGGCGAGTTTCAGAGTGGCGGGGGACTTGGTGCAGGCTGGGGTGGTGATTGGGGTATGGGGAGAGAACGGTGGAGAGAGAGAGAGAGAGAGAGAGAGAGAGAGAGAGAGAGAGAGAAGGGGAGAAGAGAGATTGGCCGGCGCCAATCCTAGCCGGAGCTGGAGCCGGAGGTGAAAGGGGAGGTGGGGGGAGAAAGGAAGATGGTGGGCAAAAGGTAATTTCACAGGTTTTTTTTTTCTTTTGTTTTTTTTCAAAAATGTGTGTGGGGCAAAAGCAAAAACTTGTGTGCCAATAGCACATCTCACTGAAAAAGAAGATCCTATTTTGGACAATGACATGTAATGGATGGACCTTGGAGAATGCTTTGCCATTCTTGCCAATGTAGGGACAATTGCAATACATGAGATAAATGATTGAACCAGTTTTGGACAAGGACATGTCTTGGATGGGCCTTGAAGAATGCTTTGACAATCGTGCCAATGTATGGACAGGCAACACAGGAGATAGATGACAAGATATTATGAATTTATCAACTGTTAAGAGTCTAAACATTAATACCTATTTATTATTTTTAATAAACTAAATTTTGCAATCTTGCTTTATAGGGTCAAGAAAACTTACATTTCGAATGAAAGATAAAGCATAAAGGAAAGATATCTGAGCTAGAGGAGGAAGAAGAAACATTATTGTCTTCACCAATCACCGAAGAGGAGGAAGTTCAATGTCTTGATGATGGATCATGTTCATTTGGTGATATGAGATTGAAGATGATGATGTTGATGTGGATATGGTCATGGGCCATGTTAAGGATGCAGCTCGATTATTTGAGAATATAAACCTTTTGTCTTTTGATGTTTTTAGATTAATGTTTTAGAATAAATATTTTGTGTTTAGATCATGGATGATCTCTATGAAAGTTGATGGCCCACCAAGGGAAATGGGTAGGCCAAAGAGGACGTGGATGGAGGTAGTAAAAATAGATCTAAAGAAGTGCAACTTATCTAAGGATTTGGCTCAAGATAGATCGGAATGGAGAAATAGAATTTCTATAGCCGCGACCCCAACATACTTGACAAGGCTTTGATGATGATGATGGATGACCTCATGAGCATCTTTTGTTGATAGACTCTTTTCCTTTTTCACTATAAAAATGTTGCTATGTAAGGAAAATATTGGAAGAGTTAATACATATCTACACTTTTTCTTACTGTTACTTTATTTTTAATTTTTCAAAATTATTTTGGAAAACATAGAATGATTCCTACGATTTGTGATTTGATTCGATTCAGTTCCTAAAACGATTAGCGATACAATTCTGATTTTCAAAACTATATGCCTCTTGGCTTAGAAGGATGTAAAGCCTCTTGGCTTAGAAGAATCGTTGATTGATGATTAATGAAAAAAAAAATCAAGTGATTTTGGGGTCTTACCCAAGTTTTCTCCAAGGTCTCTCTATCTTCTGGATTAGAACTTGGCGTGAGGGAAATTTTTAGGTAATTTTTTATTCCCCTATCCCTTCCATCTCATCTACGATCCTGCCTGCCCACAATCTCCCCTCCGTTCCGCATCACATAGCAGGCACAAGTTGATCTTCCTGTTTTGCAAGCTTTAGCCAGACAGTGGATCCTTGGTGCAGCACATGGGGACCAACAGTTTTTGGTGCAGCACAATTCTTTTGCAGGAAATGGAAAAAAAGAACTAATTTTTCTTGATAGAGAGGAACTTTAATTTCCTATTGGAAGGCTAGGTATGTAGGATCCTCTCATTGCACAAATAAGTCCATGGTTTCTCAAAATGTAGCCTCTTTGAATGTTTACATCCAAAAGAAACCAAAAAGAATAAAAGTAGAATTCATGGAAAGGAACTTGTGTTTTTCAATGGGATAAAATCAGAGGCCAAATGCTAGTCACTCACTATCTTCTAGATATTTATACTGACAGGTTTTTAATAAATTCAATATGTTACTCAATCTTCACAACTTTTATCCATTTCTGAACTTTTAAATTTAAAATGACTTAATACATGTGATGAAATTATTTCCTTCAACACAAATATATGATTCAGTACATGATTGGCAAAAGTTAACAAATATGATATCATGTTAAAAAAAAACCCTGAGTATCTGACAGATTTGATACTTTCCATAGTTTCAACTTATAAATTTATCATCATGGGATGGAGTTATAGTACTTTACGATAAAACCCAATTATGAAGCATTGGCCAGAATTAAAATATAAAAAAAAAAAAAAAAACAAAACATTCCTGAATGTTGAAAGTCCATCACGTGTAGGATCACTTTCTAGTTTTATTATTTATCCATGCTTTCCTCATTTTTTTCTTTTACTAACAAGAAGCAAATCATCCTATGTACCATTGCAGGGAAGTAGGCAATATAATCCTTAAACAAAAAACAAATATATATATATATATATGTGTGTGTGTGTGTGTGTGTGTATTGATCAATTGATTTGAGATGTACACTTGGATCAGAGGTGGCTACTCACTTGCCATCTCCATGGATC
This sequence comes from Litsea cubeba, assembly GCA_012931725.1. Lineage (NCBI taxonomy): Eukaryota > Viridiplantae > Streptophyta > Magnoliopsida > Laurales > Lauraceae > Litsea > Litsea cubeba. The sequence continues at coordinate 55,528,667 of CM022948.1, forward strand.
AAATTGATATGGGTTCTTGTAATTTTCTGCATCCATATGAATGGAACTAAAGGATGTCAAGATGCACCAACCTTTGGGGATCAAATAACCTGCAGAATCATAGTAAGATGAAATAAAATAAATAAACTAGGAGCATAATTCATTATGAGGATCTATTATACACCTTCATAAACAGTTTTCTATTCAAACGCAGCCAGAAGCCTCTAAAACTGCATGGGGTCACTCATGCAAGAGATAGGACGATAAAACAAAACATCAATAAAAAGATGTAAAAATTAACTCGCACACACAAGTACAAATAAATCCTTACGTGCCTTGAATCTCAACATCCTTGAGAGCTTTTCTCCATACTGCATTGATAATATTTGCCATTCTAAGAGTTTCATTTATCACCTGAAGAATAATTTCCAATTAATTGATTAATCAACTAATCATTATAGAGAAAAATAATCAGCCCTACGAGCCTCGACATGTTGTCCATTTGCACTAATGGTTATCAAACCAATCCCTTTAGGGACCCACTATGTAAAAAGATTCTGGGGCATGACTGTTCAAAAAATAAACAAGGTTTTCAAAATTTATGGGGCCAAGCCAACCGCATGTCCACCCCCGATGAAATGATAAAATTTTGGTGCATGTGTTACCATTCTTTTTGGTAACAAGAGCGAAGAAAGGTTGGTGTGACTAACATTTTGGGTAAATGATAAAGACACATAATCCATCCATGTATAGGGTTCGCCCAAGCAGCTTTTCTTTCTTTTCAACTCCATATTCTCTTCCTACAAAAATGAAACAACAAACAACTAGTTTGTCAAGCCTCAATTTAGTGCCGAAGAAGAAAATGCCAAAAAGTTGAAGAATGAGCCATCTTTGTATGTGTTTACCAGTAACTGGTTTAGAACAAGAGGGTGGTCACTCAAATACTTCACAGCAATAGTCATTGCTGCAGGCACAGATTCATCGCCTGGAACCATCATCTCCACTAAATTCCACAAATGAAATCAGTTGACAGTTTATGCTCACTTTCCTCGCTCATTTCATTCAACAAAACATCAATTACATCCATGATCCCATTCTTATTAGTTCTCTCCATCCTTACAGTGATGAGATTCTTCACAAATTTGAGCAGCCTCTTTTTAGCCTGAAACATACCAGAGTCTTACACATTTCACATTCTATTCAAAGAATCTGAGTTAGTGAAAAAAGGGGTTCTACCTTAAGTGAATTGTATAAAGTTGTTCCAGGCAGGTTGATTGGCAGGCATATCAAACCACTGAAGAATTCTCGAAATTCCTTCTTCAAATACCGCAGTTCATCACCTGGGCCGACGCTCATCAAAGCCCTAACCAACACTTGAAATGCTATCTGATGCACACGAAGAGAAAAGAACACAGGAGAAAAGTCACTACAAATTACAGATTTGACCTATATTAAGAAGTTGGGATCTATTTTTTGTTGGTAGAAAATAAAGGGCAGTCAAAAAATAATTTCTCAGATTGAAGTGACATCCGTCACTGGTGATCTAATATTTATGCTCAGGTTGAAGAAAATTTCTTCAGATCAAACAGTGAAACTCTATTCTATCTGAGAAAGATACAGGTCAGTTGCAGACTGCAGTGGCATGGTTACAACACATGGATAAGGAAAAGAAAATTTCATCAATTTGGGATTCTTCAAATTACTCACGATCCAACAGCCACTCTTCACAAGAATGGGTTATGGGTTCTGCATTTGCATATATTATACTCAAATGTATCAGAAACTTCCAGTTTCTCTTGCCTTATAAAATCATTTCTATGGATCAATTCTAATCCAGCCTAAATAGATTGCTGGAATTATGGGTCGAGCTGTAGAATATTATCACATTTTATTCCATCTGCAGAATTTAATTGAATTATTTTCTACATGGTTGCATGTGGAGGATAATTTGCAATCTCATTCTAAGTTATGCCCGCAAACATATGCTACAATCTGGACTGTTATGTGGATTCTCCTATTTGAAGGGCCAAACCTAAGTCCAGTCATCAAGTGAATGCTGCTTGTGACTACTTTTACTGTTGCAATCATCCATTCAAGGGAACTACATATGCCGAAATTGCAATCATATATTTCATTTAGAAATGGTTGGCTATTTATAAAATAATAGATTACGATAAATGTCATTAACCTAATAGCACCATAAATCTAATCCTAATCACAGAATAAAACCAGGCCATCAATTGGCCTAATAAGAGTCAATGGGCCCGAGACACTAGGTCTTTCCCTAGTGATGAGAAGAGGGGTACCAGGTGCGGGGGCGCTTAGAGATGGAGGGTGGAGGGTGTAGGTTAGGCTTTCGCCCGAAAATATTGCATCACGAGCGAGGAAGAAGAGAACTCAGGAAACTCCAGAAGCACTCCTAAATTGCGAAAGAGGCATTACAATGCATTATATAAGTTCTGGGACAAACCTAGAACTAATCTTGGCCATCTAAACACATCAACGGCCAAGATTAAAATATCAAGATAAATAACTTAAAAACATAAGCAATAAACACCCTAAATAACATAAAAATAGGCTTGTAGGTGAGTTGGGCCCAAAGAACTGGTCGAGATGGATGGGTTGGGCCCATTGGCGGGTCGACCCATGGGGGACCATGGGTCTGTCCTGCATCACCCAGCCTTTTGGGATTCTGACATGTCTCTGGATTTGGCCCATTTAACCCATATGCAAGTCAGGCCTTCTTAAATAGACCAAAGATTTGGGCTGGAATTGAGATGATTCAGGGCCATTGACCCCAAAGATTTGGGCTGGAATTGAGATGATTCAGGGCCATTGACAGCCTTTTGTCCTAAAGAAAGAGAAATAAAACAAACCCACATTTTTTGTTTCATCTTGAATGTAAACCAACTGGCCATCATTCCAACTGTCAATGGAGAGTAGCACACATTCCTCAATGTCTTTTGTGATCCGGGCTTTTGTTTGATGGGATTTAAAGAAGCTTCCAATTAGCCCATGCACTCTTCTGTGGAGATTCCCATTGAGTTTCAATATGGATGACTCGCCAAACAGAATAGCCACTGATTTTGGATAGTAAGGGGCAAACATCCTTCCATCATTTTGTAAAATCACCTTGTTCACCTCACAGTCAGTTTGAAACAATAATAGGTCTTCCCAGAAGGTGGGATTTGAATACCTTACCATATCTGAAATGAAAGAAAGTGCATACATAAACAAAGTTGAACACACATGAGAGAGAGAGAGAGACAATACAGAAGGTAGGGGTTGAAATAAAATCAAGCAATTACTAAAATTTGAGTCAAAATAAGCAAAGTACTTGGTTCCGTGGCTTACAACAGATATATATATTGACAACCAACTAGTAATATTATTTGTTTATTTATTCTTTTTTCTTGGAAATTTTAGCGCTTGCATAGAGTTTCGGACATGAAATGTATATTTATGACATTCATCAAATAATTACAATTCATTTTTGGAAAAATATTGTATATGTATGTAAGTGCTTCACTTACAAATGATTTACTGGCCCACTTCTGATCTTATTAAATAAACAATAGTTAATTATTGGATATGTGCCAGTAGGTGGGGTCTACTGGTCTTTATCATATGTAAGATGGGTTGGTTGATTATTTATCTATAAAAGATTAGGATCATTGAATGTTGCTAGCGTACTAATCAAAGACCATGATTGCGAACCACTGTTTTTATATTCACAGCCCGCTTTCGCTGCCTTTGGAACATCTAGAAAGGTACAATGAGGCTGATTATACACATTTAGCTAATTTACTGAACCTCTTTTTATGATAGAACACTAGGCCCGATTACATTCTATGTTTCATGCATTCAACTTGTCATCTAGGAAGAATGAATGAGTTCTTCGCTAAGATTTATTCTTGATGAGGGCAACATGAGTGGGTCTATTCGAGAACACCGTCAAATTATAATGAGCCCAGATCCTTTGATGCAAGGAATTAGTGAAATCCTATCACTAGGCCTATGAATAACTCAGTGCAGCCATAGCATTCAAATTCCAAATAGGTCTACAAATGCCCTCGTGCATTGGCTCTTGGCCACCATCAAATTGATAATGTGTAAAATATGTGAATAAGATCCACAACATGTGTAAATCATGTGTTTAATACATAATTAATCTGACATGGCCAACTTGTATTGGAGCAAAATCCGGGCTACAGCCAACACCCCAAACTTTAACTTGAATTGTTTGGATATTGCGGGCACATTTGTGCAACACTAGTCCTTAGAAAAATAGGAGATTAGCAACCCAATTTTCCGTGCTTATTTTTCCTCCACAAACATGCCCTACAACTACAAGTCTCCACAATTGGATATATAGAGGAGGACACAGAAGTTGTCCAGTTCCCAGTATCAAATTAAAGGATCTAAACTCCATCATAATTGGAAGATCAAATTTTAAATAGTCCCAAACACAAGCATAGGAAATTGAAATCCTAAATAGATCCTGGTCACCTAAGCTCATAGCAGCCTAGGCCTGGCCCATTCTTACTAAGGAGAGAACATAAAAGACCATACAGTATCTAAAGATAGCCACAACAATTTTGTCTAAATATGCCAAATATGTTTGTCCTTATAAATTCAAAAAACCAAAAGAAGCAAGACGACCCAGTTAATGGTCCCTGTCATGATCCAAATACTAGGTTGGTTCCTTTGTTAAAAATTAAAATACTAAATGCAAAAATCATGCTGTAGCATATGAAAACTATCATTATGGTTACTGCTGTTAATTTTGAAAGTTAATTGATTTTTATTATCAATATTAATAACATTATATTATAAATAAGATCAATATTAATATTATTATCATCATCATTATTAATATTTGGGTCGTAGTGGGTTGCACGAAGACATCCTTGACCTGACCCATTAGGCCAAACTAGGGCAGAGGATTGGGGCATTAGGAGATGAAACCAACCAGCCTATTTACAGCTCTCCATGGGTTTCCATTGAATTCACACGACAGAGAGGTATAACTACGACAATCTGATTATTAAAGGGTAGTAGTAGTGCTACTGTAACGGTTTTCCAGATCCCATGTTCTTTGGCTTCTCTTATGTCTACTCCCCCAACCACAGAAAAGTTAAAACTAAATAAAAACCTGACTCCACTTGCCTTAACAGGGAAAACAGAGAGAAAGAGACCTCTGGCTTCATATTTCTTCACATTTCAAAATTTCTGGTATACACAACTCAAAAGAGAGACGGATGTTGGCACTGTTGGATCAGACCCATGTGCCATACCTTCGTACAAATATGGGGTCCACCTGATCAACCTAACAACTTCATCAAAAGCCCGCATGTTTCACCCCTTGAAAAATTGACAATTGATCCAATGGTGCATGAAGTCCATTCGGATGGGTGTAAAAAAATGAGATCGGTGTAATTCAGGAGGTCCCATGCAGGGCCGGCCCCGACGTTTAGGGGGCCCAAGGCGACCTCTAAAAAATGGGGCCCTTATATAATTATTTTAATAAAAATATTAATTCATTACAATTTTCTAACAAAAAATTGATATTTTTTATTACAAAAAAGTGCTGCATCCAGATAACTTTAGGACTGCCTACATACCGAGGGAGGCTATATTTAATCCCAAGGATCATGCACAATGTAGTTCTCTTAAACTACCCACCCTGGCCAAAAGCCTACAATTCACACACCAACATTCCCTTCCAAAAAACAAGGCTAATAAACCTAGAACAAAAAAATATATATTACTGAAAACAAGGTCTTCTCGCATTTTTAGCTGCAAAGTCACTAATCAAACTTGTATAATCAAGTTTTTCTACCATATTTTTTTCAATTGATATCATAGCTAACACATTCAACCTTTCTTTTGACATAGTCGACCGAATGTAATTTTTTATGAACTTTAACTTTGAAAAGCTTCTTTCTCCAGAGGTAACAGTAACCGGTATGGTCAACAAAATTCTATAAACTATCCATGCATTTGGAAAAGTACCATCCATTCTTTTTAAATAATTTAGCACATCAATTGCTTTCTTGATTTCTTAATTTTGGCAAGTATTCTTTCAAAAGTTTCAACTCCAAATACAAATCCCTCCCATAAATATCATAAAGGCTGTCATGTTTCAGTTTATCTTCAAGGGTGTCACAATGTGAAAGGGAGGAATCGATGCAACATATTTGGGAAAAAAACTGATTTAAAAAATATACAAATGACATTCTAAATTTCATATAACTAATTCTAATTTAGAAACAAAAGGACACAAAAAATAATTTATAAAATTAAATTTAGTTAATGAAACCAAAACAAAAAAAATTTAATCAAACTGTAAAAGAAAGGAATCGATGCAGAAAAGAAAATAAAAAAAAACTGAAAATTATTATATCAGATTTGCGATTTACAAATAACTATTTTTAAGTTTAAAAAAAGAACAAAAAAATTTTTACTTTACCGGAGAGGAGAACCGGTGCAGTAGCACATCACACACCATTCCAAAAGAAAAGCCCTAGAGACTTCTTTTCTGATGCTCACGAGAAATGAGGAAAGCTGAAAACTTTGGTGGTCTTATCTTTTGGTGGTGGGCCCATGTTTGACTTTTAAAGTCTTATCTTATGGTGGTATGGTGGTGGGCCTTAAGTTTGGCTTTTTAAATAATGGTTATTTTAAATAAGGTGGGCTTTAAATTTGGGCCTTTTAATTTATTTATTGGGCTAAATATTTACACACTTGTGTTATTAAAAAGGGCCTTTCAATTTACATATTAGACTAAATATTTATACATATATATATATACAAATACATAAAATAATATGGGGCCCTAAAAATTTTGTAATTATTGGGGGCCAAGGCGGCGGCCTCTCCCGCCTGCCCCTTGGGCCGGCCCTGGTCCCATGTGTGTGTTCCACTTAGACGAGTGATCAAGTGGGCCTCACTATAGGGTGTGCGCTAAAACACCAAAAAAAAGGTGCGCACTCGATAATTTTTGTATATATATATATATAGATGGTTGATCGCCTGCTCACCTTGTTGTGGGGCTCCATCAATCAATGTGACTATGGGTGATTGAAAGATCTGGATGGACCCTATCTTTGTATAAAATTCGAAGCCCATCAGAGCATCCTAACCCCTTCATTTGTGGCCCACAAGTTCAACGATTTTATTTTAAAAAGGGGGCACTCGATCAATAGTTCAATCCATTCAAATGGGTGTAAAAAAAGTGGGAGAAGTGACTATATATAGAGGTTTGTGGTCCATTGAGATTGAAGACAGGCGGAACCCACCAGTAGGCATGCATCATAAGACCCAAAGAAAAGGTGTGCACCTGCTAGGTGTGTACACGGATCATATTGGTGCGAATGGGGTCAAATCCGTCACCAATCCGTTGCCTTTGAATTGACGGATTTGTAATCCGTCACCAATCCGTACTGTTGAAATCCGATCCGATCCGATCCGTTCGGATCGGATCGGTTCAATCCGTTCAATCCGTTACTGTACATTACATGGAAAAAGAAAGAATAAAAAAACCCATAAATTTTGAAGCCACTGAATTAAAGGGGCATGAGTTGAGAGCTATATGTCTATTCTATTCATAAGGTTAGTGACTCCTTACATTTTTTTTTCTTATTATTATATATATATATTAATGACAACGGATCGGATCGGATCGGATTGAATCCGCGGATTAAGAATGAAATCCCTCACCAATCCGTTGCTAACGGATTACACAATTTCCAATCCTTCACCAATCCGTTGGCCTTCGGATCGGATTGACGGATTTTTTGTACACCCCTAGCACCTGCTATCTTTCAAAACGTATGGGTTAATATGCCAATATTTGAAAACAACATATATCATACTGAAAAACAAAAATATGTATACATGCAAACAATATATGCATAGCTCAGCACATAAAAAGAACTTTTAATTTCACTAAAAAAAAGGGGGAAAACTATTTAATGAATAATTAGAAAAACACACTTCATATTCATTAATTTTGATAAACTAAATTTAAGATTTTGCTTTCATAAAAAAAATATATATAAGATACTATTTATTAAAAAAACTTTAAGATATATAACATCCCTCACATGTAAAACCTTAATATGAAGTCTTCAAAGTCTAATGGCTATATGCAATTACATTGTGACAAAATCTAACAATGAACAATGACCATAATAGAATTAATTTTTGACTCGCGCCAACTCAATGGGGACAATTGTATGCCAAGTGGTTAATTAAAGGTGGGCCCCAAATGTGAAAACTCAACAAAGGACACCGAAAAACTAGGCTGTCTATAGAATTCAATTCACACGTGCACAAGTGTACGTACACACACATAAATCTTGATTTTGACCATTTCAAAGAAACCCAAGCTAATAGAAAAACACATTGTATGGCCACATTTTAACCCTATTATTATATTCTTAAGGGAATTATACCCCAACATATCTCAAAGGAAAATTTTCTCCCACAAGTGAAGAATTTTCTTTAGGCGGGCTGCATGTGTGGTCCAACTCTATAGGGCCCATTGGGTCAACTTTGATTAGCACAATCTACTTCACTCTTATCCCCGTGTACCTTTTTTATTCCCATCAAACATTTACTCATCACTTGATTGAATTTAAAAATAAAAAATCAATGGTTAATAAACTGTTTATAATTTATTGCTATTAAATCAATGGCTAAAATAAGGGTGATTTTTTCTTTTTTTTTCCAGACACCTTTCCAATCATACTGCCCCTAATGATAGAAAAACATCCAAGAGGATCCCAAAAAACTTCCCATTTGAATTTACATATGTATAAATGGTTTCAATGTATCGTAATTTTGACCCTACGATACTATCCTCGCCATAATACAGTGCGGATTGATGCATGAAATTGAAAATTATAGCGGAAGCCCACGATCCACATCTCCATAAAAGGTCCACGAAAGTTTCCACCACATCCATCCTATCAATTCTCTACGTTCAATGCATCCATGGAAGAAAGCCCCTTACACCCTACACCCGTCCTATAGTCTTATAGAGCTCTCCCTAGTAAACTGAACAGACGAGGAGAGATGCCTAAAACCCAATCTCGAACCCCCACGAGTGGTCAAACCGTCAAAAGGGCCGGCTTCCCAACACAAAGTCCTCCTTTTCGGAGACAAAACCAAAACCTCACGTAACCCTCTTGATTGAAAGGACTTCTTCTTTCTTCCCTGCGACACATGCAATGTACTGTGTTGTCTTGGGAAAGACAAAGAGCACAGACAAAGGAGAGAAATTTGAATGATGATCTTGAAAATTCGAGTGTTCGACGTGACCCTTCTTTATCTTTTTTGATACGAGAGTGGACCTATTTGGTCATTTTTCCTCATGCAACAAGTAAAACCTCATATGCATGCACCCAACATGTGGCAACTGGTCAACACAGGACAAAGGGTTATCGTGATTTTGAATTTTGCAATCAAAGGAAATCTGATCAATGAATATTGTCAACTATATATTAATTAAATATTATTTAATAGACTTACCAAGAACCTGATCTTTGTTAACCATTTAAAACAAATGAAAATCATTAAACATTGCCTGCTGTTCAGTTTAAAGATCATTGGATGGATGGTCACGATCATCTGCGTCATGGTATTTGGTCTCCACTCAAAACATCCAGTAAGCACAACATTGCAAGATTTAGATCTCTACAACTAGGTCGATGGTTCCCAAAAGTTCTATTTCTTATGACTTCGATCTATTTGCAAAAGAAACTACTATTGTTGAACTTACTTGGCCTTCTTGTTGATGAATGGCCATACCCGCATAGACTCGTCCAGTGGACAGTTTACTGCTCATGTTAACCATTTTTACTGATGTTAACCGTTCATTTGATGATCACTCAGCATCAATTTTGAGATCTCAACATAGGAAAATGATTTGGATGGTCAGGATTTCGTGATTACTGTACCGCATGTTGGCAGCTGCTTTTGCGTAAGCATGTGTGTGAGTGTACTGATTAGTCTAGCACTACTACGTCTATACAATTGCAAACTAATTAGCTATTGAATTTTCTGTCAATCAAATGGGTTCCTCTCCCATGTCTTGAGAAGCCGAAGCAATAAAAAATTTGAAAGTAGAAGATGGTCCAAGGATAATAGCATGTGGGGGAGAGAGGGAGAGAGAGAGAGAGCTTACAGTGCTCGGCGTTTGTCCATGAAGGTTACAGGGCGCGAGGTGTAACCACAAGCAATGAATTCAAGTGTCTCTCCAATGAAAGGCCAGCCTAAACTGCCCTTGGGGACCCCACTGCTTTCTCCATTCGTATCCTTCACGTTCTTCTTCCACCACCAAAACCAACACCACATGATACTTGCCAAAACCCAGAACCCAGAAACCCAACTCATTTTCTTCAGCAAATGAAGATTAACACAAGATTTTTCTTTCTAGTTTCTACCTCTACCTCAATTTCCACAACATGCAGATTAAGAAACCTCTCTTCCTCAAGAACCTAACATCAAAACTGACCCTGCAGGATATGCCTGTGAGAGCGAGAGAGTGTGTGAGAGCACGGAAACGAACCTGTATATGTTTTGACTTTGGAAAAAGGCATAAAAAACAGATTCTACATAAGAGAGAGGCAGAGTAGATTCGGAAAATCTATCTCCACGTCTTCCAATTAATGTGAGGCCATTTCAAGAGACTCGAACGTGATACGGGTAGCTATTTTGAGAAATCTTATCTATATAAAATAAATATGTTTGATATAAATTTATTTTCAAAGGTGTGATTTGGAATGGATGTTTTATAAATTAAATTTTTGATAAGATGAAAAAATTGATTGAAATAAATGTTTTAGAATCCATCCGATTTTGGGATTTCATTAATTTTTCGAGATCTATAATGAATCTATGGCTAAAGTTTAGTCTCATATCCATTTTCACTCTCCCAAAGTGGATCAACATTTCAAATTAGTTGTGTGGGTCATGCAAAAGTCAATAAATATATCTAGTGTTTTCCTTTTTGTCATAATATCTTAAGATTAAGGGGGTGTTTGGAAACAAGATATTTCAAGAGATTTTGTCATATTATATGCTAATTTATAATATAATCTATGCACCAAAAAAGGAGGTATTTGGATAACTTAGAAAGTATATTACAATATCTCTCTTTCTTTTAAAAACCTTCATATTACATTATTCAAGGATATACTGTATAAGATAATCTTTTGTTACAAAATCTTTTTTATATAGAAAGAACTCATGGGCAACTATTAATTATAGTGGCTCGCTATAAGTTTTAACATTTAATGATCCTCATTGCAACTATGAATCCTAATATTACATTGGCCCCACAATGTTTACAAATTTAATGTGAGGTCATATAACCATATCACAATTACATGGCCATTTTTTAATTATCAATATTATGAGGGTCTTATTAATGTCACACTAGAGACCCTTCATCATGATTACCAACATTAGGTGGGTCCCATACTATCAAAATTAGTTGGGTTTCTAATTAATTACCAAAAGTGTCTAATTAATTACCAAAAGTGAATTGTGTGATTGTAGTTAGAAGTTTGTCATCATTAAATTGGTCCCACTATTTGATAGTTCCCCTTGTGTTAGTATGACTACAAATATCAAATGGGTCCCATAATGATTTCTCATAGATAGATTCATCAATGATGCTTGACATTAAATAAGGTTTTACCAAAAAAATAAATATATATAATAGATAGGCTCATTTGTGATAATCACCATTAGATGTATTACACTATGGCTATCAACATTTGGTGGACGTACCTTAATCAAACAGTATTGCTTGGATCTCAAGGTTTTAACATTTAATCATGTGATTTTTTTAACAATAGTGGGTCCTACCATGATTATTAACACATGTGATTACTAATTAGTGAGTCCTGCATTGGGTCAATTGATTACTTTCATTCCGTTTTTTATTTAGTATATCATCTTGTGAGTTTTTTTTTTTATAAATTGCCAAACACTTTAAAGGTATATTGAAATTTGTAAAAACTGCCAAACACCATAAGTGACACTATATGACACTATTTGATTCTATGATAATGAAATCTTATAATATTTAAACTTGTTGATATTATATTATGTAGTTATCCAAACACCCTTTAACAATAGATCAACAACTGAGATTTAAACAAGTGACCTTTCTTAGGCTTAATCAGATATACTATGGTTTAGATTATGATTTTTTGGCCTAGATTTTTTTGAAAGAAAATGGGCAAATAGATTAGAAAAAATCAGTGAAATTGGACAGTTTTGATAGATTATATCCAATGGTTCTCTTGTTTTCATCATTTTTCTCAAGATTTGTGAAGGATTACTGGCTCAAATTTCTCCTCATAGTCATTTTCATTCGTCCAATGAGTATCAATGGTTCGGATGGTGATTGTGGGCCCCATAAGCCCAAGAATGAGGATATAATGTTCTGCCATTTTCACAAATAAATAAAGTTTTGTGATGATCCAACGGCTCAAATGTTGTCCCCTGGCCGTGTTTGGGCTTCTCAATACTTTGGACGGTCTGGATTATGATTACGAGGCCTAGAATTTAAGAAACAATGAAAGGAATGATAAGTCCAAAAGTAACATCTTCATCACCGTTGCCTCATCATCTATCCGTTTCAGACTGATAAGTCTGTTTGAAATGGCACCGATTTTGGGGCTATCCAAAATTGAGGTAAAGCATATTTTAACGTTTACAAATGGAGGCATATTAATTCTTTCCAAACAGGCTAAAACCATTTCGAATGAGTTTTAAGAAATATAGAGGATAGAAATAGAAGTGTCAAACGGGCCAGGCTATAGAAGTCTGGGAGCATATAATGACAGCCGCATTTTCTGCTGCGGTGAGACCCCAGTAAATGTGATTCTAATTCATTTCCATGATACAGTAGTTCATTATTTTCTCTTTTTCTTTAAAAAAAATATTTATATTAAATAATTGAAGTGAACCCCAAGTGTAAGGTTGTTTTGAAGTAGTAAATTGCGGTAAGTCTAAGGTCCATCCATAGGAATGGAAATCATATCTGCGTTTGACCTAATCTAATTAAAATCTAATTTTAGTAAAATTAAAATCTATATAATTGAATTTAGTTCTCGAATAAAATTAATTGCAATAACTATATCCTAATTAAAAAGATTCATAATATGAAAATCCTATACCTAAAAATTCCTAAATAAATATAAAAAGAATACCGAACCACAAATAAAAAAAATGAAAACAGCCAATCGCAGTAAATAGAAATCAGTAAAATAAAATATCGAAGGATTAGGATCCACTCGATCTAATGATCCGAAATACGTATAGCTTAGATCATCTTTGCTAGAATTCAGTCTAAAGGGGTATCATTGTTTAAAAATATTCAAATTAGAGGATTTCAAGTAGTCCCATCTATTTGCTAAAAATAAGAACTCAAAGAACATAAATAATAAAGAAGAGCTAACAATTAATTAAACAATAACATTTTACTTTACCATGTTTATCTATAGAACAGATAAAAGATAAAGATTCACCTTCAACTTAGATCACAAATTAGCCCTCCATCTCATACATCTTCATCTTCTTCTCCATTAAAAGTTATTAAAATATTTATTCTTTTTGCAAAAGAAAATAAAATAAAATAGATAGGATGCGCGAGGGGGTGGGCGGCTTGGAGAATGGAAGAAAGGAGAGTGTCGTGTGATTTGTTGTGGGACGGTGGTATGGATTTGAATGTGTCGTGTGATTTGTTCTAGACGGTGGTGTGGATTGAAATGTTTTTTTCCCTTGTTTAAAGGTGTTTTTCGCAACTTAATTTTGGAGTCCGGATCTTCAATTTCGTTGAAATGGAGAGATACTGTCTCGTTCTATCAACTCATGTGAGCTCTAAAAAAGCTCTTGCCATCTAATGCGCCCTCCTTGGAATGAGAAAAGAAAAGAAGAGGTTTTATACAGCTTGCATGAGTTGATAGGATGGAACGGTATCTCCCTATTTCAATGAAACAGGGGATCGAGACTCCTACTTTTGTGGGTTGGGGAGAAAGAATGGGAAAGGAAAAAAAAAAGGGAGAGAAAATCGAAAAAAGAGAAATAAGGAGAGTAGGAGAGAAAGTAGGAATTTTGGATATTTCTTTTCTAAGTGGGTTTGATTTTGGTCAATCTCTTTACTTGGTGGACCCCATCTTTCCATTTCTAACAAAATCTTTACGTGATTTCTTCCGTGGATCTTCCATTGACCAAGATATCTTTCTTTAGATTTCTTTACAACTTTGGAAACTCCACACACGCTTGGAAGCTTATCTCCTTGTTTTTCTCCAAAACTTTCAAAAACTGTTATTCTTGGAAATCGCCTTGATAGATTCTTCTCAGCTTTGGGAAGTCTTCTTCACAAAAAGTAATTTGAATTTTTTTAGATCTCGTGGGCTGGTAAGTCCACAAAATTAAGTCATTAAGACATCATTTCATTTGCATTTGTGGACTTAATTAGGTTTAATTGCATAGAATTACACTTAATCTCATGATTACATGCATTTGGAGCTATTTTTGGGAAAATGGTCAAAATAGGTCAAGATACACTGAATTGCATGACATTTGTGAAATTAGGATTTTTCATCTCACTCATCACCCAAAATTAGCTTTTTGGCTTCATCCATGCATAATTGCTCTTTTTTTTATAACATAGGAACCCGTCGACCCTCCTTCGGTTGATCATTGGTAAACCTATGGATACATAGAACCACCCACTAGCCCTATGTATCGGTTAAGGCCTTAAAGGGATTCGAAGGCAGGACCTCCAGGTTAAAATTGGACTTCCTAACCACACGAACATTTTAAGTGTACGGTAACATTTTACGTATCGATTGCCCTTTTTGCACTCAAATCATTCTGAGAATTAGGACATTGTAGTGAAAACCCTTCATGCCTAGGGCTAATTCAGGGCAGTCAAAAACAATTATCGTAATTACATGCGTGATTTGATAGCATCATGCAATTTAATACTTTGATGCAAATTATAAAGATGCATAAAAAAATGCATAATTACTATTTTTGGCACCATGTGCTATTTTTAGAAAGGACCAGGAGGTACATATCATTAGGCTTATTAGGGTCCCATGCTTGGTTCATGTACATTTTCTTACCTATGATTAATGATAAATTTATTTCTTTCAATGTGTAGGAAATATCAATAACTTGGGGCCCGCGAAGAGAAAAATTGACAGAAAGAAGCAAAAGAAGAAAGGAAATAAAGAAAAAAGAATATGCAAAGTAATACACATTCCTGCAATGAGTTTTCAAGTGAAGCACACACATGTGGGCCCACCATATGCTCCAAGTTGTAAATAAAAATCTGAAGATTCAGATTTGAATGTTTCTCAATTTAAGATGGGGCCCACAAGTGTTCCAAAAGGCAAAAATCAAAGCCTTCCATAGTTTGAGATTTTTCAAAGGCGAGAATTATCCATGAAGACCATGTAAAAAAGGGAATCCACATCAGCACAAGATATGCAATGAATCTGATTTCTTCTAAGTCATACTGGGGTCCACATGGGTCTCCTACATGTAAAGGATGTCCCATGCATATGCAAGGATTATCGTCAAGTTTTCTACAGGAAAATCAAGCCAACAAATGTGCAAAAATATCAAGAAAAATACAGAAGAAAAAATAATCAGAAAAAACATCGAAACGATCGAAAAACGACGACCGAAGGGGAAAATCCCTCCAGGGTTGCAGCCCGCGACCCTTGCCCATGGTCGTCGGCGACCCTGCACATGGTCGTTGGTGACCATGGAGATCTGGGTAGCCGGATTTTCCCCAGAAGGCCCGTTTTCCGTCCTTTCTCACATTTCAAAGCTTTTGGCCCATATGATTTTCCAAAATTCAGACTTTTGAGGCACCAAATCCATCGACATCCGTCAAAATCACAGGTCCATCTTCAAAAGTATCAAAATCATCATTGATCGCCAACCGGTCAACCAAAAAAGTGCACTTTCCACTCGATTGATCGAGAAATCTACAAGATAGATGTCACCGGCCCGCTGTTAGCAATCAATGTCTGAAATTACATGGTCATCTGATGTCGATCAGCATGAAGATCCATCGATGATCATCGCTAGAAGAATTCCAAAAGGCACGGCACGGCCCGCGACTCTTAAACTGTTCGGCGACCACTTAATGCAGTTAATTGACTAGCTTTATTGCAGTCATTAATTCATTACTTTGGACGGCCCAATCGGAAGCAAGCATTCGGGAGTTACAAGTCAAAGGTTTCATGGCATTTAAACCATGAAACTCCTCCTAAAATGGTGATTAATGGCGATTAAATGCCCTTAATCTCCACCGGCCAATAAGAAGCCAAGAAAAAGGAGTTACAAAATAAAGAAATAAATCTTGTAACTCCTTTCATTATGCGGCTTAATGACAATAAAAGCTCATAAACTCTCCTAAATGACAGTCAAAGGCCTATAAATAGGAGAGCACACTACACCATTTCAGGGCTTTTACAGCGTGAAATGCGCGCCGTAAATGTAGGTTTACGGCTCACGGGGGTCGTGCCGTAAAAGCGCCTGCCGTAAAAGGCGAAAACTATTTACAGCGTGCATATACAGGCCATAAGTAGGATCAATGCACGCCGAAAATGATGCTCTTAGGACTTTTTGGACCACATTTTTGGCCTACTAAGCAGGCCGTAAATACTAAACTTTTACGACGCAAACTGAGTGCCGTTAAAGCATTGGTGTGCTTAAGTTTATGGCACACGTAGTAAGCCGTGAATACTTAAAACGAAAAATGTTTTACACAGCTTACATTTGTGGGCTGTAAATGGGTTGTGTACAATCTGATTAACGGCTCCAAATGCAAGCCGTAATTAAGTATATGTTTTTACAACTTGCAAATGCAGGCCATTAAAGAATTGGCGAGTTTCAATTTACGGCTCGCAAGACGCGCCTTAATTTTTTTTTTTATAAAAAAAAATTAATTATTTTTTAATTAAAAAAATTAAATCCACATTTTTTTATTGCTACAAATACAAATTAATAAACTAAAATAAAAGATGTAAACAGAACCTGCAAAAAAACACTGGACCTGCAGTTAAAAATAAAAACACTGACTTGCAGTCTATACAAGCTAGGTAGGCCATGGGAAAAAAAATACATGAAAATGATCATCCATTCAAATGGATACCAAAACAATGAGGGAATTCTTGTTTGCTCATTTACAAGATTCACACACTTTTCGTCTTCTTCCATTGGGATTTATTCACAAAGGTACCTACCATTACATGAAAGTAAACTCACCGTTGTCGTGTCGTCATTGAATCATAAGGAAAAAAAATACATGAAAAGGATCAACCATTCAAATCTTCCACTCTACAAACATAGCATCGTCAATGTAGGTCTCATAAGTGCCCTCTTTCGCAGCAAGTTCAGCAGAAGCTTTCAATGCGTGGTAGTATATAGTCTCAAATATATGTCTTGGTTCAACTATTGGGCCTGCACAAACATAAAGACAGATCAGAGATTACACCACAGAAGAGACAGAAATCAAATATATGCTCTTGGGACCCTAATATCACCTCGGGTGAATCAAATGCCATGCCAAGTAAGATAAAAGTATCAGCAAGGCCCTGTACTCCTATGTCAATTGACTTCTGTCGCATATTTGATC
Source organism: Litsea cubeba (assembly GCA_012931725.1). NCBI lineage: Eukaryota > Viridiplantae > Streptophyta > Magnoliopsida > Laurales > Lauraceae > Litsea > Litsea cubeba. The sequence continues at coordinate 55,546,329 of CM022948.1, forward strand.
TCCTTGCAGTCTCGACAGGGTAGTAGTTAACATCGATTATTTGTTGAGATTCATGGTAACTATTGCAGTAACCTGTATTGTAACAGATGATACACTGATTTCACAGCTTTGAGAATATAAACAGAACAAGTAAATTAAAAGAGATCAACAAACCTCTGATATCTTGTAAAAAATCAAAGAACCGATTATTAGATCCTCTACTTCCAACCAACTTAGATGGGGGCGACTCCAGCGGGACCCCCTAGAATATATCAACACAATTGAACTATATATAAACAAAAAAAACAAAAGGGTTCTCAGCTTTCAGGAATAAATCAAGAAGCCAGATTTCAGTCACATATAATAGGGGGCTCTTGGTCACGTGCCCTCCGTCAAACTGAATATAAAAATCCTTCCAATATAATATTCAACCGAAAAACAGAGTAATATAGTAGACCTACCTTTGACCAAGGTTGAGATCATTATTGTCATCCAAATCTTCTGCATCCAGATCATCGCCATCATCAGCATCAAGAAAATACATCTGAGAAAAAAAAAAGGATTTTTTAGTATCTCATAAGTCATAAGCATGCAGGGCTGTCAATGAGCAGCACTCCAATGGTTGGGCATGAATTTAAACTCTGTTCATATGGCCAGCATATTAAAGTTCCTGATTTGCTCAACTGGATGCTGGTCCATTGCCAGACTAAAAATATCAATGTAGTAGATGATATTTTTTAAAACAGTAATCAAATTTTAAACAGTTAGCAAAACAATAATTTCTACTTGGTAAAGAGAGTATGATAATAAAAGAATATTACACCAAAATGACCAGGAGAAAGTGTGGTACTAGCAGTTATGATGACACATCCCGGACTTAAGGGAAGTAGGGAACTATTAGTAAATTTTGTAAATTTTGATACTACACATTTTGTGTAAATCCATGTCCCTGTGACATCCATTGCATGTCTTCATGCCATATCTGGGCATCATATGTCCTCACACTCGCACATACACTGAAGTAACACTTGTCCGAGTGGCCATAGAAATCACTGAACTAATACTTGTCCAGGTGGCCCCAGATCATGGTGTTTCCTAATGAAGGGCAATTTCAATATGATTAAGTTTTTTTTTTTTTTTTTGATAGAGGAGGTTGTCCCAGAATATGATTTAAGTATTTTCAGCAATTCAAATTTATATCCAACTAACAAAGGACAAATGCACGCAAATGACGTGGAGCAGAAATTCAAACATTGGCACAGTGATTTTTTTTTCATTCCTTTTGCCTTTTTATTTTTATTTGTAACAAAATAACATGACTCAAATGCCCTTGGTTGCAAGAACAGCAAATAATGAACATTGACAAAGAATTTTAAGGCCACAGAATACGGTAAAAAAGTATTAATACAACTAAAATCTAAAGAGCATTAAAGCACTAAACAAGCTAGGGAAAAATATCCATTTAGTTTCTTTGGTATATGATATATGGAAGTGACTGATTAGAACCGAATTACTTGCTGCATAGTGCATACCCCTTTGTATTATCCACTTCGATATGATAACAGTATGAAGTATAAACCAAAAGAGGATAAGTTAGTGCGGGAACCGAAAAAGGAGGGTCTAAACCATATTTCCCAAAAAATGAGGTTTATTCAAGTGAGAACCATCTGCACATAAGATGATACAGTCTCATCTGTGAGGCTCAGCAGGGATTGGGTGTTCATTGGTTGTGAGTGTGAGGAGAGATCTCAAAGTGACTTAGGTGGTTAAACGGTAGATAAACAATTTCAATTTATTACACTTGATATTACTGTTTGTTGGGATTTGTCTAAAGTTAAGTTGAAACACACCATATGAACACATTCATCCAAAACTAAATATCCTGACCAACATCTTTTTTTCGCAAAATGATTAATATCAGTACTGAAAAATCATGGGCATGTTTATAGAATCTTCTTGAAGATGATAAGACTTTCGCCAAAAAAGAGAAATAAAAAAACCCCAACAAATGACAACTCAAAATTAAATTTGACATATAAAGACTATATAGACACTTATCTAATCAAACTCCCCTTACCATTAAAAAATCCAAACCCATTTCTCTCATTGTCAAATCAAATCACTAACTGTTCTTTTCACTATAAATGATCATTAGCCAATTCCAAACAGCTTTTTGAGTGAAATAATCAATTTTGACGAACACATATTAATGCTAAGCCAATCAAATCAAGAAACTAGCATTCTCTGCATAAGGACAGAAAACAACAAAGTGATAAAACAATTGCGGGCGAGATATCTTAAGCATGAAAGGGAAGTGGAGAAGTATAACAAAATGAATTCAACCATAATTTCATGAATTTCAACAAATAAACAGGCCATAAACATTATGTAACTTAATTTATACATAAATGACGAAAGTTACTCATACAAGGACCAGAATGGGTAGGTTAAATGAGGAAATTAGGGGCAGGTTTGATAGTGGTTGTTTTATAGTAGAGGCCGGCCTAAGCTTATAGAATTTGACCCCGGTTGAGTTCGGGACAAGTTCTGATTTTAGTTGTCTTGACTCATTGCACCTCATTTATACTACTATAGTTTTTTTATTGAATTATTACATATAGCTTATGTAGTATAGTTGGCAGAATTCAAAATCTTCCAATATACTCAGAAATATATGATTCAATCTAATTTTATCATGTAAATTGAGATTTTTAGACGATTTCTACCTTACCAAATAATTTATCTGTTACAGAGTGGGTTTGATATTACAAGTTATAAATTTATCATAAAACAAATTAGATATTAGTACAATAAAGAATGAATCAAGACTCATGACAAACCAAGCTCTAGCCAAAACTACATGAAACATGACCCTTGCCTATTCCTATACTCGTAAGTCGTAAATCGGCAATGAATTAAGTAATTATAGCCAAGACAAAAAAATTTAAGATCCTACAAAACAAAAAAAAAATGGATTTCTATGATAGACCACTGGCTAGAGTTCAGTTGACTCATTCGAACAGGCTATTTTTGTTTGATAGTAAGGGGACCATCAGATAGATGTATATGGTGGTCAGTAGACAACTAGAGATCAATTGAGAGATGGGATGGTAAGGGTGGGTGTGGACTGATAGGTGAGTGGGTGTCCTTCCTAAATCCTAAACCACAAATGCGGTGATCATTTTCCAGTTAGGGGATTTGTTTGATGCACTGTAGAATGTAAACTGTCTTCCCTCTAATATCATGATCCAAAGCAAACCAAACACACCCATTAAACCAAAAGAAATCATCTGACATTAAAAAACCAGAACCAAAAACCTATTAAACCAAAAGCAATCAATTAGAAACGATAGTAAAAGGGGGGGAAAGGTCGGAGGATACCTACCCAAATCAATTAGATACCCGCCCAAATCTGACGAGGAGAGCAACAAAAACTGGCCATTCTTCTCCGGCGAGGCGATTCTCTCTGTTCTACGATAAGGAAATCTATAAAGCCCTAAAATATTTGTACCTGGGAGATGCTGGAGAGACAGAGGAGGTGGCACACCGAGAGAGACAGGCGTAGAGAGGGTGAGGCGTGCGAGAGGAATGGTGATGGAGAGGTCTGTGCAGGGAGGAAGAAGATGGAGATGGAGATGGGGGGTTGCTGGGCCGGTCTGTGCAGGTGATGAGAGGGATCATGTGATGGAGATGATGAGAGGGAGAGGGGGATGAGGTCGCCTGGGAGATGGAGGAGAGGGGGTTTCTGCGCCTGGGAGAGGAGATGGCTTGCGTGGGAGTGGGGGAGGGAGATGAGGGATGGAGGCAAGAGATGAGACTTACAAAGGGAAAAGAGATGCGCAGAATGGCAGAAGGGGCTTGGCGAGGAAACACATTGGCGGAAGAAAAATAAAGGCGCGAATGGGTGAAATTTGGGTAAAACATTGACCTTTGTCGGCGAAAAAAACAAAACGCCGGAAAAACATTAACTTTTGCCGGCGAAAAAAATAAAATGCGGGGAAAATATTGACCTTTGCCGGTGAAAAAAACAAAACGTCAGGAAAACATTGATGTTTTTAACACCGGCGAAAATCTGTCGCCGGGAAAACTCTATCTTTTCCCTCACCGGTAAAAGTTATACTTTCCACGGCGTTTAATGATTGCACCGAGAAAGGTGCAGAATGTTGTAGTGAAAAAAAAAACTATGGATCTTTTCCCAAATGGGTTCTTGAAAAGGGTTTTGGAAAAGGGGGAAAAGGGTTTTGGAAAAGAGAGACCGGGAGAGATGGAGGGACAAAGGGGGGAAATGGGTTTTGGAAAAGGGGCGTTGGATTGGGGTGGGGGGTTGGGGGGGGGGGGGGGGGAGGGGGGCGGGATGGACGTTAGGGCTTTGGGGGGGGGGGTGCATTTTGTTCATTTAAAGGTTTTTCCAAAGCAATACTTGTGAGAGAGGAATAGGCTCAAGTGCGAATGAAATTGGCGCCACCGCAAATGAAATTGGCACCTTATTTTGGTGACGAAATATTTTCATCTTCCATAACTTATTCTTATTAGTGACGAATTACGTTCGTCGTAAAAATAAATTATATTTTGTGACAAAAATGTTTGTCTCCAATGAGCTAAAATAATTCACGCCAACGCAAATGAAATTGGCGCCTTATTTTGGTGACGAAATATGTTCGTCTTCCATAACTTATCCTTATTGGTGACGAATTACGTTCGTCGTAAATATATATATATATTGTGACAAAAACGTTCGTCTCCAATGAGATACCGCTTTGTCTATCCCCAGGTCAGATTGCCATTGTGACTTCTCATTAGGGTTTTGGTAGAAAGCAAATGACCACAATAAAAAACAATCTATATCATGGGACTTTCCCTAACCCATCTGAAATCCAGGTTCCAAGGGACTCAAACCACCATCACTTCATGTAACGGGCCTTCCAAGGAATTTTACACATAAACAAAACCAAAGATTTTCAAAGAAAGAAGGGAAAACCTCTGCAGATGAAAAGAAGAAGAAGAAATCCTCTGTTTTTGAGATCTGAAGAAGAAGAAGAAGAAATCAAATCAACATAAAAAAAAAGTTGATTACATCTCGGATTTTGAGATGTGAAGAAGAAAAATCATTTGCAGTGAACCCTCGTGGGTGCGTGGGCTTGCAGTGGGCGCTGGGAAGAGGAAGATGAAGAATAGTAGGAGGGGAGGAAGAAAAGGAAGGAGAGGGTGCGCTGGCGTGCAGGGGAGGTGCTGAGGGTTGCGATGGTGATGCAGGGAGGAGGGAGAGAGGCTCTTACCTGTGAATGGGATGAGTTATGCGCGTGGAGGGAGAAGAGGGAGAGACGTTGGGGCTCTGCGCTGCTGCTGGTGGTGGTGCGGTCTGCGCGTGGAGGAAGAAGGGGCGACGTCCGCGGCCGTGAGAGAGATGAACAGCAAAGAGATTGGAGAGGGTCTGCGCAGGGGGTTGCGAGATGGAGAGAGAGAGGGCCGAGATCAAGAGGGAGAGGAGGTGATGGTGTTGGTTCCCGTGTGAGAGATGGACGAGATTTGCGTGCGGGGGAGATGGAGGAGCGCAGGCGCCTGGAGAGATGGAGGAGCGCAGGTCTGAGGTCGTGAGGGAGAAGGAAATGGAGGGATGGCGAGAGAAAGTCAGAGATGAGGGATTGCTGGGCGAGAGAGGGTCAGAGAGATGAGGGATTGAAAAGAGGGATTGAGAAAAGGCAGATCGAGGGGGCGCTGGAAATAAGTGATTACTTAGGCGGGCGCGGGAAATGGAAAATGGCGCGGGCAACACTGGAAAATGTTCTTTCTAGGGTTGAAGTTCACGCGCCTTGAGAGAAAACTGAGGCAAATCTTTCACAAAATTCACTACACTGAAACACAACCGGACACATCTAAATCCATTATAATATCCAAACAAAATCATCCACTTAGAAACACCAGATTAAATAAAAAATTAAAGCTATACTTCAGCTTGGCAGCCCGCAATATCCGACATAGAGTAAATCCATTCTCTTCGCTCTGCTCCGAATTCCCTACATCGCTGCCTTCGCTCAATTTCTTCACCAAGTATTGACCAAATGCAACCACGACCGCTCCATTTCTTCCGGATGCGATCACAAGATCAAATCAAACTTCAAACAAAAAATTAAACAAAATATGAGATTCAAGATCCAATTAGAAATAGCTATGAATTAAAATCTCCTCCAAATTAAACATAAGCTTCCGTTTCCAATCGCAGAAAATAGACATGTTGGACACCAGAAGATGCTTGCTTTCCTTGAGCAAAGTCATAGCCAGCTGTGATATATATGCTTTCATCAAGCGACAAACCGGTCTGTTACAAGATCTTGGAATCAACTAATGAGAATTACAGATCAAAACAAGATAATCAACAGAACCGAAAAAAATATCAGAAACCTTGCAGAGATCTGAAAATCGAGCTTCGACTGCAGTGCCGTCTTCGGACTGCTAATTACTTGTAGAAATCGAAGGTTTAACGTCCTCCATCTGGATCGAACCCTGACTCATCGATTCAAATTTCTTCTGAAACACAATAGATCAGCAGCCATCAAACGACAAAAAGCACCAAATTTACAGATCTGGAAGGAGAGAAAAAACGCGGGAAAACGATACAGAGAGAATGACGAGTCGGATTCGCCCGATTTAAGGCTGATATTAACGGCTAGATAAGGAAAACTACGACTATTGAGGTGAATGCTGCGGAAGGAATGTTAATATATACAAGAACTTTTTGGTACATTTTCCATTATAAACTTGTACTGTTGGGCAGTGACTCAAATTACATGCTTAAGTTCATAAAGTCTTCCTTTTAGAATCCTAATCAGCTTACTTCAGGTCAGTTTAGTCTCATTCTCCCCTCCCTAGCTCACCACCATTTGTTTGGAATATTAATTTGGCGGGTTTCTTTTTTTACGGCATGCGAAATGTGGGCTGTCAAAGCTGATTAATCTTACAGCTTCTCAAAGCAGGCCGTGAACTTAATTTGAATGGCTTGGCCTTTTACAGCGTGCAACATGTGGGCTGTGATACCCTAATATTTTTTACGGCTTGCGATTGCGGGCCATAAATGCTCAATAATTTACGGCGTCCTAAATGCACGCCGTAATTGATCAGATATCACGGCGCGCAAAATGCACGCCTTAATAAAGCGAAGAAAAAGCCCTTTTGCGGCTCGCATTCCATGCGCGCCGTATTATTATATTATTTACGGCGTGCATTTAATGCACGCCGTAAATGACGCGCTGTAAAAGCCCTGAAATGGTGTAGTGGCATTCCAAAGAAACCCAGATCCAAAAAAATCCAAGCATAGATCAGAAAAATCACGGGTAAAATACTTCGGAAAATTCGAAAATCCAGACAAAGAAATACATCAGAAATCTAAGAGAAAAAACTCTACTGAAGTTCTGCACCGACCACCACTACAAAGTGACAAAGTCCCTTGAGGGTATCCCCCAAGGTCCTTGCCTTCTCCTTCTGGCTCCAATGGCTTAGACGTGGCTTTTCGGCCCGTCTACTTAGCTTTTTATTGGATATAAGACCTCCTTTTGGTCTTTCTCCTCTAAAAATCTAAGGTCATAATCAAGCCAAGCGAATCAAAAGCATCCTCTGTTCTCATCTGCATGGATGATGGCGAAGTCCACACATGGCTTGCGACCGACAAAATGAACGAATCCCTCACAATCTCCTGAAAAGTTAGATCATCATTTTCTTACTTTTCATTGTAGTTTGTATTTTTTTAAAAGAGACAAAAATCAAAACTATTGTCTTTCATTATTGATAAGAATTGTAAATCAGCTATAAACGCCAAAATCGTTTATAAACGCCAAAATCGGCTATAAATGCCAAAAATCGCCTTTCACGGCAAAGATCGCCTTTCACGGCAAAACAAATGAAATCGTCTTTTATGACATTTCAAAAACTTGTCTCTTTTCTTAAATAAATGTGCAATGGAAACTTGAAAGAAGTTGATTTGCTTTTTACTTGCGAAGGTCGATATCCGGATCACCACTTGTAATTTCAAGTAAAATAGAAAATTTGGCACACCCACCCACCAAAAAATGTTGATGCCCGCTTTGCCCTCTAGGGGCGAAAGGGTCAGACCCCACGGACTCTCACGTCCGCCGACGTCAGTAGCGCCGAGCGAAAAGCGAGGTCCATCAATGCCCATGCTATGTCACACTATGATATGCACCGTACACTCTATTCCTTAAGTCGGCACCACTTAGCTTTGACCCTAGCATAGTCAGATTCTGCTGGGTGTGGGTTCAATAATTTTTATGGACCTCTGCAGATGGAATTTTATGGGGGGTTGACCGGTACCTCAGGACCACGATGGAGTTTTCGGGCCCTATGCCTCCTAGTGGTACTTCATGTTATGTTATGTCATGCTCAAGCTCTCATGTGATTTCACTTTACATGCTTATGTGAGAGAATATAGCTCGTGTGGTTGTGTCACCTTGTTAAGTATTCTATGCACTTGTCACCTTTGATCTATATGTACCATGGTTACTCATGCACTAATCATTCCTAGATTACTATTTTGACTTCATATGATCTATCTTGTCACTTCTACTCATTTGATATGCATGTTTCATTCTATTTATGTTTATGTTGCTTGGCTTAGTCTAATGGTGCTACACTTGGTGTTATAGGTGATGGCATCGACGCTTCTGCCCAGTCTAATGTTTCCGTTGCCTTTCCTACTTTTCTTATCTCTTTAACTTTGAGAACTTTAGCTCTTAACTTCTGCTCATGGACTAGTTGATGCTCTTATATCATGTTTTGTATAATGATGATGATCATGGATGGATATCTAGTGTTGGAATATACGGGTTGATTGAATAGGTTTATGGAAATCTAATCTCACACGTGATATCCAATGGGAAAACCCGTTCGTGGGGACTAAAAGTCCGGGCATTTGACTAGAGTCCCATATGGGCGTACATCACACCTCGAGATGGGTGTAATCTAGAGCTCGGGAGGTGACACCGGCCAGTGATGTGCACAGTAGTGCACAGCGCATGGCCGGATGTGCACAACGCCCACTGGCCAGCTATGCACTGCAGTGCACAACGATGGCCAGCTTGGGGCTGGGCCAGTTGGTGGGTCCGGCTATGGGACCCATTATCTTGTGCGGGACCCTCGTGTGGGGCCCATTTGACCCAACTTTTTTCCCTTTTGGACCCCTATGAATTCTAGTAATATTAGAAAAATATAAAATTAAGATTTTGAACCACTTTTAGACACAAATTAATGTGTTAAAAGCTCGATCTTTTGGTGTAGATCACAGACCATCGGGACTAGTTTTGGAACCAACAAACCTGGCACGACCCTAAGTTTATTATTTAATTTCGAGATTACTCGTACCACTCTGTTTTCACCTGGTAGGTTGTCCGGAGGCATGTAGGTGTACAGCGGAGTTGTGTACATGATTAGAGCTTAGGAAGCCTGTAACATTACTGCAGTGCCAAGGAACTAATCACCGGCCATCAAACTCTAGGCATGTGCAATGCTAAGTCCCCGCTACCACGACATGTCAATGGGAACCCAAGCATTAGAATTAGCATTTGTAAGGGTTCCTTGATTGTATACTGATTTAATTTGTCTAAATTACAAGTAAATGTCATTCATGTACGTGGTGTACTTTATCCTTGCTCGCATGATTCTTCTGTATGCTCTCTGTACCCGACCGTTACCTGGCACACATGACTTGTCACTTGCACACGAGGTTTTAGTGAGCACTTATTGCCTTACTTGTCCCTATCACTTAGGGTCCACGACATGGTGTATCAGGCTACGTAACGCGCATTCAGTTGCCCAGCTCCTCCCCGGTCAACCGGATCCGCCCCTTGCCTTCTAACCCATTTAGTTTGAGCTATTCCTTGTCGAAATGCTGCCCGATTTTCTAAAGACTCTAGGACTATGTCCAGTCATGTTTTTCCCAGTTTGCGGTGATGTATTAATTCTACTCCGCATGCATATGTTCTTCATGTTATTTTTGGGTTCCTTGAGGGGTGCTATTTTATGCATGAATGTTTCAAGTATGTACGTATTTCCTCGTTCGTGTGCCATCCCTCAGCCAATGACCATTCCAAGTATGCAAAGTACGTTTGATCTTGTAACCCAAGTTGACACCGCTAAGCTTGGGCACCCTCTTCGGTCTAATCAACCAGTTTGGGGTACTTAAATTATTGTAACCAGCTGCAGTTTGGGATTTCTTTTCGTTGAGATGCTTGATATGGGATGTTCTCCGGAGCCAAGGCTGATCCATTTATGTATGTATGTGCTAGCTATAAAGCCTCCTTGTGAGGTCTGGCTTACTATATTTATATTATATTTTCATGTATGTATGCCCCCCTCTACAATGTGTATTGGCGAGTAAATAGCTTTAAGTGGTTACCACTTTGCCAAGTATGTACGATATTAGACTTGTTCTACTGATGTTCATGTTTAGTTTATTCAATATGCCCATGCCTTGTCATATGGTATCGAATATTACTCCTTTTTACGCTGTGTAAGTTGGGCTACTGTCTCCACCCCATTACCGGTGTTCATTTTACGTCATGTAAGTTGGGCTATTATTTCCACCCCATTATCGGTGTTCCTATTCAAGCCGAGTAGGTTTAGAGAGTTTAGCCAAGTGGATGTCATTTTGGTAAAATGTGTATATGATAGTGGTACTGTCATTTATGAGTTTGCATTATTACGCCACCTTGATCATATGCTCATGCATGATTATGCCTAGTCGTACCACTTACTTGAGACTGCCAATCTATATATAATGTCTTTATTATGATTTCGGCAAGCATGTTATTATTATTCATTTTAAACACCTGGCAGGTCGTCGTGCCTGATCCTTGCTAACCTTGGTGTTTTAGGTTTTAACCTGATTTATGGGAATTCTTGCGGAGGCGGCGTAGAGCAGCATACTATAGGTAGGTCATGCGGACGGTGCCAACTAGACACTCAGTCCAACATGAGTGACCATAACAAGTGGGGGCATTGTATGTTTTTTACTTTGTTTCCATTGTATCGTCCTTTGTTGGCCTTTTATTTAGTGGGTTGTAATTAATGCACTTTTTATATTGTAACTTTTGGGTAATGAAATATCATGTTCCCTGTCAAGCTTTGTATTCTATAGTTTTGGTCTCCCAGTCTGACGATGTGTGATACCACAATAAGTATGTATTAAGCGATGGGCTACGACATGGAATCTGAGGGACTTCGGGTCGCAAGGCCATGTAAGCTTCCGCGAAATGTTCATGTTTGTTAGGGGAGTTCTCTTTCTCATGCATGTGAATCCTGGGGATAAAAATGCACTAATAACCTCATTAACTCCCTAACTGGCGCCCCAGCATGGGGGCGTTACAGTAGTGCATATATGACGATGGCACTAACACTTGGCACCTTGTTGATGAAAAAAGAATCACACTTGATCAGCTTTACATAGCTCCATGTTACTTTTCAATGTTGAGATTTCTTCAAAGGTGAAGAAATATAGGCATGTTTATTCAATAGCCCAAAGTATGGGCATCTTATTGAAAACATGGTTTAAAATCTCGATCTCGGTTGCGGTATCGGCTAGGACGAAAAACCGATATGGTATCGGTACTGTCGCGGATATCGGTCCGTCGCGGTCGTTGCCGTGTGAATTTTTTTTAATCCAAAAAAATTCGCAAAAATATCTAAAAAATCCAGAATATTAGAAAATACTGGACAACAATATTTTTTTTCATTAGTAACAACAATAAATCAAAATCTCGGTCACCTTAAGTTATGAGTCCTGTCTGTGTCGCTGTTCACTTTCTTCTCCAGTATTTCATATAATGCAACCATTATTGATGCTTATGATCAATTTATTAGTGTAAAATATAAGAAAATAAAGATAACATATCAATCATCATTTAATACTAACTCAATCATCAAATAAGTTGTGAAATTCATGACCATGAAGATAACATATTAAAATCTGAAACATGATAGTGAGATAGATAAATCATAAAGAACTTGGGCATCAAAAGGTTCATGGTTTACCTGAAATTAGAGGGGACTAGAGAGAGAGATTCATGAGTATGAGTGTATGACAGATTGACAGGCTAATACCAAGTGGAGTGTCACCCAGGCTCAATATCATCATCATCATCATCATTTCTTCGGTATTGCCATTGGTTAAAAAGATATGCTCCATACTGTTGCGCAGCACTATCATACCTATGACCATATTCAGATTGTGCTTGATAAGATAATGAACTATCTTGATCCCCTGTAGATTGAGATGGTTGGTAATTGCGGACAAATGGTATGAAATAGCTATGTGGTGGGGGAAGCCTCCCTTGCTCAATTAACATATGTTCGATAGAAATTATCGGTGTTGGTGAAGGGGGTACCCAATTAGGGTAATATGAATAACCCTCATGCTGTCCATACATAGCACCTTATTGGCCAACATAACCCCATGATGACCATGAGTACCTTCCCCCACTCCTTGTCCAGCGGCGTCAATACTACTCCCTATCTGTCCAGCATGTCTGACATAGCCACAGCGAGGATCTAACTCGGTAGCAGCCGAAAAATGCTCAACTATCTCATAAGTGACATGCTCATCATCTCTATAATGACCCTCATCCTCGAGAGAGTCAGGTGGAATTCCTGCTGATGATGAAGAAGTAGAAATACTTGCACTACACCATTTCAGGACATAGCTAACGGTTTAAAACCGTTGCTAAAAAAATTTGTAACGGTTTTTCTGGGTCACAGTTTGGGCGTTTCTAATATGTTATAAACATTCCTAACGATTAAAAACCGTTAAAAACACATTAATTGTAACGCTTTATTTCCGTTACTGAAATTAGTTCGTAACGGTTTTAATACTCATTTGTGTTAAGAATCTTAAATAAAAAAGTAACAGTTTTTCAAGTTTTGTAACGGTATTTTACACTTAAATTTTTGTAACGGTTTTATAAAATTTGTAACGGTTTTTCGTGCCGAATTTGTGTACTGATTCATAAACATTCCTAACGGTTGGGACATATTTTGTAACGTTTTTTAAGTGTTGCTATTCGCACAAATTAGTAACGGTTTATAAACGTTACAAAACTGTTTCATATGTAAAAAAAATTATCCAAAAATCACCCCTGAATACTGAACCTGCTGCATATATAAAATGCCCTTTTACATGGTTCAAACATTAACAAGAAATCTCACACTTACATCCAATCAAATAATTTAAAAGCCTATAATTTAAAAAAAAAATGACCCCACCAAGTCCCTCACCCAGACTCAACTGGGTGCACCAACCACACCCATCTGAGGACAGAGCCCTATTCTTCATAAACCAAGCTATAAAAGGAAACTACACACTCAGTGGTTTTACAAAAATATTCACACAGAGAGAGAGAGAGAGTAATGAATCCAAAAGAACTACTCAAAGTCTTTCATACAAAAGCCTCTCAAATTGTTAAGACATTTACAGGCAGATTACCTAACAAAAATAATATAATGACACCATGGGACAAATCAAATGGAGTCTCAATCTCCATTCCAAGAGTCTCTATATTCTTAATATACCAAGTGTGTAAAAATTTCAAATGTAAAAGATTTCTCGAAATTTCGGCATAGTCTCCCCCATACGTGTGACATTTAAATTTTTTTTACAACCTGCTAAGTACCTGTACATGACAAAAAAATACTTCATATAAACAACCCAATGCCCCAATACACTACAAAGTCATTCACCACTACGTCATCAGCATACACCATTCGACCTTCTCTGCTTTTAAATCATCTCCCTACCATGTTGATGTGTATACTATTCTGTGTATACTCTTATCAGCCCATTTGCAAGTGATTACATTTTTCTTTGTTTTTGTTAGTTCAAGATACATCCAAACACACCTGAAATGCCTAACATGTTTAATGTGTTGGCATATATGTGTTGTGTTGGCATGTTGGCATACATGTTTCAAGATACATCCAAATAACCACTGATAGTCTATTAAGCAGGTAAAAGATGATCTCAATGATAAGTCACATTCTCGGCCCGTGACCTTTATGAAGAAAGAAAATTCTCAATACAAATAATTCTCAATGGACAGCTCATTCATAGCATCAAATCCTCATTATTGCCTAGACATCCTTTTGGACTAAACACGTGATGCAAGATTCCACCAAGGCCATTTAGTCAAATTCCTAATTTAAAGCTCACGTCATTCTCATCCAATAAAACATCGAGTTCAATGAAACTGGGAAAAAACTCAAAGGAAATCCAAATAAATTTATAATAACTTTGGTGAAGAAAACAATACCTTTTTGGCCATAAACGTTACATTTTCTACAACCTGTGGATACAAACAAGGAGAAACACAACATGAGTAATGACTTTAGCTTAAATGAAGACTAGCAACAAACGCCCGTGCTTAGCCCGGGCCCAAAAGCGAAAATATATTTAGAATTAAAGTAAAAGAAAAGATATTATTTAATTGAAATAGATCATATTACGATCCCTTGGATATTGATTAGATTTGCTTAGTTGTTTGCCTTGGTATTGATTAGATTTGCTTAGTTGTTTGCCTTGGTATTGATTAGATTTGCTTAGTTATCTTTCTATATTAAGAGATTCCGTCCAATCTATGTAAGGAAGTTGTTGTGTTAAGAGGCTATATATATATGAGCCTGTAATTGATAAATAATGATAAGAAAGAAGTTATTATTCTCTTAGTTAATGCTAAGCTAAGTAATTATAATCCCAGTCTTTCCACCAACCCGGGCTGTATCACAACCCAACAACACTTTTAGAGAACCTAAAGCCCAACAACACTTTTAGAGAACCTGAAGCCCTATGCATAAGATACAGGTAACTCATCTACACAAATAACACAACTAAACATGCATACAACTCTAAAATTCCAAGCAAACACAACAGATTCTAGCTAGTACTTAAGGTTCTAAAATAAGATGGCTTTTTGAACAACCAACACCCTATATGAGACCTTTTCACCCAATTAGGATCCAACATACTTCTTCGTACAAAAGTAGTAGTCATATGTACCTTTACACAGTAGAAGCAGTTTCCACACGGCATTATAAATGCCCCTACTACATGAGATCCGATAGGAAACCTGAAAGTTCATGGCCAAACTCCTCAAGACTAGTGGTCAGATTATAAAATAAATAAAAAACTAAGTACAAAGAAACAGAAACAAAAAAATAAAATAAAATAAAAAATAAAAAACTAGTTACCTGCTTATATTTCTTGTAGATTCGCTTGGTTACTATGACAGATTGCCATATTTGTCTGGTTTATATGCTAGTCATTCTAGCAACACTCCTAAAAGAAAAATAAAAAATCTTCTGCTATCATGAATTGGAATTTAAAGTTGAATCACCCAGTAAAAAAAATGTGAATTATATGCAATATTGGATCCTAACATGCATTGCCTCAGCCTACAAGCCGTATAAATGAGGCAACGCAGGGTCATTCCAACCATTCTTATAGACCGCATCGTGGATTGGAGAAATCCAATAAATTGTCCTAGAATGATAGTAACTGTTCAACTTTGGACAGATCAAACCTGGACATATTGGCTTTATTTTTTTCTTTGCCAATTCCACAATTCCACCCATGCCCTATCAAAGAAGTAGGCAAGTGTTCTAATCAAAGATGAACATGCAACTATCCTAACTAGAAGATAAGGAAAACAACAAAAAGGAAAAGGCATATTTAGAAAATAAACTTGTATGGCTTCAGAAATGAAACCAGCAACACGCCCCCAAGTTCCATAGTCAATCAGATCTTGTACATCTTTTGCATATTTCAATCCATCAGAGCGAAAAGCACCTCTATATGGATCTGGGTTCATGGCATGGTGAACCCCACTCTGATGGAAATGAAAGTGGCTAGGGTTGTTACCTGAATTCGGGCTTGCTGTTGGGGCACCTGTAACGTTTGGAGGAGGATCCTGTCATTTATGCAAAATACATATGAGCTGATATAAGAGAAGACAATATGCATTATTAATGCAATCACTAAAGAAATAAATAGCAATAAACATGAGGAAACTTGGAATGTGGAATGCAAAGACAGAATTATAGACTCTTCAGGCTCAGCAAGAGTATAGTTAGCTGAGTTACATTTCTGATCCCCTCTTCTTTAAATTGCTTTCCTTGTTGGGATCTTACTTGAAATATGCTAAATGTTTACTTCACTTTGTCAAGTAAAGGGGAAAGAAACAAAAAAAAACAAAACAAAACAAAAGAAAAACCCGCTGCCCACCTGCTGCACCACCCAGCAGAGCCCACCTGCACAGCCCACGTGTACAGGCACAGCCCCCCAGCATACCCACCTGCTGCCCACCTGTTGCACCACCCACCTCAGCCCACCCAGGACACCCACCTGCACAGCCCACCTGCTGTCCATTGTTTATGCACACTTGCACAGCCCACCTGCACATCCCACCCAGCACAGCCCCCTAGCACACCCACCTGCACACCCACCTGCTGCACCACCTGCACAGCCCCCCTGCACACCCACCTGCTGCCCACCTGCTGCACCACCCAACACATCCCACCCTGCACACCAGCCGGTACACCCACCTGCATAGCACACCTGTTGTCCATTGTTTATGCACACCTGGACACCCACCTGCACAGCCCTCCTGCACATCCCACCCAGCACAGCCCCCCAGCACACCCACCTGCACACCCACATGCTGCACCACCTGCACTGCCACCCAGCACACCCACCTGCTGCAACACACAACACAGCCCCCCAGCACACCCACCTGCTACACCACCTGCACAGCCCCCCTGCACACCCACCTGCTGCACAGCCCCCGGCAGACCCACCTGCACAGCCCCCGGCACACCCACCTGCACAGCACACCTGATGTCCATTGTTTATGCACACCTGCACGCCCACCTGCACAGCCCACCCAGCACAGACCCCCAACACACCCACCTGCACACCCACATGCTGCACCACCTGCACTGCCCCCCAGCACACCCACTGCTGCACCACACAACACAGCCCACCTAGCACAGACCCCCAGCACACCCACCTGCACACCCACATGCTGCACCACCTGCACTGCCCCCCAGCACACCCACCTGCTGCACCACACAACACAGCCCACCCAGCACACCCACCTGCACATCCCACCCAGCACAGCCCCCCAGCACACCCACCTGCACACCCACATGCTGCACCACCTACACTGCCCCCCAGCACACCCACCTGCTGCACCACACAACACAGCCCACCCAGCACAGCCCCCAGCACACCCACCTGCACATCCCACCCAGCACAGCCCCCTAGCACACCCACCTGCTGCACCACCTGCACAGCCCCCCTGCACACCCACCTGCTGCCCACCTGCTGCCCACCGCTGCACAAGCAGGCTTCCAATGTCCTCACAAACAAAAAAATCAGTCAGGCGAAAATGCTACTATGCAAGTCAAGCAGGCTTCCAATGTCCTCACAAAAATGTGAATTTCTTATTAAATGAAAAAAAATAATGAGTTTCATTGCAGGAGAAGATTGGCACATTTCGAGTCAGTTAATTATTGAGGACAACAAAAAACTAAATCTATTTCTAGTGAGAACAGTAGTTAATATCCTGTTCCAGCCTTTTGTCAGTGATTCTATAAATATCACTAAGCAACTACGCATGCTAAGGATTCATGTAATAGATCTCTCAAGAGTTGCAATTGTAGATTGTGCACTGTCTTGCCAACTCTCAATGGGACTTCCTAGATTTGCCTTCAAAAACCGTACCTGACTCATTACAGGGTCAGACAGAATATTCTGAATTTCTGGGTCCTGCATTGCCTTTGCCTGCAAAGAAGTTTTAAAACCTCATCTCATAGAACGCTTGAAAGAAGACATAAACAAAAGACCAAAATAGAGCACCAACCTGCTTTTCCTTCAGTTCATCTGGACTAATCTCACCCCTGTTAGTCTTGTTAATCTATTTAATGCATCTGAAAAATGGGTTTGGAAGAAAAAGTCAGTTCCAGCTATCAGCATGATTTCATGATACAGCTTCTTAGTAGGGACAGTTTTGATTTCAAAACCTTCGCACACCATCCAATGACTCCTGGTTGTTTAGATCATGTTTCAGGCCCTCCTGGTATGTCTCCAGTGCTTTGTCATATTCCTTCATAAGGAACTGGATCGCACCTTTCCTTGTACCTCCTTTGGAAAATGTAGCATCAAGTTCAATGCATTTCTCAGCATCCTTCAAACCCTCTGGCAATGCACCTAGTTTGGTGTAGCATGCTGCTCTGTTGCTGTATACCTACAATGCAGTTAAGGTATTTCGTTATGTGGGTTATGGGTACACAAATTGGTACTGATAGATGGAAGAAAGTCAGAAATCAACACAAAAGGAAAAATGGATGAGCACCTGCCGATCTCATGAAGAAAATTATAGAATCAAACAAATAGAGAGGAAGCAAGTGTACAGGTATGATAACGGAAGTAAAACATGTTGCACCACTTGCACTCACCTTTACACCAGCTGCACACACCCTGCACAGCCCACCCACCTGCACACACCCTGCACCACCCACCTGCACTCACCTCTACACCAGCTGCACACACAATGCACTCACCACCTGCACTCACCTCTACACCAGCTGCACACACCCTGCACAGCCCACCCACCTGCACTCACTCTGCACCAGCTGCACACACCATGCACCACCACCTGCACACAACCTGCACCACCCACCTGCACTCACCTCTACACCAGCTGCACACACAATGCACTCACCACCTGCACTCACCTCTACACTAGCTGCACACACCCTACACAGCCCACCCACCTGCACTCACTCTGCACCAGCTGCACACACCATGCACCACCACCTGCACACAACCTGCACCACCCACCTGCACTCACCTCTACACCAGCTGCACACACCCTACACTCACCACCTGCACTCACCTCTACACCAGCTGCACACACCCTGCACAGCCCACCCACCTGCACTCACTCTGCACCAGCTGCACACACCCTGCACCACCACCTGCACACACCCTGCACCACCCACCTGCACTCACCTCTACACCAGCTGCACACACCCTGCACTCACCTCTACACCAGCTGCACACACCCTGCACTCACCACCCACCTGCCCACCACTCTGCCATGTATGAGACTGTCTGCCATGATAACCCACCTGCTGCACACACCCACTCTGCACAGCCCAAACAGAAGTGCATGTTCAGATGAAAAAAATTGGGAGACATCTGCAATTAAGATACTGAGACAAATAGCAAAACATAACAGGAAAGTAGCTGTTCAGATGAAAAAAATTGGGAGACATTTTTGTAAATTAGAAAAGTCATACCTTTCTCCATTGGCCTGGTTTTGATGAAGATGAAGTTTGGCTTCCTGACTGAAGGAACCATGTGAAAAAGGACAAGAATACAATACAAAACAATAAGAAATCAATAATAAATAACATAAAATGTCTCAAAGGCACCACCATCCTCCCTCCTCCTTTATCTGGGCTTGGGACCAGCAGTTGAAACCAATATCAAACCAATGATATTGATTATCACCAGGCGGAGTTAAAAATGGGTTAATACATGATTGAACATGAATATTCAAACAAGCAAGCATTCCAAATTAATATTTAGAAAATATAAAACATGCAAACGTGTCCAAATGAACAAGGTATTAAGTTCTTACATCCATATCAAGCAAAATGCACTCAAAACATAAACTAGCAAATAAGTGCAAGTCCTTTAACATAATAAGTCAATAAACATATAAAAAAAAAAACAAGTTAAGAAATTTCCATCCTTGACTCTAGCCAAATCACAGGCCCTCATGCACTAAAACCATCTAAATACCTTATTCCATCTTGGGGGCCGTCGTAAACAAGAGCATCACCAACTAAGACTTCCTCAATGTAGACTTTTTTTTCACCTGTGAGAACTTTTCTGCCATGGCAAATTCTAGCCGTCTCTGTCATAACATAACCCTTAGCAACCGCAAGACCATTCCTATCTAGTAAGGTCACTTTCGGTGGAGAACCAAGCGTCCCAGGAGAAGGATTCACAGAGTCAAACATGTCCTTTAAGTTTCGTTAAGTCTGACGGCAAACTGAATTGGAACCAAGTTCAGTTTCGGGTGGCGTTGTCCCGCATACGGCTTTACCACTCGACATTCCATCTTTTTTTATGAGCTTAAGTACATCCTGACACAATGGAGATAACAATTAGTTATATATAAATGTTATTAAATGCAAGGAGGCACAAGTTTAACTCACCGTTAACACACCCATGACATTACTTATAGAAGCCTTCATCTCATTCAATTCCCCTTTCAACTCAGAATTGGATGAAGAGCTAGCTTGTTGCAGTAACGCCTTTGAAATAGCTGTACGTTGCAATTGGTTCTTAGACTTGGTCGAGCTGATTCCACGAGTTCTACTGCTTTTATCGGGCCCAAAGACTTCAGTCAATTCATCATTATCCAAGTCTGCTTCAAATACACTACAATCACCGTTCAAGCTTGTCTCTTTTCTTCTTTTTTGAGCAGCCTCAACTTGTTCCTGTATTATCAACCAATTATATGAGTAGTAATATAAATTAAATGAATTAATCTTCTTTTTTTAGAACTTACGTAATGAATTCGAGCACTCTCCAATATAGTCCCATCACGGCGCTCATGTCCTTTTTTCCAACAATCTACCCGTTCATGTTTTCTGCTAGGAACTTCTTTATCCTACAAAAACAATCTTCATTAGTTGTTGGGATAAAGAGAATAGAATTTAAACATGCAAGAATATGCACCTACCATTTTATCCAACATATGGGCGTATGTGCTCCGCCCATTAGTATGCCGATATTTATTCTTTTTCGCATTCTCTGCATTCTTTGCATTTCTAGCTTTCACTTCATCAGTACTCTCATTTCTAACAAACATTGCCCAATGATTTGGATCTTTACCCAATGGGCATGCTGCAATAGCTTCTTCCACACCCCCGCACTTTCTCAAAATCTCTTTCCGTAAGGCATACTTTGCTTATCTGAGCTTTTGGGGAAAGTCCTTTTCTACTGCTTGGCGTGCCGCTGATTGGGGAACATTAGGCTCAAATTCTTGCTACATACAACAAGTAAAAAAGATTAGATTTTCAGGAAAAAAGATTAGTCATAAGCAAATGTCGGATATGTGTATCCAAAACATCAAATGCACATGTAAACCTTACCATTAATTCATTCCAAACATCATTTTTAAAGCTTCCATCTATTTTCCTCCAGTCCTTGTAATGAATTGGAATACGAGCTCGAACGTAATAACCAACACGAGAATTCCATTTGGCATGGTTAGGACCCACGGCAATGCCGTCCACATTGAACTCTATAGGTAACTTACTAATGGTTCCTGTTGCTGGTGAGGCTCCCGAAGTTGAATTATGAGATGGAAGTGGCGCTGAATAAGAAGGTTGGGAAGCAATAAGGCGTGATTGACCTGATGCCATTGTAAAATAGCCTAGTATTTGACAAAGGATTGTTAGTATAAACTATTACATGAGAAACTTATAACTAAAGCAAACTGAAAAGGAATATTTATATCTAAATGTAGAAAATGAGAAATTTTGCATGTAAAAGTACGTCTCACCAATTATTAAAAGTGTGCAACTATTACAATCAGGTTAGACTTTGCATCAACGACTCCAAACTAGGTTGGTCGTCGAGAATAGATTGGAAGACAGTTGGTGCATCTAGATCATCCACTTCACTTGTCAATCGCCTAGGCGAATGTATGACTACCCACCAATTAGGATTTCTCAAATCCTTCGAGTAAAATACTTGACTAGCCTCAGATGCAAGAATCACTGGCTCATCAAAAGAATTATTGATACTCTTTAGCCTATTGAGATTAACCATCACCAAATTAGAATCTGGACAAAGTTTACAACCATTGGTCTTGTCCTCCACCCTCACCCAATTGCAGTAAAAGACAACATGACGAAAGGTTGTATAGTCCAACTCTATTATCTCTTCAATAACCCCATACCAATTGGTTGATGCATTAATGGGATTTTTGTCCTTCCTACTTGATGTAAATACAGTGATTGCATTCATACAAACACCACTGTCTTGTGTGGCAACTGTTTCGTCATGCGACCTAGTAGAGAACACAAAACCATTAACACGGTACTTTTTATATGTTTTAGCTTTGAATAATGGTCCCACAACAAATCGCCATAAGTCACAGTCCGTGTCTTTTGCAGCCAACAACTGTGAAATGACAAAAACCACCATTTAGAAAGATATCACCAACTAGATTTAAATTCATATTAAGCATAATATATATAACAATACCTTGTCATATAACCAGGCAATGAACTCAGTCTGTATCTCCACTTCTGTCTTTGGTATTCCCTTTCTTTTACCACGAGTAGTTTCTTGCATGGCACGATACTCACTGCAAATTATTCATACAGTTTGACACAAGTATTTACAACTTTCTAGAGTAGTAAGTTTTTAAGCCAAATGTGTCAAGAAATTAAACCTGTAGTGTTCATCAAGCTTTTCAACGTCTAGTCGAAAAAGGACCCATCTACGTATTTGTATCCATTGTTCCTTGCCTAGGGTCATAGTTTTACCCTCAAGTATTGGCCCCTCATCACTATACTCGCCATCTTCATCTAGAAATGCCTCACGAGTAGCTTTGTGGTCTCCATCTCGTGAATTTGGCATGTACTCCATAGCATACCTAACGGATTCAGAAACAATATAGGACTCTGCAATGGAGCCTTCGACATATCGTTTATTGCTAGGAATATTTTTGCACTCCTTCATTGCCCTATTAAATTAAAAAATAAAAAATTGTACTTCGTTGTTTCGTCATAGTTGCAGCTAAAAATCAAATAAAAAATAAAGGAAATTATACATACCGTTCAAACGGAAACATCCACCTGGGATAAACAGGTCCACAAATTAACCCTTCATCAGCCAAATGAACCATGAGGTGGATGCTGATATCAAAAAAAGATGTTGGAAAATATTTTTCCAACACACACAATGCCTCTGCAACCATGTATTTTGCAGCCTGAATTTCATGTCTGATGACGACTTTCGAACAAAGGAGGTTAAAGAATAAGCTAATCTGGTAAATAGCTCTTCGCAAGTCACGGTGTTCTGGATAAGTGTGTTGAAGCAAAACCGGGAGCAAATAACACATAATCACATGATAATCATGTGATTTCATTGTAAGCAAACCAGGAGGACTCAAAGTGACAATGTTTTTTAGGTTCGAGGAAAACCCTGAAGGAAGCTTCAAGTCTTTCAAAATTTTGCAGAACTCTAACTTCTCATCTTTATTCAAGACAAATGGGGCCTTTGGTTTTACAGATCTCCCAGTAATTGGGTCTGTTTGCATCCACTGGCCACTATGAATCCCCATTTTCCTTAAATCCTCTCGCGCCTGTACTGTATCCTTTGTTCCTTTCTTGTCCAAAATTGCATTTAATAGGTGTTCTGCGACATTCTTTTCAGTGTGCATCACATCAATAACATGTCAAATTGTATGTTTCGGCCAGTATTTCAAATAAAAAAGAATAGACCTTTTATACCATGCCTCAGTAACTTCATCATCTTCATCATCTCCATTATCAACCACATCCACATTATCAGTACTCCGTTTGGTACCTTTTAAGACTTTACCAGGTACATAGTGGACACGGCTTAGCTTTTTCTCAATCACTTCTCCCTTTAACCTTGTTGGAGGGGGTTTTAACTCCTTTGTCTTCAGCCCTAAGTATTTGCCTTGCCTAAACGGGTGATCAGATTTAAGAAACATGCGGTAATTTGTGTAGACGATCTTCCTTGCATTCCCAAGGTGCATAGACGGAGTTTCATCACCACAAATAGGACAAGCTTTGTAACCATGTGTTACGCAGCCTGATAAGTTGCCATATGCCGGAAAATCATGAATGCCCCACACCAACATTGCCCTTAAAGTAAAATGCTCTCTTTTGTGCATGTCATAAGCTGTAACCCCTTCTTCCCATAACTGTTGTAACTCCTCAACTAGCGGTTGAAGGAATACATCGATGTTTTGACTCGGCGCTTTCGGCCCAGGTATTAACAATGACATCATATGGAACTCAGATTTCATGCACAAAGACGGTGGGAGATTAAAAGGCACCAAGTAAACAAGCCAACAACTGTAACCAGTGGATTGAACTCCACGTGGATTGAATCCATCAGTTGCAATCCCAAGCCAGACATTATGCCCTTCCTTAGCAAAATCTGGCCAATCATCTTTACATGTCTTCCACTGAAGCGAATCAATTGGATGCCGCATATAATTCCAAGAAGGTGTAGCTCTATCATGCCATATCCATGGTATTGTGTACAGCCTTTTGAGTCTTGGGATCAATGGAAAATGTCTCAATACTTTTCTCGCCTCTTTTGTTTCTTTCTTCCCCATTTTCCCCTCCTTCACTTTGTATCTAGGTGTTTGACATTGACTACACACCGTTAAATCAGCTTTGGTCTTCCAATACAACATACAGTTATTTTCGCAGGCATCTATACACTCAGCTTTCATTCCCAGGTCTTTTAACATTGCCTTCATTACAGGATACTTAGAAGGCAAAGTGTTTCCGTCTGGCAACCATGTTTTTAACAGAGACAAAAGTGCAGTCACACTATTTCCCGAGCATTTATACTGCTTCTTCAAGTTATGAAGGTCTACAATTGCAGAAAGAGTTGTTACAGGAGCCTCACATGAAGGATATAATTTTTCTTCTGCTTTTTTCTTATATTCATGGTACCTTTTACCCAAATCAGGCTCTAGAACAACAGGGTGTTCAACATCTTCAGCCTAACTTCCATCACCTTCATTCAAATCATCTGCTAACTCTTTATGTACGCCATAAGCAACATCAACAAAATTCTCCATCCCTAGTCCTTCTGCCTCACTATTTTCCTTTTCAACTTGGTTTACCATTCGATCCTTATATGGGTTCTTGCCATGTAAAGCCCATTCTATAGCGCATAGAATCAAATGTTTTCTAACTATATCATATGCAAACCTTTTACCATTTCGGCATTTTTTACAAGGGCAAGGACACGTGGTCGAAGTTTGGTCTCTGCACTAGCAAATAGAATAAAATCCGAAACCCCCTGCCTGTACACACTCCCAAGTCTATCTGTTTCATTCATCCATTCTTTTAGAATCGGCTGAGACATTCTGTAGGTAACACATCAAGTAAACACAAATAAGTAATTGTAACGGTCAATGTCTTTAAAAAGCAAGGTTAAAATGAATCAAGATAAAACATATTGACAGAAAAAGTAGAATTCCCGATGAGAGGAAGCACAAAAGTAAAATATTCCATGTAGGAATTTGCATAACTTCAGGAAGATCCTGTTTTAAGGCCACAAAAAAAGGTCCTAATCCACAAACTAGGAGGACTCATTGTGAGACCAACTCTTGGATTAATTCAGTCCCTATAAGTAACCAATTTGTATGGCAATTTCAAGTTTATTATACTAGTAGTAATAGTCCAAACTACATCACATCACACAACCTATAAAAAAAGTCTTAAGACATCAAAACCACATAAAGACACCCGAACAGTAACCACTTATAACAAGGAATCATAGCTTACTAGTGTTTTATGGAGTAGAGCGAACAGAGTGCATGACCAGCAACTTTCCAAGAAACCGCATTTTCCAATTCCGTTTCTCATAACTGTAACAGATCTGGTAGATGGCTAGGGCTTCATCTCTTAGCACAACTTCCATTCCATTCTCATTCCTCTTTCAAATAAAAGTAAAGAAAATTAAAGTGTACAATTGATACAGAACAAAATTCAATTGGGCCCCGTGGTTCTATATTTATAATGAGATGGGAAGCTACAACATACACAACAAAATCAAAGCAAATTAACCAAACTTCATTATGTAACAAAACATGCAAACCAATAACTAACTGCGGACTATGAGACAATGTAAACTTAAAGTTTCCTTCAAAATATGTTTCATAAAGTCTTACCTTGTAGTAAGTAACATAGAAACATGACTTTAACTCACTCTGTATAGCATTTAACTATGCAAAATTAATGAAAAGATTCATTACTCTCGTTGCAACCCAATAATAAGTTGTCGAGTTGAGCTATATGCATTTTGGGTTATCCTTAATGGGTATCTATTTTGGTCAAACAAAGACGAGAGTAAATTGCATAAATGAAATAAGTTGTACAGATTAGTGCATGAGTTAAATGGTTTTTCTGTAAGAAAGCAAGTTGTACAGATTAGTGCCTTAGTGTTAAGATTTTATATGTATAGAAGTTTTCTGCTTGGCTTTCACTTTATATTCAAAGCTCAGGGTTAATTATAATAAGGAACTAGCGGAAAGCCACAAAAAGCTTTCATAAATCATTACTAATCATTACTTTGGAAAGCCATGAAGTAAATAACCATGACTAATCTAATAATAATATAAATGTCAAGCACAAATATAGACCAACAAAAGCTTTCATAAATCATTACATTTCTACATCCAAATAATAGTAGACTCATGTCAAGATCCAAAGTATAGACTCATGGTCACATCCCTTGCACAAACCTAGGGCAACAAAAGCTTTCATAAATCATTACATTTCTCTATCCAAATTACATTGATCCTATCTGTATACAGTCAAGAGCACTCTTGGAAACTAAATAAATAAATAAATGGAAACAAGAGAAATCAGATGTTAGAACCTTGTAATACCTAAGATTGTGATATAATTTGCATGTTACGAAATTGGAATCATTATTATTATAGGAGGGAAATTGTTTTCAGTACACCTGCTTGTCTATTTCCTAAGCATGATTCACCTATTTAAAATGGACAAAACTCTTATGAGACACAACACCTAAAGTGATGTGTATTACTAAAAGAATTGTGAAATACTTGATCCCTGCATTATTCTAAACCATCTAAAGAAGGCTCCAAAGGACCATCGCCATTGGAAACCTCATAAGAATTTCCATAAATCAAAACCATTTGACAATTAAATCTAAAACAATAATGAAATCATTTCAAAGCTACAGTTCCATAAAAACACATGCATATCCATAAAAATAAATACATATTCACTTGCCAAAAGAAAGGAGGTTCAAACATATCCTTGATGGGAGGGGATGGGAAGGAGATATGCTTTACCAAGAGGCCATTCCTATATTTTCCTCATGAGATGAGTATGACCTTCGAAACCGAGTCAAGGAGTTGAGTTTTTTAAATAATGTTCCAATTTGGTCTAACAACCTACAGGCTAGTGGCCGTTCCCTTAAATTTTGAATTGGAAATAATGGGTCGATCATCCAATGGACCCTAATTCAAGAAGAGTTAGTACTAGCAATTATTATAGATTTTATTTTAAAAACTGGGAGTTGATCAATCGCCTGGTCCCATGGTCTAGTGGCCAGGATATGGGACCTTGGAATCATTCTAATGATAATGATAGTTCAGTTGAAAAACAGAGATCCTCTAGTGCCCAAAACCTATGAATTAGAAACAAACCACGGTCGAACCCAGATGGCATTGCGGTGTCATTCGGGTGTGTCGGTCCTGCTACACTTGTGCATACTGAGATCAAGGAATTTGATGGGAGGAACTGGGAAAAGTCCTACAATGAATCCTCCATAGCATCTTGTTCTAAATTGGAGAGCGAAATGTAAAGTTAACTGCTCAGTTTTTAAAACTATCAAATTGTGACACATTATCTTTTCATATGGGCAGAGAGATGCAGGGAGATTTGGCCTACTTTTGCCAAGTTTACTATATATAAATATTGAGCTAAAACTGTAATATTGTAACATTGCAAAACTTGTTAGACTAGAAGGCGAAGACCTTAAAATGGCCTTTTATCTTCCATTTGCTCCGCAATGCAGTAGATGATGATGGCATGTGTGCTAGCCATATGGTGTCTGAGAGCTATATTACTTGTGTGTTCTATCAATGATCAATGGATTCCTCAAAATGGTTGGGATTGCTGGACCATGGACACCAAATATATGGAATTGTGACTATTGGTGATGTAGTCACGTGTATTTTGAGAAGTAAATTTAATGTGTAAGAGTTCGTTTTATCATTATGTGGTTATGTGGAACTTGGCAACAGATACATGTAATGAGTTTAACATGCTAAAAAACTCATCTAACACTAATTAATGGAAAATCTCCAATTAACAAAACCTAATCAAGCTTGAAATTAGGGATGATGAAGATCGTGGGGCCCACTTGACCGATGGCCCACTGGAATAGTGGTGGTGATGCTGCTCGGCGGTCGGGCAAAGAAGGGGAGGAAAGGAATCAGAAAGAATGAATGAAAGAAATAGAGAGGGAGTGGTGTGCAGGTGCGCAGGCGAGGGGAGACAGTGGAAGAAGAAAAAGAGAGGAAGGGAGGGAGGAGATCAAACAGAGAGGAAACAGAGAGTTGGGGAACGAGGGAGAGAGAGAGAACAGAGAAGAAAGGGAGGATTTTACCTGGTGCAGGGGAGGCGTCCGGCGGCGGAGAAGGAAGATGAAGGCTCTGCTGGGGCTCCTTCGTGAGCTTGACAGTGCTGGCGATGAGAGGGTCGTGCGCCTGGGAGAGGTCTGGAGAGGGAGGGAGAGATAGAAAGGGATGAGAGGAGATGGGTTCTGGAGATGAGGTTGGCGATGGCGATGGTGATGAAAGAAAGAAATGACTGAGGGAGGGAAATGAGGGAGTGCAGAGCGCGGGAGAGAAGAAAAAAAATGGTGGGAACGAGTTCATCAAAAATGATTTTCGTGCGCCAGTTCATCAAAAATAAACACACAGTAACGCTTTCTTAGGCTTTCTTAACGCTTAATGGTGGAGCAAAAAATGAAGATACCCTAACAAAATAATTATTAAATTAAGTAAAATTAAAGTAACACTTTAAAACCAATGCTAACGCCCATAAAACGTTAGGAAACTAGTTACACTTAAAAACCGTTACTTACCAAATACCCTGAGCGTTACTAATATCTTATTTTGGTGTAGTGAATTGATTCACTCTTCTTGGCCACATCCTTTCCCTTTGGATCACTTGTATCAGGCGCGCGCCCCTGTTGCATTGTCAAGTTTATTTCTTCCATCCTTTCTGAGGCCCTCACTAGCTCGGGCCTATCCCCAGTCAATTCCTCCATCAACCCCTCTAACTCTGGGTCTTTGTCTCACACCGGTTCTTCTTGTTCCTCCAGCCATTGACCGAACACATTATCTTCTTCTGAAAAGATATAGTCCAAATTAATTGGACAAAAATAATCCCGGTGATCCTCAAACTGTCCTCTCCTTCTATTTCTACTCCGGAGCTTGAGGTTGTAGTGGAGGTCGACTAATTTATTTAGCTTCAGCATTGTTAATCTATTTCTTAGTCTTGTGTGGATAAACGAGAAGGTGCTCCAGTTTCTTTCAAAATTGGAAGACGATGTGGTTTGACTAAGGAGTTTAATAGTAATCATCCTTAGTGCAGGAGCACTCTCTCCATAATTCAACCACCATTCAGCTGAAAAAAAATAGAAATGATATTAGAGTCAATAAAATAATAATAAGTCCTTGAATAATATAGAGATGACATTACAATCAATACCAGGATTGGTCTGTGTGATAGCTCTCCACGCAGTCGTCATTCCAAAGCTTCCAGCACGTACATTGTAAATGTGAATATGAAGAGTGAAGACATTAACGTATTAAAATAAATTGGAGAAATTACAATGTTATATTTTTTTCCCTTAATTAGCTTACCTGATTAGTAGCCCAAATTGCTTCATCTGTACTCTCTGCCATTCTTGCAATTATATTTTTTAATCCCAAATGGATTTCATCAGATATACGTCCATCCTAAAATTGTGGATTAAAGAAGTATCCTGTAAAAGTACCAATGAATTTTAGTTAATGATAAATTAATATAGTGATGCCAAATTGAATACAACAATTCAAATATTAAAGGAAATAGCATTCACTTACCAGCAATGTGTAAATCATGTTTCAATTGTCGTCCCCATCGATCGTCGATGATCTTCTAATATTTTTTGTAATATCTACAATCTGCTTGAATAACCAACTTTGATCTCTCCATGGCCTCATGTAAGAAGCCCATTGTTGGCTTATCACGGCCGTCAGCCAATCGAAGAACCTTTATTAGGGGATAAAAAAAATTCAAAATACCCTTCACATGAGGCCAAAATTTGTTACTCAATTGTTTTACATACTTCTATTGTAATGGGACTTGGCCTCTTTCCCCATTTTAAATTCATGAACTCCTGTGATTTTATCAATTGGAGAAGTCCTTCTCTATACTTGTAAACACTTTCGATGGTAATAAAGTGGGTGGCAAATCTAGTGATGCCAGGCCGCAGTAGTTCATGGTTGTCTGTATGTGTTTTCATCATGGAAATGAGTCTATATGACTGATAAAAAAATTGGTGATCTTCTTTATCTTACCAATCACTTGTTTCATCACTTTTCCTTTTGCAATATCTTCAAGCATTAATCCAGGCAATGTGCTGCACATGGAGACTAGAAAATCCTTGGCCTTTGTTTCATAAGCATCATTCCTGCAGCCTTCATGTTTGCAGCATTGTCGGTAACCACCTGAACTACACAATCTGCCCCAAGTTCTTCAATCACCTCATTCAATAACCTATTAATATATTTTGCATCTTGGATGTAATCATCTGCATCAACTGATTTGATAAGCACCGTGCCCATAGAAGAGTAGACTAGAAAATTCAAGAGATGACGATGTGTGATGGCCGTCCACCCATCGCACATTAGTGTGCAACCTCTTTCCTTCCATGCCCATTTGAAAGTTTGCACCCAAGCCTGCAACTCCTCATACTCTTTCTCAACACAGACATGCCCAATCTCATAAGGGGTGGGTGCCTTTATACCTGGACTTTGTTCTGCGGCTGCATCTAACATGGTGGTGAAATAAGGAGAAGATGCCTTGTTGGGTGCAATGCCTCCATAAAAATAAAAAACTTCCCAGCAGCTCTCACCAGATTTTCTCTTGCTTTACCAAACTTGCCCTTTAGTACTTTTATGATGCTTGGCTGCTTTGCTTTTGGTTTTCTATAAGCAAATGGGTCAGTTGGCCCCACCACATCTGGCCTATGAAGCGCATATGTACGAGGTCTTTCAACCTCCACAATGTCTGTATCTTGACGGGGCTGTTTTTGACTAAATGCCCAACGCAAACTCGCTCCCCCCGATCCAAATGACCCACCCTCCTCATATTGGCTACCTCTAGCGGCTGCTTCATATTGCATTCTTCTCCTCTCTTCCTCCTCCTGAAGTGACTTTACACTTTCTCTCCTAGCCCTTCTCATTTCCGGGTCTTCATCGTCATCATCAGAGGAACCAAATACCTCTTCTCTGCATGCATCAAGTTCCTTAGTTCTTCTTCTTTCTTGTACTACTTTTTTTTTGTGTAGATGCATTAAGAAGCCCCTTCACTTCAGTTCTCACATTTGGTGGCACTTTCGGACATTTTATCACCTTTCATGATACATGTGCCAAATGTTGTTTTAATCGGGTAATCCCCCCATTGAGAACTTTTCCACAATAATTATATTTTACTTTACTTTTACTTCCTACTGCTTCACCGTGGCTCCATGCCAGATTTATGTCACGCACCATTGTTCCTATAAAATAAGAAATCCATATAATAGTAATACTCTAACAACAATTATAGATTTAATAAAATCATTTTCAAAGGCCTAAGCCTTTGGTAGTTAAAGTATCATAAATATTAAATACACTTGAACAATTATTTTTAGAAAAAATTAAAGATTTAATAAAATTATTTTCAAAGTCCTAAATATATAGATCTAGCATAAAAGTATGTAAATCAATCATTAACATGCCACACAATGATCATGAATCATTAAAAGAACATATTTATAATGAAATCCATAAAAAATGATATATTATAATTCAAATATTAGAAAAATAAAAAATAAAATAATTAAAATAAAAATCTAAATCATGTTTATGAGTAGATGTAGATCTATCATCTACACACTATTAATAAGCCTTTGGTATCATAAATACTCTAACAAGTAACAACAATTATTTTTAGAAAAAATAAAGATTTAATAAAATTATTTTCAAAATCCTAAATATATAGATCTAGCATAAAAGTATGTATATCAATCATTTACACACCATACAATGATCATGAATCATTAAAAGAACATATTTGTGATGAAATTTCAAAAAAATGATATATTTTTTATTCAAATATTAAAAAATTGAAAAATAAAAAAATTGAAAAAAAAAATTCAAAATCATGTGTATGAGTAGATCTAGCATGAAAGTTTGTAGATCTAACTTAGTTCTAAATGAAGAACACAACACATGTGACATTCTCATGATTTATATGCTTCATCTAAAAATAAAAAAGAAAAAACACATAAATACATAATAAAATACTTTAAGTTGATTTTCTCTTACCTTAAATAATATTTTCTTGAAGAAAATATGCAAGAGGGATGTGTGAATATGTGATGGAGGTATGACTGCTGCTTTAAGGAGGAAGGAGATGAAATAAGAGGGGAAGAAGATGAAGATGGGGAAAAAGTTAAAAAAATTAGGGTTTTGGGTGATTTTATATAATCTCGGCCGATATTTTCAAAATATCGGCCGAAATATCGTTTCATCTCGGCCGATATCCCCCGAGATTTTGGGGATTTTTTTGGGCCGTATCGCCGAGACCGGTATCTCAGTGAGATATCCGCCTAGTATGGGCCGATATGAACTGGTATCGGCCGAGATTTAGTACCATGATTTAAAAAATATTATTGTAGATGTAGAAAAATATTCAAATTTTGATAAGTGAGTGGGAAAATCATCTTTAGAGGTATGCTAACCGTGTGAAACTTTTTTTTTTTTTTTTAACTAAGTGCCGGTTACAAACTTACAAGCAAGGTAATTTATGCTTTGCCACGTGAAGAGAGAGAGAGGGAATTGAAAGAGACCCTACTTGACAGAGGTTTCCCAAATAGAATGCCAAACAAGAGCTTTTGTCGAATGGAACTTAAATCATTCTTCTTGCCTTTAATTAAATGCAATGGTGACCTATCTTGTTTTAGTTATATATAAATGATTGGTCCCTCTATTCTTATCACTCCAGGGAGTTATGACAAGTGCACCAATACTGACATTGACATGGCTAAACAAAAGGTCCTTCGATTAAGAACGTTTACAGGGAAGAATGGTTTGCCAATTTTCAATTACTATTATGTGGCTTTCAGTAACAAAGAATATGGTTTTCCTTTTTTTTTTATAAGTAGAATATGGTTTTCATTAAGAAGAATGAGCAATTAAAGAACGGATCCTAAAAGCATTATACATTAAAGCCAACCCATAATGATACTCAGCTTGAGCCCAAAATAACTAGAGAACCCAGATTCAGTTGCAAATTATGCTGTGTCCGGACCTAGCCCTTGTCCTTGGCATCCTATACTCAATCCAATCCGTTCATAGACATCTGCGCATGCACATATACATGTAGAAACTCTTCTTATCCATTAATTAGCACTGATTATGACTTGACTCTTACTAGAAAATTATATACCACTAAACTTAAATTAGGCAATAGGATCATTGATTAGACCATGCATATTTCACTTCTTTGAAAGTCGAGTTCGTTCCATTTTCTCAAAAGACTATATTGGCACAATTTTCGAGAATGCTACTCATTTGAGACACCTTTAATTTGAATGTATAAGTACCCTAAACATAGCTTCAAATTCGATTTGGAACCACATGAGAATTGATGAAACATGATCTACATCATGAATTATAATAGAATAGATCAAATGTTGTACATGTGATCAATCGAATGGTAAGATACACTCTAATTAGAGCAGAATTTTGATGAGTGTCAAGCATCCTTATAATGCATTCTTAGAAAGATGAACTGTTGATCCTATTTATGTGATGGTAGTAGGATTATTCATGGACCAGGATAGGCAGGGCCAAATCTTGTCTAAGCCTAGCCCATGCACTCATGAGGCTTAATATTCACTGTGGGTGAAGCTTACGGGCTTGAAAGTGAATCCCAAATCCAGCACATTCAAATAGTCCTTCCCTTCATACTAAATACATTGGGTGGTCTGGCCAGGCCTTAAGCTTACATATATAAGATGCATGGGTACATTTTTAGTTCATGAGCCTAGAAACACAGTCCAAATCCAGCCCAATGTACATTCGTTTTAGATCAGGCTTGGACCCTTCTCTGCAAAGAGCATAAATGAATATACAATTGCCCTTTTGTGCCTAAAGTTTGATAGGAACCATACAGATAGGTGGTGGAAAAATCACTTTCGACTATGGATTTCGCCACCATTAAAGTTATAGGAAGAGAGTGAAATTTCACGTAACACATTGTCATTCCACCTACTTACTTGGCCAGCTAAGTTACAAAACATTCACCATATGCATATATTATTTGTTCAGATTATATATATATATATATATATTTATATATATGAAAAATATTCATGTGCATCCATCCCTCACCATGCTACGGCGAGAAATAATATAGTAGGGTTAACTTTATAATATATCCGAATCATCCACACACATGGCACCCTTAAGTACACTAGACCTATTGAATTTTCATGATCGAGGGTCAAATCTTTTCCTTTAATATAAAGTCATTAAATTTGTGGACCACGGATGAAGGGGTTAGAGGCATGGGCTTGACCCCAAATTTGATATATGGTCTTATCCAATATGCCTTTTTTCATCCCCCACAAGTCTCATGATCAGTGGGTCACATTAAGTTTGTCCCTTACCATATGGTGAGGGAAGGATGCACAGGAATATCCCTATATATATATATTAGGGTTCTCCTAAGCTGAAGCTAACCTTATCCTAAGCTGGAATAACGCCGGTCCTACAAATCAAAGTTGATTATATCTATTTTTTGCATAACAGAACTGAAAAATCCATTTATAATTGGATTTATCGTGATTGTGGAGACGATTATCATATAAAAAACAACGATAATCGATTTTAATTTGTGAGACCAGCACTGTTTCAGCTAAGGATAAGGTAGACTTCAGCTTAAGAAAGCTGGCCCCACATATATATAGGAGATGCTCCTATGAGAGATATCTCTCACATTAAATGAGAGATTGGGTGGGGGCCCTCACATTTAAGTTGTTGGCATTGGATATAGATGTGAGGGCTCCCACTCCTATCTCTCATATAAGGTGAGAGATGTCTCTCATAAGAGCATTTTCATATATATATATATATATATATAGAGATAGAGTCCTAAAAGAGGCTTTCCTAAAATTGAAGAAACAAAGCTGAAAATCTATAAATGACCATCAAATGATTTTTCATCAATAGAAATGATTCAAAGAGAGATGGAAAATGAATGCACTGCAATCATGTAATAAATCAAATACTTCAAAAGTCAGTGCCTCATCTACATCTCCATTCTCCACTTTATATCATTCACTCCTTGCTTGTTTATTAATTGTTTTTTAAAAACTATTTTACTACCAACTACTAAAATTAGAACCCTTGCTCACAATCTGACCCTTTTATGGAGCAAACAGATCAGATTCAATTTAGTTCATCCGTTCAAGCTCCATTTTGTTCACCATAGACCTAACCCGTTTACAACCAACCTTAAATCGGTCTTCCTAAAAGGAGTCCTATAAATTATACATAATGATAGTGCAGGTCTGGTTAGGGGTGGCAATTATATATATATATATATATTTTTGTAATGCAGAGTTCTTAGTCCTTTTGATCAGAATAATTCTTACGGGCCCAGGAGAGAAAGCCAGATAAAATCTCCCTGTGACCCCAGTGTGGTAGTGTAGTTTCGAACACACACTCTTCTGGTGCAAACCGTTGTCTTAGGCCAACTGAGCTAATCCCAGGATTAATTAGGAGTGACAATTAACCCTCACCCAAACCATTAACCCCAACCTGAAATAATTTAGGTAGCGTTTGGTTCGCTGGAATGGTTGTACGCGGGAATGGAATGGAGATCGGAATGAGTCTGGAATGGAATGAGGCAGGAATAGGCATTTCCATTCCAGCGGTTGGTACGCTGAGGAATCAACCCACTTGATTCTTATTTCTGTATTTGGTATACTGGAATGAGTCCTGGATTGGAATAAAATTTACATAAGACTGACCAAAATACCCTTGTTATAATTTTATCTTTGGCTCAGTCAATGTATAGATTATAATATTATTAAATAGGTGGGGCCCACACAAGGTCTTCTATTTTATAATAATAA
The DNA here is from genome assembly GCA_012931725.1 of Litsea cubeba. NCBI lineage: Eukaryota > Viridiplantae > Streptophyta > Magnoliopsida > Laurales > Lauraceae > Litsea > Litsea cubeba. The sequence continues at coordinate 55,582,606 of CM022948.1, forward strand.
TATATAGATTATGTTATTATTATATAGGTGGGGCACACACAAGCTCTTCTATTTTATAATCTTATAATAATAATAATATATAGATCATATTATAATTATATAGGTGGGGCCCACACAAGTTCTTCTATTTTATAATATAATAATAATAATAATGTATATATTATATTATTATTATATAGATGGGGCCCACACAAGTTCTTCTATTTTATAATCTTATAAAAATAATAATAATGTATATATTATATTATTATTATATAAGTGGGGCCCACACAAGTTCTTCTATTTTATAATCTTATAATAATAATAATAATAATAAATATTATATTATATTATTATATAGGTGGGGCCCACACAAGTTCTTCTCTTTTATAATCTTATTATGATAATAATAATATATATATTATATTATTATTATATAGGTGGGGCCCACACAAGTTCTTTTATTTTATAATCTTATAATAATAATAATAATAATGTATATATTATATTATTATATAGGTGGGGCCCACACAAGCTCTTCTCTTTTATAATCTTATTATTATTATAATAATAATGTATAGATTATATTATTATTATTATATAGGTGGGGCCCACATAAGTTCTTCTCTTTTATAATCTTATAATAATTATTATAATAATAATAATGTATATATTATATTATTATTATATAGGTGGGGCCTACAGAAGTTCTTTATCTTTTATAATCTTATTATTTTAATAATAATGTATAGATGTGAAGGAGGGTCTTTTGGTCTAAAAAAAAAGTAGAAAGGAATGGAATGGCCATTCCTTCCCATCCCGGATGGAATGGCCATTCCTCTACATAAGGGAATGGGATTCCGGAGGTAATGGTCATTACGTCACTTTTTTGCGAACCAAACGCTGTAATGACCATTCCGTTGGAATGACCATTCCATTCCGACCTTCATTACAGCGAACCAAACGCTACCTTAGGGTTTGAGCTGACCTTTTATTACAATGTTGTACATGAGTTAGATGGACATGAGTCTATTCTTACTATTATACCTGTCATTTGACCTAAATCAAATTCAAAAAGAGCAATTGTACCATGACTATCACCTGAATCAACTTTGCAAATTAAGAGTTTAGATTGATCCTTTTCAACTTCCTGATTTCATTAAATTACATATTTTCAATTTGATTAAGGAATGGGTAGTAGGCAGTGCCTATGGGTTGATTGACATTTAGATGGATGCCACATGTTTGGTGGAGCTATGGGTCATGAATCGGTGGGGGAAAAGCTGAGAGATGCGATGGACGACCAAAGACATTGATGGCGGTGGTCCCAATGCGCTTTCTCTCTCCCTTCTCTCTCTTATCTATGTAAATGTCATACGTCAACAGAAAGGGACCTCCCTATTTCGTAGCCTACAGAAGCAGTTGAATAGGTAGCTGGTGTGGGACGCAGCTAGAGTCCTATAAATATAGCCCTACTAGTATAGTGAATAAATAAGGCAGACTAACATGGTAACATACAACACGGGACCAAGCTCAAACCATGCTCTCATCCCACAACTAGGGTTACTCAGTGGATTGACAACACATGTGACCTGGCCAAGTCCGGTTCGGATCCTCACTCTTCTCACGTATGTGGGCGATCCTTTAAAAATTCTAGGTGTGAACTTTCTCCTTCAAATTGTGTGCGCTTCAGAGGTACATAGTGTTGTAGGGTTGAGAGAGGCCAATTGTTCTCTTTTAACTTTTTCATTCTCTTTAAACAACCAGAGACATATGGATAGATATATTATGATCTTATACTTTTGTCCCCTTTTAACTTTTTTTTTCTCATTTTTATGCCCCTCTATCAGTCTTTTTTCCCTCTTAATAAAAAATGGACATTTTAAAACACGCTAGGGGATTTTAGTCTTTTACTCGTAAAAAAGATAACTCATCAACTCACCATTAAGGTATGTATTATTCTGTTGTTATTCTCCTTTTTTTTTTTCTTTTTCTTGCCCATTATTGAGCTTAGAATCATAATCCTCTCAAAGTTTGAATTCATAATCACTACAGCTTTACTTGAAAATCAAGATTGCATTAAATCTAATTTCATTCTTAAATAAGAAATTTCTGGTTGATATAAATAGAGGTGCTTAAAAACAAACTTATGCTAATTACATGTCAAATGTTCCATCAAGGTTAGCAGTTTTATTAAAGTTTAAGAAAGGATTTGGGCTCTAAATAATGAGCCAAAGATCTAGACTTTTTATGAACATCAAACACATATTATGATCTAGATAATTATTTAATTTAATTTTTAATTAAAATCCTGTGCTCAAGAGTAAAATGCTAAAATAATGCAATTTGCAATTCTTCTCTAGTCTTTTATACACATTTTTTTTATCATTGTTGGATATAAAGAGCAATCTAAATTTATTTTTTTAAATATTTTCGGAGTATAATGCAATAACTTGTCCATAACTTTTTGTACCTATTATGATGTAATAATGGTTTTGAGGTATAGTGTGATAATTTGTTTTCTCAAATTTCCGATATCCACATTGGCATATGGCAAAGTTATTCCATCATTTTATCATTTGAAGCAGCAAACCTAAAACCATTAAAAATTGTGAGCTAACCCATGTTCACCCATGTAAATCTAGAACTGGCTGCAACAATCACAAATAATCTTTGGGCAAATTTCAAAAAGTTGTAACATCATGCATTCATATACGACCCAAATTTTAGATCAATTGGAATATACTAACCATTAGATTGGGTAGCATGGATAAATTGTTTCAAATTCGGTAGGTGGTCATTTTGGAATACACTAACCATTAGATTGGGTAGCATGGATAAATTGTTTCAAATTCGGTAGGTGGTCATACTTTTGATTGGACTAGAATTCTATACTTACATGAGGAGAAAGCACATTTGATGGATAGTACAAGTTACCAAAAGATGGACCACATTGTGCATAAAGAGTAAATATATTAAAAAAACCATTTTTAATCAAAGCCATAAACTATGTTTTACTACAATCCAATTGTTAATGTTGATTCCTTTAGTGGTTTAGAGGAGCTAAAGCATGCCATCGTAGATAGGGTTAGCCCACCACTTAAATAGTTTAGATCCTGAGAACTGGGTGTAGTGGTACCACGCTGCAGATACATGATGCGAACTCATATATTGGGCTTCGATCAAGCTTGTGCATGATCGATATGATGGTAGGCCCAACTCCAATGGTAATGAAATTTTCCAAAAATACTAACATGTTGCCCAACACCAATACATGGGAAATTAATAAAGTAGTTTGGTTAATGCAGTCCATAGGCCAAAAGCATTCTCCAAAAATCCAAAAATGGCCCAAGAAGACAAGCATAGGCCCATTTCACTCGGAGGACCAATGACTTAATAATTTAATTATTTACATGTTAAATAAGGGCATAATGGTCATGTTACATGTCCACTTTCTTGCTTTTGAAAAGGTTATCCAGAGTATCACTTTGATTATAATTTGTTATTCATACAGAAAGATGTGCAAGTGTGTATATTTAGGAGCTTTAATAAGAAATTACAACCCCCTAATTAAGAGTTTAATGAGTAGTCTAATTAAAAGGTTTAATCCCTTATTGAAAACCAAGATTGTTTGGGTTGCTTCTCTTACAAAGGTTGTAATGTTCTTCAAAGAAATCAACCAATTAACATCTTTCTTCCAATATTGAGTAGATAATATGCAACCCCCTTAGCAGGCAACATCAATGCATGAAGACTCCATTGGCATGGACCCAAGATGTGTGAAGACTCCACATCAATCCACCCTCCATTATTGGTTTTCAGAGGTGGACCACTGTAATGGATAAATAGCTCATCCAAATCATAAGCTCACTATGGATGCAGCATAATATAGCCGGAAATTGCACAGCTAGAACCATCCTAATTTCTTACATCCATCTCCATCAAATTGGACTGTTAGAAACAGAACATTCAGAAGCTACGTGTGATGGATATTTTTTTACAAATAGGAGGAAAATACTCGGTAACTCTAGGACTATATTTTAGCACTGGTTATTTTGGGGCAGAAGAAAACCACATTACCATATCAGCAGCACAAGCTGTTACACCACAACCACCAATTTGGGGCAGAAGAAAAGCACGTAACCATAATATCAGCAGCTCAAGGTGTTACACCATAACATCCATTCAGCCAGCAATTCAGAATGCATTTCATTGAAACTTTTTCATCTTGGAAGCAGGTATTACATTGGCATCAACTCAAAATTTCACATCAACCCTTGTCCCTTTGCTCCAAGATTTAGGTATCCTTGGGAGCAGAACAATGTCATGTTAAAGAAGAGATCAAGCTAACCAAAAAAACTATTTCCTGAATGGCCCAGTTTCCCACTCTTAACACATTCTATTACGCCAAAAGCCAATCCAATGTTGATATTTCCACTTTTAACTGTCAGCTCCTGCACTGATACACTAAGCCACCACTGAAATCATCCCAATTCCAGAAGATGAATCTGAATATGTGAGGATGACTAACGTAACTCCATCGACTTGTCACCCATATCAATTAAGGGAAAAATATTGCTTAGCTTCGTAAGAATCAAAGCTAATTCATGGGTGAAACAGATGAGATGATGAGAAATCAACTTCCATGTGCAGCGACAATAGCAACATCGGGCTCCTTGTGGAACCTGCTCAAACTTGTAATAGCAAGTGCTTCAACAGAGAGTGATGCTCGACTTGATTTCAATATACGTACCACCACGAAATCACCTATCTTAGGATTTCGCTCTTCATTTTCACCAGCTGAATGCAGGCCGTCGCAATTTAGAATGGGGGTATTTAGAAATGCAACTGTGTGGGATATTTCTTAAGGTGCCGAGATTACATTAGTTTCGGCAATAGTCCCGGCTAATCATGTCTCAACCAAGGCCACGCGCATCAGGGTAACAATGATGATCATACTTAGTTTGGAATTTGAGTTGAAATTGTTGTCAACATGGCATGGAGATTTTAGTGGGCCAGCCCATTTGCAGCCTAGTTTTGCAAAGGCCCAATATTGTGGAAATGCAAAAGTCTTCATAAAGGCTCATCAGTGGAGCCCATAATTGTTGGGTTTGCACTTATGGAAAAGGATATTTGCATAGAAACTAGATCCAACATTTTAGGATCTTAGGTTTAAGATAAGAAGGTGGTGACATGACATGTATGTGTGAAGATTCTTTTTATTATTCTATTCAATAGAGAAGAAAAAGACGATTGTAAAAAGGGCTTGTTCTTTCATCACAGAGAGGAGAAAAAGCGTGAGGGCAAAACGTTGTTTTTCCATCACAGAGAGATAAAAAAAAAAAAAAAAACGTGGGGGTACACGGGTTTTTTTTTTTTTTTTGGATTCTTTGTTTGGGTGGAAGAAGCTAGAGGCGACAGTGGCCATTGCATCTCTCTCTGTCTCACTCGCCATCATCATTGCTGACGTGATTTGGTGGCTGGTTTTTATGGTGGCTGGGTTGTGATTTTTTAATGTGTTGAACTGGTTCCCATTTTATGATCTGATTTTTGAAGATGTTCTTCAGTATATGCTGATCCGTTCTTCATCTATGGTAAGGTCATCCTGCTTTCTACTTCATGTGGATTTATGTTTCTACTTGTAGTCTTCCTCAGATTATGTTGGTGCGGGCAAAGGGTGTGACTAGAAATTAGTGTTTGTGGTTGACAAGAGTTGCAGGGCAAATTTAATTGAGAACTAATCTCGGTGAAATTATCTACATGATTGATATTTTCTTTATACCTATGTGTGTTGCTGGAATTTTATTGTAAGGCACCTGTGTATGTCATAAATTCTTTATATCCTTGTAATCGTTCAAGTGGGTGCTTGAGCATAGGGGTTGGTGCTCTTATCCGTTGGTGCGGGCAAAGCTGTAAGGGGTTGGTGCTCCTAGCAGTTAGTGTTGCTAAAATAGTGGAAGTGCACTTTTTGTGCACCGTGGATGTAGCCTGGGGGTGAACCACGTAAAAACTTCTGTGTCGTGGTTGTGTGGTTGATTGTTTGCATATAAATTTTTAAGACACAGTGATTCACCCCCCCTCTCAGTGTTCGTGTGTGGTCAACAATTGGTATCAGAGCAAGGTCCCATTTACAAGCATAATCTGCTTTGGGTGATCTTGTTACAACCCACATGGCTTCAGGAGAAGGTTTCTCTTCTAATAAGGCTCTACTATTTGATGGGACAAATTACTCCTTTTGGAAAGTCAGGATGCAGACTTATCTTTCAGCATTGGGGTATGACATATGGGACTGTGTAAGAAAATGCTACAAAGGAAAAGAAGATCCTATTGATGTGGCTGAGAAGAAATTATTTGAGAATGATTTAAAGGCAAGGAATGCTCTGTTATGCGGCTTGTCAAATAGTGAACTTGTCAAAGTCATGAACTGCAAAACTGCGAAAGAGATATGGGATAAACTGAAAAGTGTTCATGAAGGAGATGAGAAGATCAAGGAGGCTAAACTCCAGACTCACTGATCACAATTTGAAATGCTCAAGATGAGTGAGGATGAGAACATTGACGCTTACATGCTTAGAGTTAATGAAGTTGTTAATCCTATCAGAGGGCTTGGTGAGGAGATTAAGGAACCATCAATTGTGAAGAAAATACCGAGGTCTCTTCCCCCCAGATTTGACTCAAAAGCATCAGCTATTGAGGAGGCCAAAGACTTAAATGTCTTTAATATGGATGGACTGCATGGATCTCTTACAGCATATGAGATGAGAATAGGCAAGACCAAACCCACTGAAAAGGAAGCAGCATTCAAAGCCCACAAAAAGAACAAACAGGTGGCACAGTCCGATGAAGATGACTCAGATGATGAATTGACTGCTAATTTTGTGCGAAAACTAAGGAAGGGAAAATAAAAATTCAAAGGAAAGCTCCCATTTAAATGCTTCAATTGTGGAGGTATTGGTCATTTTGCAGCCAAGTGTCCTGTTGCTAACATAGATGAAGATGACAGTGACTCCTACAAATCAAAGAAGGATTATTCTCGTAAGTCATATTTCAAGAAAGAAAAGTCAAAGAGTTATATTTCAAAAAGGACAGAAAGTTCTTCAGAAGATGGTTCAAAATGAGAATTCTGAAGAATCAAATGAGGTTCTGTTTATGGCAGTCCTAAAGGATGAAAAGGAATAAGAAAAATCTGAGAATGAGGAGATTGAGACTAAAATTAATTTGGAATAGGAGCTTATAGCAGCATTGGAGCAGTTGAGTACATAAAGAAAAAAAACAAAAACATCTCAAAGAAGATGACAAAAACTGAAGAAATAGTTGAGACACTCAATGTTGAAATAGAAGAAGGGAGGAAAATAAAAGAAGAACTAGAGTCACAAGTTATCATAAAGACAAAGGAGTACAGCAGAATGGAAGAGGAAATTACAGGTTTGAAAGCTCAAGTTGACAAGACTAATCAGAAACTGAAGGCATATGAAGGATCAATCAAGTTGAATGAAATTCTGAAAATCAGCGACCTTCACATATAAAGTTTGGTCTGGGTTTTGAGAAGGGTGAGTCTTTAACCAAATAAGATAGGTCACATGTTGAGAAGATTCAGAAAGTAATTGCTCAGCCTGCTCAATCTAAACCTGTGCAACAACAACAGCAACATGTAGCATCTATGGCGCGGCAATCTCAGCAAAGATTCATGACACCTTTACAAAGGCAACCATCATTTTACAGGTCTACTCCTTACTTTAATGGTCATTGTTTTAAGTGTAATACTTTTGGCCACAAAATAGCTACCTGTAAATTTAATGGAAGGCCTAGAAATTATGTTAGTAGGAACCCATTTGAAGCCCTGAGTATGAACCCCTTAGAATGCTACAATCACCACAACTTTGGGCATATAGCCAGGGACTGTATGTATGCATACCAATATCCTACTGACACCTTTCAAGATTACTATTATCATGCTAATGCTTTGAAACAAAAGCAAAATATTCACATGGCGCAACAGGTGCATTATGAAAAAGAATAACAAAATGGGAAGTATAAGAAAGTGTGGAAAAGAAAGGAGAGTCAGAAAAACAAAGCCGAATCTTTGATTGTTCAGACAGCTCTCAAAGCACAGAATGGGCCAACACCTTGCATACTTGATAGTGGCTGCTCAAATCATATATCAGGAGACAAGGACTGGTTCATGAATCTGGAACAGTATGATGGAGGCTCGGTAAAATTTGGAAATAATGATAGTGCCAAGATAGTTGAAAAAGGAGCAGGTCAACTGAATCATGGGAAGATAACTTCCAAAGAAGTTTTGTTTGTGAATGGGTTGAAGCACAGTCTTTTGAGTGTAAGTCAGATATGTGATCAAGGATATGAGGTGGTATTTAAAAAGCTGGGATTTAAGATAAGGAAGTCTAGCAATGGCAAAGTTGTAGCTGTTGGCTCAAGGACATCCGACAATCTCTACACACTATCTGAAACTGTCAAGGAAACATGCACTATTGGACAAGTTGATGAGAGCAGATTATGGCATAGAAGACTTGGACATATAAGCTTTGATAACCTATCAAAAATCCATTCCAAGAAGGCAGTAAGGGATATTCCTCATATAGGAAAGTCTTCAACTGTTGTTTGTGATGCATGTCAAAAAGGGAAACTCACTAGAACTTCTTTCAAGTCAAAAGAACATCACACCAGCAAGCCATTGGAGTTAATACATACTGATCTGTGTGGTCCTATGAGGACTCAAAGCATCAATGGTCATAAATACTTAATGTTATGTATTGATAATGTTTCTAAAACATAAAAATGAAGCTCTTGACATGTTCAAAGTTTTCAGAAAACAGGTTGAGAATCACATTGGAAGGAGAATCAAATGTTTAAGATTAGACAAAGGCGGTGAATTCACTTCTGAAGAATTTGAAGAGTATTGTCAGAAGCATGGCATTAGAGACAGTTCTCAGCAGCTCAGACACCTCAACAGAATAGTGTGGTAAAAAGAAAGAATAGAACTGTTCAGGAGATGGGAAGAACCATGTTAATCGAAAGCAAGCTCGCAGATAGGTATTGGAAAGAAGTAATTCAAACTGCTATTTACGTTCTAGACAGATGTATTCTCAGGCCTCATGAAGAGAAAACTCCGTATGAACTATGGTTTGGAAGGAAGGCAACTGTCAAACACTTTAAATTTTTTGGAAGTAAATGCTACCTCAAGAGAATTGAGCAGAACATGGGAAAGTTTGATGAAAAGGCAGATGAAGGCATCTTTCTGGGTTACTCAACTAGAAGCAGGGCCTACAGATGTTATAACAAAAGACTTAACAAAATAGTTGAAAGTATTGATGTCAAGTTTGATGAACAGGTTGAACAGCTAGAAACCAGTAACCAGGAACTTCCAGTATATGAGGATGGCAATGATGACATTGAACCTGTAGCACCATCTGATAATAGAAAGAAAGGAGAATCTGAGGATCATTCAAATAAGAAGGGAGAAAACAGCAGATGGCATGCATATCATGGCATCAAGGAAACTAACATTCTTGGTGATGCAAAGGCAGGAATTCAGACAAGAAGGATGATGACAAGTATGTACTCTCTCCTATCCAGCATTGAATCCAGGAATGTCATTGAAGCAAGCAAAGATGAAAGCTGGGTGAAAGCTATGAATGAGGAGTTAGATCAAATTGAGAAGCACCAGACATGGGAACTTGTACCAAGACCTGCAAACAAGAACATAATTGGTACCAAGTGGGTCTTTCTGAACAAGTTAAATGAAGAAGGAAAGGTGGTGAGAAATAAAGCAAGGTTGGTTTGCAAGGGTTATGCACAAGTTGAGGGGATCGACTTTGAAGAGACTTTTACACCGGTGGCAAGACTTGAAGCCATCCGTATGTTTCTTGCTTTGGCAGTATACAAAAAATTCAAGATATATCAAATGGATGTCAAGTCTGCATTTTTAAATGGCACTCTTGAAGAGGAGGTGTACATTGAGCAGCCGGATGGGTTTCAAATTGGTGATGATTTGAACATGGTGTGTAAGTTGAAAAAGGCTCTCTATGGCTTAAAGCAGACACCTAGGTCATGGTACTCTCAGTTGGACTCTTACCTACAGCAGCTTGGATACAAGAAAGGGGTAGTGGACAGCAATCTATACGTGAAGACAACAGAAGGAAATCAAGTAGTTGTAGTGGTATATGTGGATGATATCATCTTTGCTGGCAACCGAGATGAACAGTGTAAGGACTTTGCAGAGGGGATGAAAACTGAGTTTGAAATGTCTATGATAAGAGAGTTATCATTCTTTCTCGGACTACAGGTGAAATAGATGAAGGAAGGACTTTTCATGCCTCAGATCAAGTATGTGAAAGAGATGTTGAAGAAGTTCAACATGGAGGACAGTAAGCCTGTTAGCACTCACATGATAACTAGCTGTAAACTTAGTAAAGATGACAATTCCGACTCAGTTGATCATACTCTTTACCGCTCAATGATCAGGAGTCTACTTTACTTGACAGCTACTCGTCCAGACATTCTTCAGGCAGTTTGCATGGTTGCAAGGTTTCAAGCTGATCCCAGACAAACACATGTAACGGCAGTGTAAAGAATTTTCTGATATCTTCGAGGCACATTGGAATATGGACTGTGGTATCCTAAAGGAAAGGACTTCACTTTGATTCCGTATTTTGATGCTGACTGGGCTGGCTGTATTGATGACAGGAAAAGCACAAGTGGAGGAGCATTTCACTTAGGAGACAAACTTGTAGCATTGCACAGTAAAAAGCAAGAATCGGTCTCTCTGTCTACAGCTGAAGCAGAATATATTGTTGCATCTACTAGTTGTACTCAGGTATTGTGGATGCGACAGACGTTGAAAGATTTGGGGATCCACATTATAGAGCTTATTTCTATCATGTGTGACAACATAAGTGCTATCAACATTTCCAAAAATCCAGTGCAACATGCCAGGACAAAGCACATAGCCATTCGATACCATTTTCTGAAAGACAAAGTGACAGATGGTGAAGTCAGACTAGAGTATATCCCTACCTCAGAACAAGTTGCATATATTTTTACAAAGCCTCTACCAAAAGAAGTTTTTGAACATCTTTGGAAGAAATTAGGTGTTATTGAAGCTCCAAAGAAATAGGAGATCTTGTTCATAAGGGGAGCATGGCATTTTTTTTTTTGTCTCTTGCTCTATATGAGTGCCCTTTGTTATTGTTGTCAAAGGGGGAGAATGGTTGGTATCTTAAGGCACTGAAGCTACAGTTGAGAGGTGTTTGGTGTCAGGGGGAGTTCACTTGTTTTAAAAAAAAAATTGGTTGACAACAATTCCAAAGGGGGAGATTGTTGATCATACTTAGTTTGGAATTTGAGTTGAAATTGTTGTCAACATGGCATGGAGATTTTAGTGGGTCAGCCCATTTGCAGCCCAGTTTTGCAAAGGCCCAATATTATGGAAATGCAAAAGCCTTCATAAAGGCTCATCAGTAGGGCCCTCAATTGTTGGGTATGCACTTATGGAAAAGGATATTTGCATAGAAACTAGATCCAACTTTTTAGCATCTTAGGTTTAAGATAAGAAGGTGGTGACATGACATGTATGTGTGAAGAGTCTTTTTATTATTCTATTCAATAGAGAAGAAAAGGACGATTGTAAAAAGGGCTTGTTCTTTCATCACAGAGAGGAGAAAAAGCGTGAGGGCAAAAAGTTGTTTTTCCATCACAGAGAGATCAAAAAAAAAAAAAAAAAACGTGGGGGTACACGGTTTTTTTTTTTTTTGGATTCTTTGTTTGGGTGGAAGAAGCTAGAGGCGACAGTGGCCATTGCATCTCTCTCTGTCTCACTCGCCATCATCATTGCTGACGTGATTTGGTGGCTAGTTTTTATGGTGGCTGGGTTGTGATTTTTTAATGTGTTGAACTGGTTCCCATTTTATGATCTGATTTTTGAAGATGTTCTTCAGTATATGCTGATCCGTTCTTCATCTATGGTAAGGTCATCCTGCTTTCTACTTCATGTGGATTTATGTTTCTACTTATAGTCTTCCTCAGATTATGTTGGTGCGGGCAAAGGGTGTGACTAGAAATTAGTGTTTGTGGTTGACAAGAGTTGCAGGGCAAATTTAATTGAGAACTAATCTCGATGAAATTATCTACATGATTGATATTTTCTTTACACCTGTGTGTGTTGCTGGAATTTTATTGTAAGGCACCTGTGTGTGTCATAAATTCTTTATATCCTTGTAATCGTTCAAGTGGGTGCTTGAGTATAGGGGTTGGTGCTCTTGTCCGTTGGTGCGGGCAAAGCTGTAAGGGGTTGGTGCTCCTAGCAGTTGGTGTTGCTAAAATAGTGGAAGTGCACTTTTTGTGCACCGTGGATGTAGCCTGAGGGTGAACCACGTAAAAACTTCTGTGTCGTGGTTGTGTGGTTGATTGTTTGCATATAAATTTTTAAGACACACTGATTAACCCCCCTCTCAGTGTCCGTGTGGGGTCAACAAACAATACTGGGGCGCTATCCGACCTCGGACACGCCCGACCCTAGCACCAAATCCTAACTTCGGTCATTCCTGACCTCGACACAGTGCCTCCGCCTCGGTAACGCATCTCGGCAACAGAGCCAGCCTGCTAGCCGAGGTGGACATTGATAACTGTACCTTCACAAGTACCCAACCACGTCATGGGATGCGTGACAGGACAAGGGCAAGCGCAAGTGGGTCCGACAAAGACATCTTGGCCGCCCATCACTCCTGACAAGACGGCATCCAGCGACTACGTCCCATCAGGGTATGGCTCTAGGCCAGGCCCGATGGGACTAGGCCCAAAAGACAAGCAGGGTAAGGCCCGATTAGACCATCATTTAATGCAAGATGGGCTGATCAGACTGTCATTTAATGCATATTGGGCTAGCGTGACTGCATTCATCATGTATCCCACCATGCAAGACAGCCCATTCTCCTATAAATAGAGGAGTCCTCTCCATCCCAGGTAACACACGATCATATACTCAGAGCTATTACTTTGTCTCTGTTCTTCCTCATCTCCATCTTACTATTGAGTTCTCACACTGACTTAAGCATCGGAGAGCCTTATGCTGCCCACAGCCAGGGTCTTTGACTGTCTGTCTTCTCTTTCTCTTTCAGGTTCTCAGGCACTATAATCCTCATCAGAGCATCCTAACGAGGTCTTAATCCTCATTACCAAGTCCGTAACATTTAGGCACTTACAATTGGTGCCCTCTGTGGGAAGCGATTCAAACATCTTTCCTTACACCATGCCTCCGAGAGCCAAGAAAGGTGGGAAATCCTCAAAAGCTCTGCTATTGTTGCTGTTGACAACAAAAAAAGTCACGTTGCCTCCTCAACATCTAGAAAGCTACTTGAAGTCACAGCCTGCCATAAATAGGCAATGCTACTTCAAAAAATCAAATATTGTCAGAATCAAACAAAAACTGCAAGATCCTTCAAGACAGCCAAAAGAGGAGTACATAAGAAGTTTCGGGCCATTTCAAAATCATTTTGCCTAACTTCGCTTCTCCGATAGTTGAACAGGAGCTCCAGGCGACGACAGCATCGAAGACACCAATTCTTCGACCAGGGCCCATGGATAGTCTCAAAATACATCCAAAAGGCTCCACATCAAGTTCCGAGTCAAACCGACAACGTTTGACCCTCCATCAACCTTCGAATAGCTAAATTAAGCCTCTCAGCGACGAGAACCACCGAAGCCATCACTCATCAGACAGAGCACATGGCTGGCTTCACGATGCTTACAAAAGGCTATACGTCAAATTTCAGGTAATTTTGACAACATTTGACCATACTTTGACTCTCGGAAGCCAAATTAGGCCTCTCGGCGGGGAAGCTCCCCGGGAGCATGGTTTTCAAGACAAAGCCGATGGATCATCTCAAAATTACTCCAATAGGTTCTCTATCAAATTTCAGGTCAATCGGATATCGGTTGACCGCACATCAAGGCGTGACATCTTCTTCGCGATAAAATCAAGTCTACTGGCGGCAAGACCCCATATGGCTTCAAAACTCAAAGAAAAGCCTTTGGTTGGTCTTATTTATTGCTCTGCAAACTTCACCTCAAATTTCAGGACATTTCGACATCGTTTGACCCAGTTTCAGCTTCGATGGAAAATTGGCAGCTCTACGCTACAAAGTTTTCTACTTTCCTGGAAAATTGGAAATTTTGCACTCCAAAATGTAAGGATTCTCATCAAGTTTTATACAAGGAGATCAGGCCAACAAATGTGCAAAAACATCAAGAAAAGTATAGAAGAAAAAAGAATCGGCAAAGACCTCGAAATGGCCGCGAACGGGACCAAAAGGGGAAAAATCCCCCAGGCCAGGGTTGCTGGCAACCCTAGCCCATGGTCGCCGGCAACCCTAGCCCATGGTCACCGGCAACCATGGAGCCCAGAATGTCGGGTTCGCCTAGAAAGCCTCGTTTTTCATCATTTTTCATGTTTCGAAGTTTCCAACTTCTGTGATTTTCTAAAATTCATACTTTTGAGGTACTAAATCCTTCGACATTCGTCAAAAGCATAGGTCCGTCTGCAAGAGTATCAAAGTCAATATTGATCACCAACCGGTCAACCAAAAAGTGTGCTTTCTACCCGACCGATCGAGAAATCGACAAGACAGATGACACCGACCCGCTGTTGGCAATCAATACCTGAAGTTACATGGTCATCCGATGTCGATCTACATGAAGATCCATCGATGATCATCGCCAGAAGAATCCCAAAAGACGCGGTACAGCCCGCGACTCTTCAAATGCTCGGCGACCACTTAATGAGATTAATTGACTAGCTTTATTACAGTCATTAATTCATTTCTTTGGACGGCCCACTCAGAAGCAAGCATCCAGAAGTTACAAGTCAATTGATTCATGACATTTAAACCCATGAAACTCCTCCCATCATGGCAATTAAAGGCGATTAAATGCCATCAATCTCCACCGGCCAATCAAAAGCCAAGAAAAAGGAGTTACGAAATAAAGGAATTAAACCATGTAACTCCTCCCATTATGCGGCTTAATGACAATTAAAGCCCATAAACTCTCCTAAATGGCTACCAAAGGCCTATAAATAGGAGAGCATTCCAAAGAATTCCAGATCGGAAAACACTTTCACAGATCCCAGATCGAAAAAAAGCACAGAAAATCCAGAGAAAGAAAGAGAGAAAACTTTGCGAAGTTCAGCACCGGCCACCGCTACAAGGTGAAAAAAGTCCTTTGGGGGGCACCTCCAAGGTCCTTGCCTTCTCCTTCTGCATCCAATGGCTTAGACGTGGCTTTTCAACCCGTCTACTTAGCTTTTTATTGGACATAGGACCTCCTATTGGTCTTTGTCCTCTAAAAAACTGAGGTTATAGCCAAGCCAAGCGAATCAAGAGCATCATCTGTTCTCATCTGCATGGATGATGGCAAAGTCCACACATGGCTTGCGATTGTCAATCTGAACGAGTCCCCCACAATCTCCTTAGAAGTTAGATCATCATTTTCTTGCTTTTCATTGTATTTTGTATTCTTTCAAAAGAGACAAAAACCACAACTCTTGTCTTTCATTATTGATAAGAATTGTAAATCGGCTATAAATGCCAAAAATCGGCTATAAATGCAAAAA
Source organism: Litsea cubeba (assembly GCA_012931725.1). Lineage (NCBI taxonomy): Eukaryota > Viridiplantae > Streptophyta > Magnoliopsida > Laurales > Lauraceae > Litsea > Litsea cubeba. The sequence continues at coordinate 55,598,210 of CM022948.1, forward strand.
AAAATCGCCTTTCACAACAAATCAAGAAAATGTCTCTTTTATTAAATATATGTGCAATGGAAAACTTGAAAGAAGTTGATTTCCTTTTTACTTGTGAAGGTCGATCTCCGGATCACCACTTGCAACTCCAAGTAAAACAGAAAAACTGGTACACCCACACAAAAAAGATGTTGATACCCGCTTCTGCCCCCCGGGCGCAAAAGGGTCGGACAAACGGACTCCCACGTCCGCCGACCTCAGTAGCACAGAGTAGAATGGCACAGTCCATCAGTTGCCCGCCCCCATCCACTACCAAAGGAGATTCGAAGACATGGGAAGTGTTCGCACCATCTCAGCCTCACCTTCAAGGGAGGTGACGGCACCCCCCAGACGAGTAAACCATCTGTCAAAGCGCCAACATGAACCGGGCTGCTCTCGGTAGAATATTCCTTTTCAAGAGCTTCCCCGAAAAGATAAAGGCCCGATGGCGGATGGATCACATCGATCCAACCACCAAGGTGATGGCAACGACAGTGGAAACCCATACCTTGAGGAGATCACGGCTCAAAACCTTGCTCTCCAAAAGAAAGACCAGCTGATTCTTCAACTTCAGGAGCAGCTCGAGAAGAGGGCAGGAGCCATGGCGCCACCTTCCAAACAGAGACGAGCTCCCTCAGCAGAGCAGGACCTGAGGGACACCCTGAATTAAAAGAGGCACGACCGAGCTCAAGACGAGGGCTCAAGCAACAGCCACTCCAAGAGAAGGCCGAGTTAATTGCTAGAAGACAGAGATGACTTCAAAGAATGGCTCGACCAGCACGTCAAGCAGACGCTCCATTGTAACATGGAGGTCATCGGTTTTCCCCGGACTCGACTAGACACTTACGATTCCGAAGATCTCGGTGCGTCACCATTTTCTCGGGAAATCAGGGACTTCCCTCTCCCTGAGAAGTTCAGCGTCCCGAGGTTCGTCCTCTACGATGGAGCCTCGGACCCGGCAGCGCATCTACGACATTTCATTCAGAGGACGTCGATTTAAGAAGACATCGGTCACCTGAGCTGTAGAGTCTTTTCTTCCAGCTTGGGAGACCTCCCCCTAAAATGGTTTTGCGCACTCCTAGAGGGGTCAGTTTCGAGCTAGCGGTAGCTCCAGAGCTCTTTCCTGGAGAAGTTTCAGGCACATAGAACCATCCCAAATACGGATGCCGACATCATGGCCCTCAGAATGAGGCAGAACGAGAATATCACTAAGTTCGCCAAAAGGTTTTGGATGATCTACAGTCAGGTTGAGAACGCCAAGGAGGAGGTAGCGTTCACATCCTTCCAACAAGCACTGCTACCAGGCAGTGAGCTCCGGAAATACTTGGTCTGGAATCCTGTGACTTCGATGAAAGCGCTGATGGCCAGGGTCAACCGGTTCATTGAGCAAGAGGAAGACGACGCCTGAGCTCGGGACAATCTCGCCTTCTGGCGCGAAGATCGGACATCCAGCAAGAAAGAGAAAAAGTCGTCTCGACCAGAAGGAGCAGACCGAAACTAGGCTCCCACGAGGTCGGCTGTAGTGTTGTTCCCCAGCTTGGGAGGCGGCAAGAAGTTCATGCCCGCTCATCGAACCAAAGGAGGGGAACCAACTGCCACCGCCTTCCAAGCTGTCAACACTATCTTCAAGGAGCCGATCTATAGACTCCTTAACAAGATCAAAGCACAATCGTACTTCAGCTGGCCACAACCCATGTGAGGTGATCCTAACACCCGCGACCAGAGTAAGTTCTGTACTTTCCAGAAACATGGGTACAGAACCGAGAACTGTACGTCCCTCAAGTCATATCTTGAAAAGCTCGTAAAGGACGGGCACTTGAAGGAATACATAAAGGAAGGGGAAAATGTGAACAACAGCCGAACTCAGCGCCAAGATGATAAAGGCCAAGAGAGCGATGAGTCGGAAAAGATCATCAACGTCATTCACCTGGCTCCCGCCCCTAAGCGGAGTAACCAGGCCCATGCCGAGGCCAGGAGGGCTTCACACGGCAAACAAGTGATGACGGCCGAGCTTGGACCGGTTTCCAAGAAAGCTCAGAAGGAGTGACCTAAGATCTGGTTCTCAGAAAAGGACCTGGATGATGTCTAGCTCCCCCATAACGATCCACTGATCGTCACTCTGAAGCTGAAGAACTGCCAAGTACAAAGGATCCTCGTCGACTCCAGCAGCTCATCCGAGATCCTCTACTTTGACTGCTTCAAGAGAATGGGTCTCAGAGAGGAGGATTTGCAGAAGGCGCGAACTCCACCGGTTGGTTTCAGCGTCAAACCTGTGTACCCCAAGGGAAAGGTCTCCCTCAGAGTCTAAGTGGCAAGCGCCTGCAAGACGGCCGATTTCCTTGTGGTGGACGCACCGTCCCCCTAAATGCAATAATGGGGAGGACTTGACTGCACGACATGGAAGCAATCCCTTCCACTCACCACCAAAAGCTCAAATTCCCACTGAAAAACAAGGGCGACCACCAGATGGCCAAGCAATGTCTGATGGCCGTGGTGCCCGGCGATGAGGAGCCGATGCAAGTGCACATGACCGAGCTGGAAGCAGAGCTGGACAAGGTCGGCCGAGACCCCAAACAAAACAGCGTCGAAGACTTGACCGAAATCAGGATCAATCTTATCGATCCCGAGAGATATTTCTTGCTCGGGAGTTAGCTTGCTGAGCTAGAAAAGGCCGAGCTTCTTGACGTTTTGTTACAAAACAAGGAAGTCTTCGCTTGGACTCCCTACAAGATGCCAGGCATCGATCTCGAGGTCATGTGCCATAAGCTCAACGTGGATCCCAAGCACAAACCTGCAGGCCAGAAAGCTCGCAGAACAGGGGTGCCGTAGGCCGAAGCCGTAATCGAAGAGGTCAAAAAGCTATTGGAGGCCAGAGCAATTAGAGAAGTCCAATATCCAGACTGGTTAGCAAACAAGGTAGTAGTGAAGAAGAAGACTGGAAAATGGAGAGTTCGCGTTGACTTCACCGACCTCAACAAGGCATGTTCCAAAGACAGCCTCTCGTTGTCGAAGATCGACCAGATGATCGACGCCACTGCTGGCCATGATAGGATGAGTTTCCTCGATGCCTATCGAGGTTACCATCAGATACCGATGTACGGGCCTGATGAAGAGAAGACTGCGTTTATAACTCCCAGAAGCACCTACTGCTACAAAGTGATGCCCTTTAGGTTGAAAAATGCAGGGGCGACCTACCAGAGGTTGGTCACAAGAATGTTCCAGGCTCTGCTCGGCAAAATGGTAGAAGTCTACATTGACGTCATGGTCGTCAAATTTGAAAGGTCACAAGACTACTTAGAGGACCTGCGTCAGGTGTTTGACATCCTGAAGAGGTTTCGACTCAAGCGGAACGCCTCTAAATGTGCATTTGGAGTTGGCTCCGGCAAATTCCTTGGAAGCTTGGTCACCAGAAGAGGAATCGAAGCCAATCCAGATCAGATCTCAACGATCCTTGGAATGCAGAGTCCAGCAACGGCGAAGCACGTCTAGAAGCTCACTGGCACAGATGCCGCGCTTAACCGCTTCATCAGCCGATCTTCAGACAAATGCAGACCTTTCTTTCAGCTCCTACAGAAAAATTTAAAGTTTCAATGGACTCCAGAGTGCGACCAAGCCTTGCAGGAGCTGAAGGCTTACTTAACCTCTCCCCTCCTGCTCTTGACTCCAACACGGGGGGAGGTGTTTTATTTTTACCTGGCGGTCTCGGATCATGCAATGAGCTCGGTCCTCGTCAGAGAGGAAGACAAGCAGCAGAAGCCTATCTACTACACGAGCAAGATTCTTCTTGATGCCGAGACCAGATACCTTCCAATGGAAAAACTTGCTTTGGCACTCGCCAGTGCTTCCCGCAAACTCTCCCACTACTTCCAAACATACACCATAGTGGTCGTGACAGAGCATCAACTTAAGTCCCTTTTCAAAAAGGCAGAGTTCTCTGGAAGGATATCAAAATGGGCTGTCGAACTGGGGCAGTATGACATCCAATATCAACCTAGAACGGCGATCAGAGCCCAAGTTTTAGCTGACTTCATAGTGGAGCTCATCTCTCCTAGTTCGGCACCGAGCCACCTCAACACCGAACTGGGGGGCAAACGGAGTGAGCTCGAAGTCTCTGAGACCAACACCAAAAATGAATAGTCTTGGAAGCAGTTCCTCGAGTCAACCTGGAAGGTCTTCGTCAACGGATCCTCAACTTTAAAGAGGATCGGCGCTGGTGTAGTCCTCCAATCTCCAGAAGGACTGGTCATCGAACAAGCTCTGATACTTGATTTCAAAGCATCCAACAACGAAGCGGAATATGAAGCACTGATTGCAGGACTCAACGTGCTAAAATCCTGGGGGCACAACAGTTAGTGGTCTTCAGTGACTCACAGCTGGTGACGACTGACGAGCTAGCTAAGCGGAGACTACGAAGCTCGCGACGAAAGGATGGCAGCCTATCTAACTCTTGCTAAAAATCTCCTCGATCAGTTCGACAAAGTTGAAGTCAAGCGAGTCGGCAGAGAGTCCAATTCCTATGCTGACGCTCTCGCCAGCCTAGCCTCCATCGTTGAAGCCGGGAGAAAAAGAATCATGGAAGTAGGATCATTGGAAAAGCCAAGCATAGAACTTCACCCACCTCGGCAAATCCTATGTCTTGATCTCGGTCCGAGCTGAATGGACCCTGTCATTTCATACCTCAAGGACGACCAACTTCCCGAAGACAGGAATAAAGCTCACAAGATTAGGATGAAAGCAGCCCAATTTTGGTTGAGTCCAGAAGGTAAGCTCTATAGGAAGTCCTTCACCGGCCCCTACCTTCAATGCGTTCATCCAAACCAGGTAAAAGACTTTCTCTATGAAATTCATGAAGGCATCTGCGGCAGCCACATCGATGGACGATCACTAGCATATCGGGCTATCAACCAGGGTTACTGGCGGCCATACATGCAGAAAGATGCCCAGCTGTATGCCAGGAAGTGCAAAAAGTGCCAGAAGTTCTCACACTCCCTCCACCAGCCCACACAAGTCTTGAGCCCACTCTCCAGTCCATGGCCCTTCGCCCAATGGGGACTAGACATTGTGGGACCTCTCCACCGAGCTCCAGGGAATAAGTGGTGGCTGATAGCAGCCACCGACTATTTCACTAACTGGGTAGAAGCAAAACCACTATTTCCCATCACCGAGCACGACTCTAAAAACTTCGTATGGAAGAACATCATAAGGTTCGGCATCCCACGAGCTCTGGTCTCGGATAACGGGACCCAGTTCGACTCCACCCTCTTCAGAAACTTCTACCAGGAGCTCGGCATCAGAAATCATTACTTCACGCCAGCCTATCCCCAAAGCAACGGTCAAGCCGAAATTCCCAACAAGGTGGTGCCGATGGACTCAAGAAGAGGCTCGACCGAGTAAAAGGAAGATGGGTGGAAGAACTCCCGAGTGTCCTATGGGCATATAGGACCACTCCAAGGCACTCCACTTCGGCAACGCCTTTCTCTCTAGCCTATGGAATGGAAGCTGTGATTCCACTTGAGGTCGGCCTCCCGACCTTGAGATTGAAACTCTTCGACCAGGGCCGAAACGAAAAAAACCTGACTCGAGAACTAGACCTAGCCAAAGAACGCAGAGAAGCGGCAGCCATCCACCTGGCCGCCTATCAGCAAAATTTGGCTAAGGGCTATAACCAAAGAGTCAGAGAGAAAAGATTTTCAGTTGGAGAACTCGTCTTGAAGAAGACGCTCCCTGCGGACAGGGATCCAAACCAAGGCAAGCTGGCACCGAACTGGCACGGACCATTCAAGGTGATCTCGGTTGCAGGGCAGTCAGCATACAGACTTGAGGACATGGACGACAAATAGTTGCTACGGCCATGGAATGCAACGCACCTCAAGAAATTCTATTTCTGAAATGTAATCGACTTTCGAAGATCAATAAAAAGCATCCTTTGTTCTTTGTCATTCTCGATTCTCAAACATAGAGACTACACGAGCTCCGATCAGAATACCAGTTCGGCATGTCTCAGATCTAGCAGCTCTGCAAGAGTGCTAACTAGACCACCCCGGCTCTGATAGAAGTACCAGTCGGGCATGTCCCCATCTCAGCCTCATGCTGGTTACGACCTCATGCTGGTCTCGGCCATATGGCATCTCGGTAGCAGTATCAGATCGCCGGCTAACGCGACTACACCTCTGGTGACGAGCCAGCTGGTCATGTCTCAGTATAATTGTGCCCGTGCTGAGACTAGCAAAAGCAGCACCGAGCCAGTTCGACCATACGCGCATCTTGGTCATAGTACCGGATCGATGGCCGACATGAATCCACCTTTGGTAACGAGCCGGTTGGTCATGTCTCGATTTAGTGAAGCTCGTGTTGAGACTAGCAAAAGCAGCAACGAGCCTGTTCGGCCATACACGCATCTCGGTAAAAGAACCAGATCGCTGGCCAGAAAGACCACCTCTGGCGACGAGCCAGTTGGTCGCGTCTCGATTTAATGAAACTCGTGCTGAGACAAGCAAAGGCAACACCAAGCCTGTTCGACCATACGCGCATCTAGGTAAAAGTACCAGATCGTTGGCAAAAAAGACTACACCTTTGGTAACGAGCAAGTTGGTCATGTCTCGATTTAATAAAGCTTGTGCTGAGACTAGCAAAAGAAGCACCGAGCCTGTTCGGCCATACGCGCATCTCGGTAAAAAAACCAGATCGCTGGCCAGAAAGACCACATCTGGTGACGAGCCAGCTGGTCGCCTCTCGATTTAATGAAACTCGTGCTGAGACTAGCAAAAACAGCACCAAGACAATTCGGCCATAGCGCATCTCGGTAATTGTACCAGGACGCATGCCGACAAGATCGCAAGAGCTCCGGTTAGAGCACCAGCTCGGCGCGCAGCAATCTCTTGATCGACGACAGGTCGATGGGTAGAGATGACCAGGACTAGCCTAAAGGCAGCTCCGCATCTGCCTACCAAACTGATACAAAGCATTAGGAGGATGCCGGGGCACCATTAAAGGATAAGACGCAGCATCATCCCCTTCATCCAATCTGCTCCTGTCCGAGCTCGGGAAGTGTACCAAGCTACGCTACGGGCAAATTTGAGTTTCTAGCGCATAAAAAGTTGGGCTGGCTAAGCCAAGCTCAAATGCTCGCACAAATGCATGAAAGCAGACATACGCAAAAAGGGGAAATAGTCTAGAGAAAGTATCGATTGTATTACCAAGTTGTCTTTCATTACAAATGGAGGAATACAATTGAAAAACAAAAGATACATCAAAAATCTATTTCATGAAGACGCAGGATCGGGGTTAGAAGGAGTAGCAGTCGCATTAATGTTGATCTCGGCCTGATTGGTAACGAGTGCATCAGCAGGAGCCTCACCAGCAGGGGCCTCGCCAGCAGGGACAACAATAGTAGGGGCAGAGCTCGACGCCGAAGTTGGGAACTTAGGCGGATCCTTGAAGGACGGATGGTCCTCCGAGACCCTTGCCGCTTTCAGAGTAGCACACCATCCCTTTACCCAGGCTTTATCCCTCACGACATTGATCTGGCCTTATAGTGAGTTGCTACCTGCGCCTTTGTGTCCTCAAAGACAGCATCGCACTCCGACTCAAGCTTAGCCTCGGCCTCGTCTGCCCTCATGGTTTCGGCCGGAAGTTTAACTTCGAGGTCACCCTTTAGCTTCTCTATGGAGGCCTCGAGTTCGGCCACCTTTTTCTTTTCGGCCTCGGCCTCACCTCTGGCCTGTTCAAGCCTCGCCTTAAATTCGTCCTCAACTTTCGCCAGCTTCTGAACGACGACATCTAGAGCATCCTGGCGAGCCTTCTTCTCCGCTTCCAGTTCGGCGATCACAAGACTGTGCTTATTAAGCCTGTCCGCTACAACCAGAGACTTCTGCACCATCTGTCAAAGAAACAAGGCATTCAAAGAATAATCAGAATAATCGCCGAAGCTAAAACACTTGGCAAAAGTTTCATAGCTCAAATGAACTCACCGCGAAGCACAACAGCAGCAGCGACAGTATCAACTTCGGGTCACTGTAACCCTCTAGCTGAGACATATCTTGGGGCAGGACGCAAGCTCGCCCGAGTGCCTCGAGAACGAGGGGATCGACGTCCTTTCGGAGGACGCGATCTTCCCTCATCATCGGTCTTCCCGTTCGAGCAAGAAGCTCGGCTTCCAAGGACTTGGCCTGGCAGATGGCGTCGCTGCAGCCGAGCTGGAACCCCCTTGGCCTTGTACCTTTTCTTCGACTGACCTTCTTTCCGCCTGGCCTCGGCTGGGGGCGACCGAGCCTCCGGTCTTGTAGGTTGGATGGGGATGGGCTTAGAGATAGGAGCCTCGGCTGCGGCAGCAGGAGGAACCATCGAGTACCCGGGGGGAAGGATCTCGACGACATTTGGATTTGAAGACGCTGGGGAGGTTTAAGTATCGTCATCACCAAGCGCTAGAGTCTCGATGTCCTCGAACGACAGACACCTAGCATGCAGCATCTCCAAGCTCGGCAAAGGAGACCGACTTGCATGACGTGACTTCTTCCTCCTTAAAGGGGTCTCACGTAACCCTAGCTCGGGTGTAGAAGCCTCAGTGCTGGATACTGCCCTACGATCGGCATTGACTGCAACCCGCGAGGGCCCTTCCGTTTTAGCCCTGGCTCTGGAAGCAGCCTGTTCTCTTCTGATCTCGGGCTCGGCTCTTTCCAGACTTCCTTCTCGGGACAGCTTAGTTGTCCCCTTAATGTAGCCTCGGTACCTCGGCTTGTACCCCAGAAGCGACCAAGCCGCTCTACCCTCGTGACCGTTGTACCTTTTGACTTTCCGGAGCTAGACTTCGTTCCTCTCCTAAATGTGCTGAGCAGCCTGTCTCTTATCCTTAGCAGCTACACAACAAATAAAGACAACAGTTCGGCAAGACAGAAAAGAAAAAGGCATATGAAATAAAAAAAAAGAGATGGTATTTACTTGGAGCAGTCCCGAAATGGCGGGGAATCCTGTAAGCTCTGTTCATTTCGGTCACGCCGAACTCCCAGTTACCTGAGACGTACGGGAGATCGTCCCCAGCATACTTATTCGAGTCTTCCAGGTACTGGACAAAGCCTTCTTGGTGCGGCTTAACCCGGAGATAATAGGCATATTCGGACTTGCACAAGTCGTAGACATCCTCGATGTCATGGACGCCGAGGTCGATACTCAGAATGTCATTGAGTTTGGCTGTGCCCATTATGATTTTAAAGACATTGGGCATCAGCTGGCAAGGACAGAGCGACCACTTACTAAGACAAATCCTCAGGAGGGGGTGAAGGGGAAACACACTCCGCCTTCGATCACGGCCACTAGTGGAAAAGGCATCCAACCGTCTGAAAAATCACGGTGGATGTAGCCAACGGGATTGACCGGCCTGACATGGACATCGACAGGGATTTTATACACTCTCTTAAAATCCTCAATCGCCGCCGCGTTCTCTAACCAATGGCTATAAATGCCCATTTCTACCAAGACAGAGACTAGAAGAAGAAGAACCCCTAAAGAAAACCCTAAACCCCATAAACGAGTAGAGGAGGAAGAACTTACGAAGACGATGAGCGAAAATGAGATTCGAACCGGCAGAGGCTTAATCTCAGCAGCACTTCTCTTCAGGCGAACTCTTTCCTACAGAACTCTTTTCTTTTCCAGCGAAAAGCAGAAATGGGGAAGAAGGGAACCCTAACCTCCCATATTTATAAAGAGAGAAAAGGCGCCCTTCTCAAAATTTTCATGACGCACGTGCCGGACGACCCCTGGGGCACCGTACGCGTCACTTCAATCACTAGATGCATACCTGATAAGCGGCGCACGCCTCTTCGAAGCGACTGGGTAACCAACCAGATGATGACACGTAGTGCCGTCGGTATGTCTCCTACATCAATTAGAGAACATCATTTATTACCTCGGGCAGACGCAACGACTCCGGATGGAGACTGAACGTCAGCAGCCGAAACCGAGAAGAAAACCACTCCAAAAGATTCTCCCATCTTATAGCTCCCGACCTTAAAGAATTGGGGAACTCCATGAAGTCAGAAGCTAGGGGCAATTGTGTGGGACATTTCCTAAGGTGCCGAGATTACATTAGTTTCGGCAATAGTCCCGACTAATCATGTCTCAACCAAGGCCACGCGCATCACGGTAGCAGTACTGGGGCGCTATCCGACCTCGGACACGCCCGACCCCAGCACCAAGTCCTAACTTCGGTCATTCCTGACCTCGGCACGGTGCCTCTGCCTCGGTCACGCATCTCTGCAACAGAGCCAGCTTGTTAGCCGAGGTGGACACTGATAACTGTACCTTCACAAGTACCCAACCACGTCATGGGATGCGTGACAGGACAAGGACAAGCGCAAGTGGGTCTAACAAAGCCATCTTAGCCACCCATCACTCCTGACAGGACGGCATCCAGCGGCTACGTCCCATCAGGGTATGGCTCTAGGCCGGCCTGATGGGACTAGGCCCAAAAGATAACCGAGGTAAGGCCCGATTAGATCAGCATTTAATGCAAGATGGGCTGATCGGACTGTCATTTAATGCATAATGGGCTAGCGTGACTGCATTCATCATGAATCCCACCATGCAAGACGACTCATTCTCCTATAAATAGAGGAGTCCTCTCCATCCCAGGTAACACACGATCATATACTCAGAGCTGTTACCCTGTCTCTGTTCTTCCTCATCTCCATCCTACTGTTGGGTTCTTACACTGATTTAATCATCGAAGAGCCTTGTGCTGCCCACAGCCATGGTCTTTGACTGTTCGTCTTCTCCTTCTCTTTCAGGTTCTCAGGCACTCTAATCCTGATCAGAACATCCTAATGAGGTCCTAATCCTGATTACCAAGTCGGTAACATTTAGGCACTTACACCAACCCTATGGCCTCGATCACTCTTGTCAATCAGCTCAATTTCTGGAGCTCTCTTATTGGGACCTTCAACTAGTACAAGTTGGATGGTTCCAATTTGAGCATGAAAACACCGACCTGTACTTTCACGGAATGCGTTAATGAGCTCAGTCAACCTCGTCTGGTTCACTTTGTCAGGAACATCATCCAAATAGTTTCTGTGGGCATGAGTCTTTTCCCTCATACTATATGCAAACATGTATGCCATGTCATAACCAACAGCCCTTACAAGGCTGGTGTCAGCAACTCAGCATGCTCTTCCTCAGTTTCTCCACAAAAACCTGTATCATATTAAAAAAATTAATTCTTAGTCAAAACATAAAATATAAAAATAAGCATCTAAAGCACAAAAGGTTTAGATGCTTCAATCTATTTAGTATAAAAACTGACCCTACTTGGCCAAAACCTAATGAAGTCAATGAAATAAGCGTACAGTAATAAAACACAAAAGATAGCATGAGAAATTTGTAGCTCTTCCTATTAAAGAAAATAAAAAATATACTTAGGGATTCGGATGAGAAGAGTGACAACTACGTAATATCTACAGGCCTTTTTAGATAGATAGATATCTAGATGGATAGACTATGGATTCCAAGAAAGGGGAAGGACTCGCCACACAAATTTTACACAAAAACGAAAAGTACAGGCATGATATAATAGATGCCTTGTCCTTTTGAAAGAAGTCAGCATCTATGCATACATCCATCCATCTAAATAGATGTGCAGAGTGAGGCTCTTTAATCAGTTCTTGTGAATTGTTGACTGGTGAATTTTCAGGAAGCATCTGTTACGTTTATGGGTTTTGGGTTTTGGGTTTTGGCTCGTTTTGTAGGCCCAATGCATTTGTATTAGGGTTGAGGGGTAATTTAGTATTTATCTAAAAACTATATATTATCTCTTTTGGTTGTAACCCTAGTGTGGGGGAAAATCTAAGAAGAAGACGAGCTTTGTCCGTGGACGTAGGTGTGAAAACACCGAACCACGTAAAACTTTGTTATCTTTCTGTGTGGTTTGCATTGTTTGCGTGTTGATCGCACGCTTCCGCACATACGATCACAACAAATTGATATCAGAGCCTTGTTGTGGTACGCCATCAACGACGGAGATCTGGTTGGATTTAGCAGACAGTGAAGTCGATCTCAAGAACCTCTCGCAGAAGTGGACCTCGCCAGATCGGTGAGATCAAGGTGGGCCGCACAGATTGTGTGGTTTTGGCTGTCGCTGCGCAGAGGAGAACTGCCGCCGCCGCCCATCATCAGCATCACCGGACTTGAAGGAGAAACGAACCCAGTTTCGTTCGCAGATCAGAGATCGGACCGAAACAGATCGGTTTGAATCTGTTGCAGCGACACAGAAGGAGCAGATCACTAGAGGTGGGCCACGCAGACGATCTCTCTGAATCGGGCATCGATCGCTGCAGCCGTCGCCGGAGTTCCGTCGCCGGTTTTCGCCGCCGCCGTCGTCTCGCCACTCCGGCCGCCCTCTATCGTCGCCACCAGAGAAGAAGAAGAAAGGGCAACAACCTGCCCTCACAGTTTGCTGGTTCTGTTACAGAACCAAGTGAAGAAGAAGAAGATCCAGGTTGGGTTCGGGTCGGGTTGACCTGACCCGTTTGCTAGAAGCCCAGCTCTACAAGCCCACAGCCCAGACCAGGTCAGTTCAGGTTCTGGGTCAGTTCCACCTGACCCGTTAGTAGGAAGCCCGTTCCAGCAGCTGCTGACGTCATCGCCGCGTCAGCGAACAGTACGGTCAACAGCTAAGTTTGACCGAATTCAAGGGCCAGAATTGTTTTGGGAGTTTCGGAGGCATCCGGACTCAGAATTGTGCTTCGTTTTTTTTTGTTAGATTCGTATCGACTAGATCTACGATCTGAACGAAGTGGATTGTTAGTTTGACAGACAGAAATAAAATGGCAAGCTCATCATCAGCAAAGACCACCATCTCGAATGCAAAATTCGAAGTCGAGAAATTTGATGGTACCAACAACTTTGGTATGTGGCAATGTGAGGTTAGAGATGTTCTAAGCCAACAAGAGTTGGAAATTGCTCTAGAGGATAAACCCAAAGAGATGGAAGATAAGGAATGGCAGAAGATCAATCGTCAGACATGTAGCACCATCGGATTATGTCTCGCGAAGGATCAAAAATACTCAGTGATGAGAGAAACTTCTGCAAAAAAGTTGTGGCAGAAATTGGAGGAAAAGTATATGACCAAGAGCTTGGAGAATCGGATCTATTTGAAGAAGAAACTTTTCCGCTTCGAGTATCGTCAAGGTATTTCTGTGACTGAACATCTCGATGATTTTAATAAGATTATTGCTGATTTGATGAACATTGATGTGAAAGTTGATGATGAGGATAAGGCATTACTTATTCTGAATTCGCTTCCCGATAGTTATGATCATTTTACTCACACTTTGATCAACGGGAAGACTGAGGTTAAATAAGATGTTGTGTCTCTTGCTTTGATGAATAATGAATATCGGAAAAAGGACAAACAGGCCCACAGGGATTCATCATCTGATGCATTGACAATAAGAGGCAGATCAGATGATAGGACATCTGGTAGTAAATCTCATTCTAAATTGAGAGGAAAATCAAAACCACCTGTAAAAGATGAATGTGCGTTTTGTCGCAAAAAGGGGCATTAGAAGAAGGATTGTCCAAAGTTGAAAAACAAGGACAAAGATAAATCTGATGCAAACATTGGACACGATGGAGATGATGATTCTGAATTTAACTTGACTGTTTCTTCATTGGTATGCCATTCTGACGAATGGATTTTAGACTTGGGTTGTACCTATCATATGTGTCCCAACAGGGAATGGTTTTCCAGCTTTCAAGAGTTGGATGGTGGAACAGTTTTGATGGGCAATGATAGTGCTTGCAAAACAAAAGGGATAGGAAAAATCCATTTGAAGATGCATGATGGAGCAGTTAGAGTTTTGACAGATGTTCGGTATGTACCGGATTTGAAGAAGAATCTTATCTCATTGGGTGCTTTAGACTCCAAAGACTTCTAGATTACCATGGAAGGTGGAGTTCTAAAAGTTGTTTATGGTGCACTTGTGTTGATGAAGGGTGTCCGAAGAGGTAATCTGTATTTCTTGCAAGGGAGTATAGTTGTAGGTGGAGCAGCAACAGTATCTGATAGCTCAAATGAGACTGTTACAGATACTACCAGATTGTGACACATGCGTCTAGGGCATGCTGGGGAGAAAGCATTGCAGGGTTTGGTTAAGCAAGGCTTGTTGCAAGGTGCAAAGACCTGCAAGTTGAGATTTTGTGAACATTGTGTTTTTAGCAAGCAGACAAAAGTGAAGTTTGGCACCGCTATCCATCGCACTCAAGGAACACTAGACTATGTTCATTCAGATGTATGGGGTCCTACCAAGGTGACATCTTTGGGAGGTATGCACTACTTTGTTACATTCATCGATGACTTCTCCAGAAGAGTATGGGTGTACATCATGAAGCACAAGGATGAAGTTTTGAATGTGTTCTTGAAGTGGAAGAAAATGATTGAAACACAGACTGGCAGAAAGATCAAAAGGCTTAGGTCAGATAACGGTGGAGAGTACAAGTCTGATCCGTGCTTGAAAGTATGTCAGGATGAGGGGATCGTGAGGCATTTCACAGTTAGTGGGACTCCACAACAGAATAGGGTGGCAGAACGCATGAACCGCACTATATTGGAGAAAGTTCGGTGTATGTTTTCTAATTCTGGATTAGGCAAAGCTTTTTGGGGTGAGGCAGTTGCTTATGCTTGTCATCTCATCAATAGGTTGCCTTGTGCTGCGATCGAGGGTAAAACACCCATTGAGGTATGGTCTGGAAAACCCGCTACTGATTATGATAAATTGCATATATTTGGTTATCCTGCTTATTACCATGTCACAAAGAGTAAGTTGGATCCAAGGGCCAAGAAAGCTATATTCTTGGGTTTCAGCAGTGGTGTGAAAGGATACCGGCTATGGTGTCCAAATTCAATGAAACTTGTTCTTAGCAGGGATGTGACTTTTGATAAAGCTGTTATGTGTAAACAGAACAAGCAAAATGGCTCTCAGGAGGAGAGTAAGAACAATGGTACGTAAATCGAAGCAGGTGGAGTTTGATGTCGTCCCAGTTGAGTTAGAGGGTGATGATATAGATGAGGAGGAGACTCAAGCTCAAGAGCCTCCACAAGAGCAAGCAGATTCTATTGCAACGAGTAGACCGAAAAGGAATATTCGGAAACCTCAACGGTACTCTGATATGGTGGCATATGCACTTCTGATGGTTGAAGAATCTGTTTGTACCACCTACAAAGAAGCAAAGAGGCATTTGGAAAACGCAGATATGCTGACTAAGGTGGTGACTAGGGTCAAGTTTAAGGACTTGATCAACATTCTGCGATTTTGAACACATTCGGGTGGATGGCGCCTACGGGCGCATTTGGAGGCGTGTGATTGGATGCCAAGGTGGAAAATGTTGTGGCCTACAAATCTCGCTAAGGTGGAGATTTGTTAGGTTTATGGGTTTTGGGTTTTGGCTCGTTTTGTAGGCCCAATGCATTTGTATTAGGGTTGAGGGGTAATTTAGTATTTGTCTAAAAACTATATATTATCTCTTTTGGTTGTAACCCTAGTGTGGGGGAAAATCTAAGAAGAAGACGAGCTTTGTCCGTGGACGTAGGTGTGAAATCACTGAACCACGTAAAACTGTGTTCTCTTTCTGTGTGGTTTGCATTGTTTGCTTGTTGATCGCACGCTTCCGCACACACGATCACAACAGCATCAACAACCAGATTCTTAAAAGCTAGAACATCTAAATATTAATATTAAGCTAATTCTAAAAACTTAAATTATTACCTTGTGGATTTTCAGGAAGCTTCGTGTCTCCATATGTAGCTAACTAATATTTCAGTCAAAATTTCCAGTAGAAAAAATTCACATGCAAAATATATGTAGCACGCCCATGCTCCATAATTTTAGAAACACTTGAGAGCTTGATGAGGACATCAGAGCTTCTCCATTCAAGGTTTTACCAGAGAAGGAAGAAGGCGGCTCATGCTCAGGCTTCATTGTGTTTGGATGATCATTGCTTGATGCTAGATCATGTTGATTCAGAAGATCCACCATTGAATCTTGATTCTAACAAAGATCAACAGTTAGATCTAGTTTGACCATCCATATGATCAGGAAGACCCCACGTCGGGATGTTTGATCAAGAGGATGGAAGAAGAAGATATCAAAAGGGGGCCAGATGAGGCCAATCCCAAAACCGTATGGTCATATGACCATGGAGGACCGTACAGCCAGCCATGGAGCAAATTTCTTTTTGTTTTTTTTTATTTTGAGTTATTTTCTGGTTTATGTAACTAGGGTGAGTAGCATTTACATGGATGTTTTGATCTTAGCCATTAGTGTGTTTCAATGGTTGAGATTAATTTTATGGTTGAGGCTTTTCCTATATAAGTGATGTAGTGCTTCTTTTGACAGTGAAGGAATGAATGAACAAAGAACTTTAGGGCCTGTTTGGATGTATGGTAAATTGAAGTATGGTGAGGTGAAGCATAAAATCAAGAGAGAATAAAATATAAATGAATTATGATGGTATTTTGTATTTAGATATTTGGGATGAAATATTTTTTACTTTTTGTATGAGAAAATGTAGTTTTTTTGTCCTTTAGTGAGTAATTGTAGTTACTTTTTAGCTTTTTGTTGAAAAAGATGGAGTGAGTTTTTGTAAAAAGTATTTTTGATGTGATGTTAACTTGACTCGACTTTACAAGTGAAATTAACAAACGGGCCAAGTACATTTGCTCTCTCCTGTGATGGGATTGGTGTGAAGCCATTGGGTGATGCCTAGCAACTCCAAGGTAATCTTCTACTTCTCTCCTTTTCAACTTTATTAAGGTAATTTGCTCTTTCTTCTCCAAATCTCCTCCCTCATCAAAATCAACCATAAACACTAAGTCCTTTGGCCATACAACCTTCCCAAGTCCAAACCCTAATCCCTCATTGGCCAACCAATCCCTTTTCTCCGCTCCACACTTCGATGAACCCCATCCAAACCCCATCCACACCACAGTCACACCCCATCCAAACTCTAATCCACCATGGCCACGCCCCATCCAAGCCGAATCCATATAGACCCAAATCCAGTCCAGCCGAATCCATCCAGGCCCTAAACACAGCCCAGCTGAACCTATATCCATCCCTAAACCTTGTTTAAACCCTATTCCCAGGGTTTGGAATACCATTGATCTTTTGCCCAAACCCTTTTGACTCATATTTCATCATCTGAGTTTAATATATTGCTTACTTACCGGTAAATATATATATATTGCTTACTTGGTCATAACTGGGGGAATTGCCAGTTACCAACCTTAACATTTATTCATCAATCTCTATGTGTGGGGAGATTTCCAGAACCACAGGATTAAGCTAATCGCAGCCATCAGATGAGGCTAAGCACCCTCACGTGCCATCCTCGTGCCATCCACGTGGCACCAAGCTCACCCCGGCTACCAGGACAGGAGGTCCGGCCGAAGTCAGGCAGCTCCGGGCCCTTAGCGCCGAACTGGCCCACCTCGGGCGTCATCTCGGCAGGGAGCTCCACCTCGGCTGGGCCACCCCGGATGCCATCTCGGCAGAAAACTCCACCTCGGCTGAAGGGGCCGGGACAGAAGCCGAAGCAAGAGAGAACCTTCACTTGCGCCCCTCATCCCCCACGTCATTAGGCACGTGGAAGAATAGGGGCGCGAGCTAGTGGGACAGATGCGACATCCAGCCGCTCGCAATCTTCGCCAGATCCCTGACAGGGCGGCATCCAGCGGCTGAGGCCACATCAGGGCAGGGCCCGAGGGCAGATCCGCTGGTACCCCTACCGCCAAAGGCGCCCAACACGATCTGGCCCAACAAGATGTGCATTAAATGCGATGTGGGCTGACCCGACGGGCATTTAATGCAGAGTGGGCTGGATTGGACCGCAGTTAATGCAATGTGGGCTGATCGTGACTTCACAGTCAAATCACGGGACCCACACCACAATATCTCCCAAAGATACGTTCCAAACTCTATAAATAGAGGCTCAAGCCACCATCTAAGGCACGCACAATTTCATACACAGAGCTGTTACTCTGCCTCTCTTCTTCCTCTCCTTCCATTGTTCCAGTTCCCACACTGACTTTGGCATCGGAGAGCCTTGCGCCGCCCAGGCCAGGGTCCTCTGACCGTTTGCTCTTCTCTTTCAGGCTTTCGGACGGTATCCAGTCATTCCCAGTCATCATCTTCTCGGATAAGTCCTATAAGGCTCCCTCCTTATTGTGGGTCATTATTTTCTGCACCTACAATTGGCGCCGTCTGTGGGAAAGTAACATCCCAACCTCTCAAAACCTTCCCAACCTTCTTAACCTCAACCTCTCAGAAGCCATGCCTCCGAAAGCTAGGAAGGGCGGAGAATCCTCGAGGCCAGTCCTCGAGCTGCCACCACCGTCAACGGACGTCCCTCCTCAAGGACGCTCCCGCACGGTGCATGGCACGTCTGCAGGTGAGGGCCGCTTAGGCTCTCAGCTCTTTGTCGAGTTCCCACTCCAAGAGGGACTCGAAGCCTCGATTTCAGCAGAAGAAGTCATGCCACCCAGACGCGATGAGCGTCGGCATGAGCGTCCTCGGAAGGACAAAGCCGTGGCCGTAGGAGAAACGCGCCACGCTCAACCCCCTGCCACTGGGGGGGTTCTTGAAGCCCAAGCTGCTCTCCTCCAGAAGCAAGAGCAGATGATTCGCGAGCTCCAGCAGCAGCTGAGGGCAGCGCAAACTGCCTCCTTGAGGCAAGTCTCTGAGCCTCAAGGGAAAAAGAGGGACGCCCCCAGCAGGGCAGCCCAGCCTCCCCGCGAGGACCTCAGAAATCATCTGGACCAGAAACGGAGCCAGGTCCGTGACGAAGGCTCGAGCAACAGCCGAAGTCACCATAGCCGCGACGGCCGAACTCATAGCCGTCGTAGCCCGAGCCATCCCAAGCGAAAGCCCGGAGCTCAGACTCCAGAGAAGGATGATGAGCAAGAGCGATTTGACAAACGTGTCAGATTGGCTCTCCAGCACAACTTGGACATGCGGGACCAGAAGCAGATCTGTGGTCACACTGATCTGGGGGGCTCGCCCTTCACAAAAGAGATCGAGCACACCCCCTTGCCCAGAAAGTTCTCCGTCCCGCGGTTCGTCCCCTATGACGGACTGTCCGACCCGTCTGCACACCTCCGACACTTCTCCCAGAAGATGTCCATCTGGGGGAACGAGGGTCACCTAAATTGCAAAATCTTCTCCTCCAGTTTGGGTGACCTCCCCCTGAAGTGGTTCTGCTCTCTCCCGGAGCAGTCGGTTTCCAGTTGGAAGGAGCTCCAGCTCTCCTTCCTGAAGAAGTTCCAAGCCTACACCGTCGTCCCCAAGAAGGAAGGGGACCTCCTCACCCTGAGAATGAAGCAGGGCGAAACCCTCGCCAAGTTCGCCCAGCGATTCTGGGCGGTCCACAGCCAGATCGAGGGCGCGAGGGAAGGGATAGCCATCTACGCCTTCCAGCATGCCTTGATCCCCGGCAACGACTTGCGAAAAGACTTGGCCGGGGACTCCCCAGAATCCATGCCAGAGTTGATGTCCCGGGTGAAGCGCTTCATCGCCCGGGAGGAAGACGAGATCCGGGCCAGGGATCAGGACGGGCATCCGGAGCCCGAACAGAAGAGTGGCCAACCTCGGCAGAGAGGCGGGAGGCCCTCCCAGAAGCAGGAGCCCAAGCGGGCCTGGGTCTCCAGTTCGGCGAAGCCTTCGTCGTCCAGGTCTGGGGGCACTTGGAAGCCCAGACCTCCCTCCAGCGCCAGTCAGAGCGTCAACGTCGTCTTCAAGGAGCCGATCTACCGCATCCTGACCAAGATCAGGTCCAAGCCGTTCTTCAAGTATCCTCAGCCCTTGAAGAATGAACCCACCGAAGGCGCCCGAAGCAAGCTCTACTGCTCCTTCCATAGGGGCAACGGGCACAAGACCGAAGACTGCAGGACTTTGCAGGAGTATCTGGAGAAGCTGGCCGAAGAAGGCCACATCCCAGAGTTCATCAAGGCGGGTGATGCCGGCGGCAGCGAGGGCCGAATTCACCAGAGCACGGCCCAGGCTCCAGACAGCGAGGACTCAGAGAAGATCATCAACGTGATCCATCTGGCGTCCTCAACTCCCGCTTCCTCGTCCCGGGGAAGCTCTCAGGCCCGTGCCGAAGCCAGGCGGGCTTCGCACGGGAAAGAAATAATGAAAGCCGAACTCGCTCCGGCATCCAAGAGAGCCCGCCGCGACCGACCCGCCATCTCGTTCTTGGATCGAGATCTAGAGGGGATCCAGGTTCCTCACAACGACCCCCTGCTCCTCACCATGAAGCTGAGAGACTTCACCGTGAAGAGGATCCTCGTCGACTCCGGCAGCTCCTCCGAGGTCCTCTACTACGACTGCTTCAAAAGGATGAAACTCTCCGAAGCAGACCTCACGGAGGTCCGAGCACCCTTGCTAGGGTTATCCGCCACGCCAGTCTATCCCAAGGGTAGGATCACCTTGGAAACCCGAGTTGGCGGAGCATCCGTGCTGGCCGACTTCCTGGTTGTGGACGCCCCTTCTCCCTACAATATCATTCTGGGCAGAACGTGGCTCCACAAGCTAGAGGCAGTTCCTTCTTCCCTCCACCAAAAGCTGAAGTTCGTCCTTGAGAACAAGGAGGGCAGGATGGAAGTAATCACAGTGGAGGGAGACCAGCAGCAGGCCAGGCAGTGCATGCTGGCCGCAGTCCCAGCAGTGAAGGAGCCAGAGCGCGTCAACCTGGCCGAGTTCGAGAAAGGCCTCGATGAGATCGGCCGGGACCCTGAGAAGAAGAGCATCGAGGACCTGGCCGAGGTCAGGCTAGACCCGGCAGACCCAGACCGGTTCTTCCTGATTGGCACCCAGCTGTCAGACGAAGAAAGGGCCGAACTCTCTCGGTTCTTGATGCAGAATGTGGACGTCTTCGCTTGGAGCCCAAGCGAAATGCCTGGGGTCGACCCTGAGGTCATGTGCCACAAGCTCAACGTCGACCCCGACCACAAGCCGGTAGTGCAGAGGGCCCGAAGGACCGGGCTGCAGCAGACAGATGCGGTCGTCGAAGAAATCGACAACCTGCTAAAAGCAGGAGCCATCCGGGAAGTCCAGTACCCGGTATGGCTGGCCAACACGGTGGTGGTCAAGAAGAAAACTGGGAAATGGAGGGTGTGCGTGGACTTCACCGACTTGAACAGGGCTTGCCCTAAGGACAGTTTTCCCCTCCCAAAGATTGACCAACTGATCGACGCCACCGCTGGTCACGACCGAATGAGCTTCCTTGACGCCTACCGAGGCTATCATCAAATCCCGCTCTACGAGCCTGACGAGGAGAAAACATCATTCATCACCCCCCGCGGCACTTACTGCTATAAGGTGATGCCCTTCGGGCTGAAGAACGCGGGGGCGACCTATCAGCGCCTCGTCACAAAAATGTTCCAGGCCCAGCTCGGCCGATCGGTAGAGGTGTACATCGACGACATGGTCGTCAAATCTGTGCGCTCCAGCGACCATCTGGCGGATCTCGGCCAAGTCTTCGGCATCCTTCGCGCATACAAGCTCAAGCTAAACGCTTCCAAGTGCGCCTTCGGCGTAGCCTCAGGCAAGTTCCTCGGCAGCTTGGTAACGCGGAGGGGGATAGAGGCCAATCCGGACCAGATTACTGCCATCCAGGGCATCCAGAGTCCCTCTACCACGAAGGAAGTTCAGAGGCTCACAGGAATGGCCGCCGCACTCAATCGCTTCATCAGCCGGTCATCAGATAAGTGCAGGCCTTTCTTTCAGCTTCTAAAGAAAAATCTGAAATTCCAGTGGACCCCTGAGTGCGACCAGGCATTGGCCGCGCTCAAAACTTATTTAATGTCACCACCATTACTCTCCACCCCAACTTTGGGGGAGATTCTGTATCTGTACCTTGCGGTCTCGGATCACGCAGTGAGCTCCGTCCTCATCAGGGAGGACGAGGGAGTTCAAAAGCCAATCTATTACACGAGCAAGACCCTGTCGATGCCGAGACCAGGTACCTCCTATTGGAGAAGCTTGCGTTGGCTCTCGTCAGCGCCTCCCGCAAGCTCTCCCATTATTTTCAATCCCACACCATTGTGGTGATCACGGAGCACCCACTCCGCTCAGTATTCACGAAGGCTGACTTTTCAGGGCGCATATCAAAGTGGGCAGTTGAACTGGGGCAGTATGATATACAGTACCGTCCCCGAACTGCGATCAAAGCCCAGATCCTGGCAGACTTCATTGTCGAATTCGTCTCCCCCAACCCGGCTCCGACCCAGCTCGGCACGGCACTGGGGGGCACAGGGCACGAGCCAATGGAATCTGAGGTCGAACAGGCTCCCACCTCGGCATGGAAGATCTTTGTCGACGGGTCGTCCACCTCCAAGAGAGCTGGCGCCGGCATAGTTCTCCAATCGCCAGAGGGACTGGTCATAGAGCAGGCTTTCACCCTCGACTTCAAAGCGACAAACAATGAGGCAGAGTACGAAGCACTGATTGCAGGGTTGAACAGCGCCCAAATTCTCGGAGCCCAGCACCTGGAGATCTTCAGCGACTCTCAACTGGTAACTAGCCAGCTCGCTGGGGACTACCAGGCCAGGGACGACAGGATGGCGGCCTATTTAGCCCTTGCGAAGAAACTGCTCTCCCATTTTCAGAAAGCCGAGGTCAGGCAAATATCCCGAGATACCAACACGCATGCAGATGCGCTTGCAAACCTGGCCTCCGCTGTTGAAGCAGGAAAGAAGAGGACCATCGAGGTCGGGTCAGTATCAAGGTCAAGTCTAGAACTCCATTCATCTCGGCTTGTCCTCTGTGCTGACCTCGGCCCTAGCTGGATGGATCCAATCGTCGCCTACTTAAAGGACGACCAGCTCCCTGAGGACAAGACTGAAGCCCACAAGATCAGGATCAAGGCATCTCGGTTTTGGCTCTCTCCCGAAGGCAAACTCTACAGGAAGTCCTTCACAGGTCCATACCTCCAATGCGTCCACCCGACCAAGGTGGACGACTTCCTGTATGAGATCCACGAAGGAATCTGCGGCAGCCATATAGGAGGTCGGTCATTGGCCTACAGAGCAATCAGCCAGGGTTACTGGTGGCCCTACATGCAGAAGGACGCCCAGGTCTACGCCAGGAAATGCGAGAAATGCCAGAAGTTTTCACACTCCCTCCATCAGCCAGCACAGGATCTGAGTCCCCTCTCCAACCCATGGCCCTTCGCTCAATGGGGCCTGGACATTGTGGGGCCTCTTCACCGAGCTCCAGGGAACAAGAGATGGCTGATAGTGGCTACGGACTACTTCACAAAATGGATAGAGGCTGAACCGTTGTCTTCAATCACGGACAGGGACTCCAGGAACTTCGTTTGGAAAAACATCCTTACGAGGTTCGGCATCCCCCGGACTCTGATTTCGGATAACGGGACTCAGTTCGACTCCAAGTCCTTCAAAGACTTCTGCCAAGAGCACGGCATCAGAAACCATTACTCCACCCCGGCATATCCACAGAGTAATGGCCAGGCAGAAATCTCTAACAAAGTGATCCTGGACGGCCTGAAAAAGCGACTGGACAAGGCAAAGGGCAGATGGACAGAAGAGCTTCCGAGCGTGCTGTGGGCATACAGAACAACTCCAAGGAGGTCCACCTCGGCAACACCTTTCTCTCTGGCCTACGGGATGGAGGCAGTCATTCCTTTGGAAATCGGCCTTCCTACCCTGAGGACAGAGTTGGTCGATCAAGGCCGAAATGAGACGAACCTGGCGATGGAGCTGGAACTGGCAGACGAGCGACGAGAAGCAGCAGCTCTGAGACTGACCGACTATCAGCAGCGGTTGGCCAGGGCATACAATCAAAATGTCAAAGAAAGAAGGTTCACCGCGGGAGAGCTCGTTTTAAAGAAGACCCTGCCAGCTGACAAAGAACCAAACGAGGGGAAGCTCGCCCCGAACTGGCATGGCCCGTTCAGAGTAGTCTCACTGGCAGGAAAATCAGCCTACAAGCTCGAAGACTTGGAAGGCAAGCCGCTGCCGAGACCGTGGAATGCATCCCACTTGAAGAAATTTTATTTCTAAAGATGTAATGAATCTCAGAATCAATAAAATCAGCTTTTGCCTTGTCATCAATCTGTCGTCTCTCTCTCTGGTCGACTCCGGCAGCAAAGGCTCTACGCCCTGGAAATGGCCTGGAGTTCCTACACTCAGCCTTTCCTAAAGCCCCCGTGTCTTGGACACAATCAAGGCTCTACGCCCTGGAAATGGCCTGGAGTTCCTACACTCAGCCTTTCCTAAAGCCCCCGTGTCTTGGACACAATCAAGGCTCTACGCCCTGGAAATGGCCTGGAGTTCCTACACTCAGCCTTTCCTAAAGCCCCCGTGTCTTGGACACAATCAAGGCTCTACGCCCTGGAAATGGCCTGGAGTTTTTACACTCAGCCTTTCCTAAAGCCCCCGTGTCTTGGACACAATCAAGGCTCTACGCCTTGGAAATGGCCTGGAGTTCTTACACTCAGGCTTTCCTAAAGCCCCCGTGTCTTGGACACACTTCGGGTACATACGCCCTGGGAATGGTCTGAAGTTCCTACACTCAGCCGTTTCCTAAAGTCCGGGTTCATACACCCCTCAGAAGGCCATTGCCGAACTCACTCTCGCCTAGCCGAGGCCTGCGGAACGATGTGGCCACCTCGGCGCAGGTTAATTCGGCCACGGTATGGGTCCACCTCGGCGCAAGGCCAGCCATTTCGGCCAAAGCCAGCCATTTCGGCCAAGGTCAGTGCCAGCACTCGCCAGCACTCAAAACACAAACATCACAGAAAGTGTTCCAGAACAGTGCAAGAAAAACAGAAGACGATGCAAGAGCATTGTACACAGTTTGGCATTTTATTCATTGTAAACTGCTTCACTACAAAAATTACAGAACAGAAAGCAAAGTACAGAAAGGAGGATCACAGTCCTCTAAAAACAGAAAATAAAGAAAAGCTGGGAGACTGATCTTCACCGACTCTTCAGGCTGCAGGCTCGAAGACGCCGGGTCGTTGCCTGGAGGTTCTCAGGGATCCTGAATTTCACCGGGCTGTACAATACACTTTGGCTGGTCAGACCAAAGCATCGCACAGCCCCTCCAAGTCGGAGGCCCTGGACCTCAATCCCGCCTTCCGTACGACGGGCGCGCAGGACCGTGTCGGACGAGAATGCGCCACCGTCCCCCGGTTGCGTTGCAGCGCATCCCCACTCTGTCTGGCCAGGGACGGATGGCCATGAACCCGCGTTCAGAGAGCGCGTGGTCTACGGGGAGTTCCTTCAGAGAGCGCGCAGACCACGACGGACTTCCCCCTTGGAGAAAGCCGTCCACAGGCGCAAGGGTTCCCCCCGGATCGAAGATTACAGAATGTCTATCAGACATGGTTCCTACAGCTAAGTGGATTAAGCTATCCTACTTCCGTTTCTTTTCTTCTCCCATGTCGAGCTTGCTATCCCTATTTATAGGAAGAAGAAGGACTCAGTCTCCGAAAGAAGGGCTCGGTCTTCGAAAGAAGTTATGAGGGCGAAGTCTCTCACGCTTTACTGGGGATGCACGGCTGTTGACCAGCGATCCCTATGGCGCCACGTGGAGACATCCGTCCGATTCCCTCGTCAGCCGTGCCAGCTTGTTTGTTGCTATTTATGGTCTCCAGAATACGGAAAATCAGCACTGACAGTTTGACTCTTTCTACCTCAAGGGCCACGCCACACAGTAAAGGCATTCAATACCATTCAATGCACATCCAGAAATGAAAGAGAGACAAATGCAAAGAGAAAATGCACAAGTGAAGAAGCTCGACTTTCATTGAATAGGCAAAGTGTTACAAAGCTGAGAAGCAAAAACGTTACAAAAGAAAGACCAAGGACATGAGAAGGGACAGAGCTACTCCGGTCTCGGCGATTCGACCAGATCAATCACCGTTTCCAAGGGGCCAGAGGCTTCGGCCGAGACAGGGACCTCGCTTGGAGCGTCGCTGGCAGAAGGGGCTTCAGCTGGTACCTCAGCCGAACCAGGAGCAGAAGAGGTCTCACCCTGAGGCACGGCCAAAGCCTCGCTGGCGACTGGGGCATCGCTCAAGACCGGGGCAGCTGGAGCGTCGTCAGCAACAGGAGCTTCGACCGGGGCGCTTTCAGCTGCAGGAGCTTCGACCGGGGCGCTTTCAGTTGCAGGTGCGGAGCTCGGCTCGGGATCCAGGTCCGAATACTTCGGCAGGTCCTGATAGACAGGATGGTCTTCAGGGACCCCCGCACGTCTCAGTGCGGCCAGGCATCCTTCCTCGAACAGGATGGCGGTGATCTCCTCCACCTGCTTCTCGTACAGCTCAGTGGCTCGATCCACCCCATCCTGGAAGGCGGACTGGGCCTCGGCCTGAAGAGAGGCCTTTTCCTTCTCCAGCTCGGCGTTCGCCGCCTTCAACCTTGCCGTTTCGGCGCGCCCAGCCAGCACTTCCCCACGCAGCCTCGTCCCCTCAGCAGTAGATTCAGCCTTCAATCTGGCCAGCTCAGACTCCAGTTCGGCGGTCTTCTTGTTCCTCGCCCAGACCTCGCCTTTCAAATGATTGGCCTTCGACGTAAGTTCGGCGACATCAGCCAGAGCCGATGCCAACCGAGCAGCCTCTTCAGCGCTGGCCTTCTTCATCCCCTCCATTCCTTTCCGCGACTCTTCCAGCTCCCTCTTCAGCTTGTCCCTCTCAGACTCCAGCCAAGTGACCCGCATCGCGTTCTTATCGCTCCTTCCCACCACGGTCATGAGCCTCTGCACGTTCTGCAAATGGAAACAGAGGGTCAGGTTCGACCAAGACACTTGAAGAATGAAGAGAAGCGTTGCAAACACTCACTCGAAGATTATCCTGGATCGCCGAGACCATCAGGCTCTCATCATCGAACCTCTCGTGCGTCTCCATGTCTCTTGGCAGAGCACAGACCTTGGCGAGAGCCCCGATCACCTCGGCATTTCCCAGCAGTCGGTCTTCAACGTTCAGGGGTCTGCCGGGTTGAGTTTCCATTCTCGGCTTCCACGGTGCTGGGGCAGTTCGGGGCCCGGAGGCCGATCCGGACCCTTGCCCCGCCGAGACGAGAGGCTCGCGCGTTGGCCCGACAGTCGACCTGCTGACTGGCGCACTCTTTTCGGCCGGCGCACTCTTTTCTTTCGGCGCGCTCTTCTCGCCCCCCTTTTCGGCTGGAATTTTAGCTCCAGGGGCGTGAGCGGGATCAGCCTTCGAACTCTTCTCCCCCGCCTTGGACTTCTTCCTGGACGGGGACCCCTCCTTCGAGCGGTCCGGCGAGCGTCGCCGGGCACCTCCGCTCGGAGCGGGGGCAGGAGCAGAGGGAGCACCAGCGCCCACCGGACCCGAAGCAGCACGAGTACCGGCAGGCGACGGGGCCCCAGAAGACGCTGACCTCTGCCTAAACTTAGCAGCCAGGTCCTTGACAGCGGGCTCCCTCGAGCTCCCCTCCATGTCCTCTCCTCGATCAGAGAGATAAGCGTCCACTATCTGCGTCAAGTCCGGCAGCTCCGGATCGGAAGTGGACGCCTCAGCTCCAGACGCAGTTCGGTCGGCAACAGGATCGGTCAAGGGGACCCCGCTAAACACCGCAACCGATACGGTCGGACGGTCAGGGTGTGTCTCGTCCACCTCAGGTACTCCAGTCCTCTGGTAGTGGCCGCGATACCTCGGCGTATACCCGAGCAGCTTCCAGGCTGACCTGGTTTCGTGCCCCTTGTACCGTTCGACCTTGTTGATGTCGTCGGTATTCCTCCTCCAACCTTCGCTAACAGCTCGGCGTCGCCTTGCACCCGCCTCTGCTCAACAGGCAAAAAAGAGTATCAGTTCGGCATCAATGAGGTAAGCAAAGCAAAAAGGAGAAAAGCAGTGATGATTACTTGGGACTTCCCCAGGGCGACGTGGGACCGACAGCCTCCTGCTTTCACCTGGGCCGAACTCCCAGTCCCCCGAGACACAGAATAAATCTTCCTCAGCATTCTTACTTGAATCCTCCAAGGCTAGGACGAAGCCCCTTCGCTGCGGCTTCACACGGAGATAGTATCTTCCCTCCCCAGCCTTGCAGATATCATATGTATCCTCAATGTCGTGAGGGCCTAGGTTGGTCCCCAAGATCTCGTTCAGCTTCGATGTGCCCATGATGACCTTGTAGCCATTGGGCATCAACTGGCCCGGGGCGAGGGACCAAAGGCTAAGGCAAGCCCTAAGCAGGGGGTGCAGTGGAAACCTGACCCCACCCTCGATCACGGAGATCAGAGGGAACGGCATCCAGCCGCCGTAACAGCGATACAGGGCACAGTCGGCGAGGTCCGCCGGTTTTAGGAGGATCCCCTCCGGAATGTTGAAGGCAGCCCTAAACTCGGCTAAGCCCTCATCGGAATCTACCCTGAATCTAGGGGTGCCCATGTCTAGAAGGGATGGCGACGAAGAAAAACCCTAGAAATCGAAAAACCCCAAGAAGAACCAGACAGAAGAACAAAGCGACTTACAGGGACGAAGAGGCGGATCAAGAGCAGATCCGGGCGCGTCCTACAGTCGTCCTCCTCGAACAGATCTCAGGCACCAGAGCAGAAATCGAAAGAAAAGGCGAAGGCGAAAGGAATCAGAAGCGAGAGAAGGAAGGGGACGGCCCTATTTGTAGAGGGGGAACCCTCATTTGGGTACCGCCTCCGAATTCGAAGAGACACTTCAAAGCCCGTGCCCGTCCCATCAATAAGACAACGCAATCGGCGCAGAAGCTACGCGTGTAGCCGTCAACTCGGTTCCCAAGACGAACAGGACAGAGCATTTATTGCTTCAGAGAGTCGAAGCGACACCAGGCAATGATCACCATATCCCCAGACGGATTCTTCTAGCTTTCAACCCCTAAAGGCTAGCACACTTCAGAGGTCAAAAGCTAGGGGGCAATTGTGTGGGGAGATTTCCAGAACCACAGGATTAAGCTAATCGCAGCCATCAGATGAGGCTAAGCACCCTCACGTGCCATCCTCGTGCCCTCCACGTGGCACCAAGCTCACCCCGGCTACCAGGACAGGAGGTCCGGCCGAAGTCAGGCAGCTCCGGGCCCTTAGCGCCGAACTGGCCCACCTCGGGCGTCATCTCGGCAGGGAGCTCCACCTCGGCTGGGCCACCCCGGATGCCATCTCAGCAGAAAACTCCACCTCGGCTGAAGGGGCCGGGACAGAAGCCGAAGCAAGAGAGAACCTTCACTTGCGCCCCTCATCCCCCACGTCATTAGGCACGTGGAAGAATAGGGGCGCGAGCTAGTGGGACAGATGCGACATCCAGCCGCTCGCAATCTTCGCCAGATCCCTGACAGGGCGGCATCCAGCGGCTGAGGCCACATCAGGGCAGGGCCCGAGGGCAGATCCGCTGGTACCCCTACCGCCAAAGGCGCCCAACACGATCTGGCCCAACAAGATGTGCATTAAATGCGATGTGGGCTGACCCGACGGGCATTTAATGCAGAGTGGGCTGGATTGGACCGCAATTAATGCAATGTGGGCTGATCGTGACTTCCCAGTCAAATCACGGGACCCACACCACAATATCTCCCAAAGATACGTTCCAAACTCTATAAATAGAGGCTCAAGCCACCATCTAAGGCACGCACAATTTCATACACAGAGCTGTTACTCTGCCTCTCTTCTTCCTCTCCTTCCATTGTTCCAGTTCCCACACTGACTTTGGCATCGGAGAGCCTTGCGCCGCCCAGGCCAGGGTCCTCTGACCGTTTGCTCTTCTCTTTCAGGCTTTCGGACGGTATCCAGTCATTCCCAGTCATCATCTTCTCGGATAAGTCCTATAAGGCTCCCTCCTTATTGTGGGTCATTATTTTCTGCACCTACACTCTATTTGGTTGATAATCCCCTTTCGAGTCTAGCCTCTGTCAAATCCTCTAGAGGGACAATAACTATGAGTGTTGTTGGTTGATCCCTAAGCTAGTGAAAGAGACATCTTCCATTGAGATCCTCATGATTTCAGGTTTGAGGGGTTCACAGTTCACACTGTGGGGTTGTGACATGACCTAGGATCATCACTACTTTTCTTAATTGAAATTCAACATAAGTGGTGTGATCTGAATTTTATTTTATATTTTAATTGTGACTGTTAGGCTAGCTTTGCACAGTCCTGCATCAGAGCTCGAAGGAATTGGATAGCATCTCAAAAATGACAGGATACAAAGATTGTGTCCACATATAGACACTGAATTAACTTAATCTTTGTAGTATGGATATATATTGTTTCTATGCAGCCTCTTCTAGCAACAGTATGACTACAACACAAGAAGAAATGAGCTTTTGAATGTGAACCCAAAGCTCAAAACTATCTAATATGACTACAAAGGGAAAGAAATATAAAGCTCGTAACATGTATGTGAGATTGTGGTCTCTCTTGTATGGCTATCATAGTATCACGTTCCTCTTTAAATCCCCAACAAGAACAGAAAACCAAACCAAAAAAAAAAAAAAGACACCACAAACACCCACACCCAAAAAAAAAAAAGGCAATATCAAAACATGAAGACAGCAATGATAGATCATTTAAAAGCAGCTGAAAGGGAGCAACTGGCAGAGACTTTGTAAAGGAATTAGCCAATTGATCAGTCATCAAAATGGATTAAGGATCAATAGTTCCTTGATAACGATGTTGACAAACAAGGCGGGGTGTACTTGGATATGCTTGGTGCACTCCTGAAGAAATTCATTGCGAGAGAGATGCATGACATCTACTGTGAGGAGAAACCCCCAAATCTACAATAGCCAACAAAGCCAGAGTAAATCGACAGCTGCGTGAGTGAGAGCACGATATCAGCAGTTAGAGAGTGGAGCCAAGGAAGATACAAAATCTGGTTGTAGACTGTGATGCTCGGATACTTCAAAATGGGGTAACATATCGTGAGTATGCTACAATAGCATAAAATACGAGGTGAATAGTAGCAGGAACAAAAACAAATTGGGTGACAATATGCACCACAAAAGTAATGAGAAGCCCGGTAATAATAAGATAAAATAATTTTCCGACAACCAGCCAATAGCGAGTGGGATCAGGAAGACAACATTTTGGCATTCACCATTGGCAATAGTGAGTGGGTCGGTTGTTTGATACACGACATTCTACCATTAGCTGGTGCTTGTTTCTTGGCACCTCTCCGATTTATTAGCTTGTGAAAAACAATGAGTCCAAATCATGGTTTTAAAAATCGGCCGATACAGTAGACTGGATCATTAAGATCATCTTGGTTATTAATAATGACAAAATCATCTTTGTTACATAAGTGGTACATTATCTTTGTTATATTCAGAGCATTTAATGTTTCTTGGCAAGATCAAATGAAGAATTGGTTCTTCCTCCATAAGGAATTCCTCTATGGTTTCAAGGTTGGCATTGGATGTCTCATGAGTCATGCCCATTCACATGTGGGCTCATATAGGGGTGAAAACTGGGCTGGGCCGTGCATGGCCTGTTGACCGGGCCGACACAGCCTGGCACGGAGCGTAAATTCCGGAGGGCCGTGCTGGGCCAAGGTGCCTGGGCTGCGGCCCAGCCTGAGACCATCGGTCGGCCCAGCCCGAGACTATCGGTCAAATATTTAACCACCCCCCACCCCCACCCCCACCCACCCCCCCAAAAAAAAAAAAAAGAAAAAGAAAAAAAACTTCCAAAACAAACACGGTCAAATGAGGGGTATTTTGTGACATTTCAACACTTGGAAAGTCTATAAATACCTCATCCCCTCTCATTTCTCAACACTCGTCTACTTTCTAAGCTCTCAGACTCTCCCTATGTTTTCTAGGCACCAAGATCTCTTTCCAATATTTCAAGGCTAAGAAGTTCTCTCACTCTCTCAGCAAAACTTCTCTATTAGCCCCCTCCTCCTCCTCCTCTCTCTCTCTCTCTCTCTCTCTCTCTCTCTTAAAGGTATTTATTAATTTAGATTTTAAATTTTATTTAGTAATAATATACATAGTAATATTATATATTAAGTCTCATCTTCTTCCCTTTTTTATATAAATTACCACAACAAATACATTATATATAATTATTTATTTAGTTTTTCTTTTTTGTAAACTTTATTTTTTAAGAAAAATGGCTTACATTGACTTTTCTCTCTCTAAATGATCAAGATCCTGGAAATTTGCCTTAAGACAAGGATCAGGGACAAGGATGGAAATAGCGGTAGCGGCAGGCGTAGTGGCCCTCCGCCAAAACGCTACGTAGCGGCGTAGCGGTGCGATTTGAAAAAACCGTCAAAAAATTTTGAAAAAAATTGTAGAAAATCTAGAATATTGAAAAATGAGAGAAAATGTGTTCTTTTTTACAAAAGTGACTAAGGTAAGGGGGCGTAGCGGTCCCCTCATAGAATGAGGTCCTGTATCCTGTATAAATAGAAAATAATAGTAATAATCATTTTTTTCACATGTATTCATGTATTCATGTTGCTTAGTTATGCTAACTTAGAAACTAATGAAAGGCTCATAAAAAAAAAACTGTCATGAAGTCAAGATTTAACACTTAAGAGTAACTAGAGAAAAAAATACCTCTACCAAAGGGGGTGTCTAATAGGATGTACCTAGAGAAGAACCCTTGAGAAGAACCCTCCATATCCATTGTAATTCGGCGAGATCATATGCTTTTTGGTGTTCTTTTAAACATAAAAGGATAGAAGAGTTGCATAAAAATGTTATTTGGAGAGAACAAGAAAAGAAATAACCATTATGATACATTTTGAAATTTTTTGAAAAGTAGGAAATTTTCACACTCCGTAGCGGCCCCGTAGCTGCTCTGTAGTGGCCGCTACGGATGTGAACAGCACTAAATGCAATTTAGCGTAGCGGTGAAGTATAGCGGCCGCTACGCTATTTTGATCCATGATCAGGGTTATAAGTAGAAAGTCATCCTCAATTTGGTGGCCCAAGTTCTTCAACCATAAAGAAAACAAAACGACTTCTGTAGTCTGGCAATATTTTGAAACTCTTGAGATTCTTGACCCCACTTGAGGAATAGTGTAAAAGGCACAATGTAAATTTTACAAAGAACTTTACAGCTGCAAATCATCAGGTGGCCAGTGCCACCTTATTAGACACATGAAATCGTGTATGCCCAAACATACCAGAGGAGATAGAAGCCAATCTAGGGGCTGAGGGCGGTGGCATCCAAACCCAACTTTCTCAAAGTTCTTCAACTGGTAGTTTAGGAGATTTTAATTATAACCCATCTAGAGATATCAACTTATAAATTTCTTATAATAAATCAATTACCATTTATTCTTGCTGAAAATCGATCATTTGAATAATTTTTGAAGCAATCGTTTGCCCCTAGATGGCAAAGGATTTCTAGAATAGCTACAAGAAGTGATGCAATAAAAAAACTCTCAAAGAAAAAGAGAATTTAAAAGCCGCTTTTCAAAACATACCTGGAAAAATGGCATTAACTTTAGATTTATGGACCTAAAAAAAAATGTGGGTTATATTTCAATCACATCACATTATGTTGATAATGACTGGATTATGCATAAGAGAATGATCTCATTCTCTTTACTTCAGTTCCCACACATTGGTGCTAGGATAGAGTCAACTATCCTTGAAAAAACTAGAGGTTTAATATTGAAAAAAAAGTAATTTCTATAACTTAAGATAGTGCAAGCGCCAACAACGCCGCAATAGATATATTAAAATCTGTGCTTCAACTTAGTTTAAATGGAGTTATCTTTCACAATAGATGTGCATCTTAAATCTTATTGTACAAAAAGGCTTAAAATTTGTTAAGCATACCTTAGAAGTTGTTAAATACATTGTAAATTACATTTTTTTCATCTCCCACATGAAAACAACAGTGGAAGGAGGTACGTGAAAGTCTGAATAAAAGGATAAAAAAAAAATAGAACTAGATGTTAAGCATTGGTGGAATTTTACTTATAGAATGTTAAAAGAAGCATGCGGTTATAAAAATGCAATTAATCAATTTTGTCCTTTATATTTAACACATCAAAATATTGGAATATTGAAGAAAATTGGCAACTTCTTGAAATAATAAAAGATTTTTTAGAAGTTTTTCATGATGCAACCTTATTTTTTTCTGAGGTATATTATCACACATCAACTCAAGCTTTGACCCATTTTTATGAAATTATTCTTGCTTTTGAAAGATATAGAGATGTACCAGTTTTTCAGATTATTTGTGAAAAAATAGAGGCGAAGTTTTCACGATATTGGAAAATTGCTCCTTTAACATTCTGTTTAGATGTTGCATTAGACCCTACATTGAAATTAGTAAGTGTAGAAACTTCACTTTATCAATAAATAGCAAAATGAATCAAACTAATGTAAATGATATTTCTACAATTAAAACTTATTTAGAACGACTTTATTTGAAATATGCTACCCAAACGGGTAGATCTGCAACGGTCTATGGGCCCTCCCCAAATTCATAAAGGGAAAAAGAAGGCTATTTGGGGTATTATGAGGAGCACTCTAGGAAATGGCTCCTCTTCTTCCAGGGATCCAATCACGTCGTTAAAAAAATTAACGATGTACTTGCAGATTAGTCCGATTGAAGTCCCGGATGATGGCAATGATTTTGATCTTTTGGCCTAGTGGAAAGCATGTGAAAGTAAATTTCTTATGCTTTCCGTCATGGCTCGTGATTTATTAATAGTTCCAGTGTCGACAGTTTCGTTGGAACAAGCTTTTAGTGTATGTGGGCGCTTTATTGACAATAGGCGGACGATGCTAGTGGAAGAAACAGTGAGACCTGCATGTGCCTGCAAGACTAGTTCCAAGCAGAGAATAGGACACCACACTTGATGCACGAAGATGAAATAGAAGACGAGCCTTCGGCGTTACAGATATCATAGTGTTCAAAATTTATCCACTCATACTCTTTGTGGAATTTATGAGAGTTTTTCATGTTGTAACTGATAGAACCATGAGTAGACAACATAAACTTGGAAAACTTGGATGATCCCTAGATCCATTTATAATCTCTTCTTAGCCTTAATCAAGGCAATTACAATCTATTACAATCTAACTATATGGAAAGAATATATATTACAATGCTATAACATAGGAATAGAATATTTTACATTGATACTAGTCAACTACAGTATCCCACATGGTGGGTTAGTGTATTGCTGGGCTGGGCCAAACATTCATGGGCAGTTGGTGTTAACACCCCCCCTCAAATTGATGCTGATCAAACATTAGCAATTTGCGAGCCAGGAACTCATGGCGGGGCCTAAGTAACCCTTTTGTGAAGATCTCTGCAAGTTGAAGTTCACTAGAAACATATGGAAGGCAAATGACCTTGCGTTCATATTCATCTCGGATAAATTGAAAATCCACCTCGATGTGTTTTGTACGCTCATGAAAAAACTGGATTCTCAGTGAGACGGATGGAACTAGTATTGTCCGCGTGAAGAGTTGTAGCTGAGGTATGAGGAAAACCAAGATCTGAAAATAAACCACGAAGCCAACAACATTCACTGCATATGAGATGTCAGGCCTAGTGATGGTCAAGTAGACAAGACTGCCTACTAAGTGTCTGTAAGAGGTAGGATCAGAGAGGAGGTTCCCATCATCTTTCCGGAGCTTCAAATTGACTTCTAAGGGTGTGTCCACAAGGGTGGCACCATTTAGGCCAGCAAGGTCAATGAGGTCAGTAACATACTTATGTTGATATAAAAACTAGTCCATTCCTAGTCTACTAAACCTCAAGTCCCAAGAAATATGTTAATGGACCCAGATCTTTCATATGGAATGCAGCTTGAAGTGAGGACTGAAGGCTATGGATCATGTTACTGTGAGTGCCCGTGATGATGATATCATCCAATATACTAGAAGTATGGTGGTAGCTTGAGCAGTTTTATTCATTAATAGTGAATGATCATATGGACTTTGAGCAAATCCAAGGTGAAGCCGAGTAGAACGAAATTTCTCAAACCAAGCTCTGGGTGCTTGTTTGAGTCCATACAAGGAGTGACGAAGCCGTGCCACCCATAGTTCAAAATCACGGTTGCGGTCGTCATCGCGTTGCGGTTTGTTGTCGTCGTGGTCCATCGCGGTGCGAATTTTTATTTTACCCCGAAAAATCTGAAAAAAAAAATATCTAGAAAGTCCAGAATATTCTAAAATGCTAGAAAACAATATTTTTTTCCATTAGTGAACACTTTAAAGAAAAATATCAATCCCCCAAGTCATTACATCCCGTGTCGCTGTCTTATCTGAAACTCGTAAAGTCTGAAATGAATTAAATAGGTTTACATGTATATATTAAAACAAGTTCAAATATCACAAATTTTTCAGTATGCATTGCAACCATAATTTTGAACTAATCGTTACTACTAAACACTTAAAGTCAATAAACTACTAAGTAGTAGTATAGACGTAAAATACTCAATTACTCAATCACCAAGTAAATCAAGAATGAATTTAAACTTTCAAGTAGCATTTACTACTACATCAAGATTAACTAATTAATTAATACAACGAAGTATGACCATAAGGGTATTGTGCTTGAGGAGGGAAGAAATCATCATATGAGAATCTGCTAAATTCTTACAAATCACTTGAATTTTGGTGAAAAAAAGAAGCTTGGGAAGCTCTAGCATAGTCTTAAGAGGCTGCACAAATGGTTTGGGAAAGAAAAAAATGAAAAGGAAGGAAAAGGAAAGTTTAAAAAAAATCATCATGAACAGATATTTTGATCGTTATTTTCAAAATATTAGTCGTTATGGTCCGTTATAACCGTTACAACCATTATATTGGCCGTTACCTCATTTTTAGAAGCAAGATCGTATCTTTGAGGAAGACGCATGTACACTTCCTCTTTAAGATCTCCATGGAGGAAGCATTCTTCACATCCATCTGATAAAGAGGCCATGAGCGTGATGCGGCAATGGCAAGAATTGTACGCACTATTGTCATCTTGGCGACCGGAGCAAATGTCTCATCATAGTCAATACCATACTCTTGACCGTTGCCAAGTGCCACTAACCAAGCCTTATAACGGGCCAAAGTACCATCAGGATGTAGCTTGATAGAGTAAACTCACTTACATCCAATGGGTTTGATTGACGGAGGACATTGAACAACATCCCATGTGTGATTCACTTTGAGAGCGTCAAGTTCTTCCTGCATGGCCTGACGTCAACGCTAATGTTGCACTGTTTGGAAAAAAAATGGTTAGGTATACGAACGGAATACAGAGTAGCAAGTAAAGAGGTATGGGTGAAACTAAACTGATTAGGGGGGCGGGGAATCCTAGATGATCGACGAAGAGGGACTGACTGGTTCAGAAGCCGGGTCAAGTGCCGAGGAAGTTGACATATTAGGGGGCTCATGTGCAGTAGTATTTTCCCGTCTACGCCTTTCATACACAAGTATCGGCTTGATATTGTTCGCCGGTAGAACAGGAGTTTCAACAAAGTCAGGAACAAGTGAAAACACAGTAGATATATCATGATCTAGATGATGTTGGAAAAAATATTGATTTTCAAAAAACACAACATTACGAGAATTCCGGATACGTTTTACCATTGGATCATAACATAAGAATTCTTTTTGGTCATTCGCATAACCTAAAACGGCACACTTAGAGGATTGAGCAGAAAGTTTTGTTCGTTCCATTGGGGGAAGAAGAACAAAGCATACACACTCAAAAGTATGGAGATGAGAATAAATAGGATGCTTATGAAATAAACGAAAATAGGGTGTTTCATTCTGTATACGAGGTGAGGGTAGCCTATTTATAACATGAACTGCTGTGGATAGAGCTTCGGGCCAAAATTTCGGTGGAATAGAGGATTCTAAGAGGAGTGACCGAACAACATCCCAAAGATATCTATTTTTCCTCTCAGACACACCATTTTGTTGGGGTGTATAATGACATGATTCTTGAGAAATTATGCCTTTGTTTTGCAAAAAAATATTGAAACTCATTAGAAATATATTCACCACCGGAATCTATGCGAAGTGTTTTAATGGATGTGGAAAACTGATTTTTCACATAAGTTAAGAAATTTTTTAAGCAAACACCTCAGATTTTGAATGCAAGAAATAAATCCATGTAAAGCGACTATAATCATCAATGAATATAACAAAATACTTAAAATGAGAATGTGATATGACAGGTGTTGTACACCATACATCACTATGAACAAGATCAAAATATTTCAATGATAAAGAGGTACTGATGGGAAAAGAAAAGGTCTTGCTCTTGCTCATTTTACAACTAGAACAATTAAAAGAAACATCCTTAAGAGAAAAACTATTATCATGTAGCAAACCAGATTTAAACAAAGACAACAAAGTACGAGAATGAGGATGGCCTAATCTATTGTGCCATAATTGGTTCTTATTTGAACTAGAAGCAGAAAACCAGGCAGAGGCAACCGAATTCCTATCTTATGTAGATAGTTGTAGCGGAAAACGACGGCCACACTTAAGCCCCTTCACTATCACCTTTCCCGATGCTTGATCCTGTATGACACAACCAGAACGAGAAAAAGAGACAGAATAATAATTATCAACTAGTTGTCCAACAGATAATAAATTTTTAGATAACTGTGTAGAAAGAAAAACACGACTCAAAGGTAAGGGATGTGAGATCTCACCAATGGCAGTAATAGATATACTGCCATCATCTGCTGTATTGATTTGGAGATTTTCATCATAAGGCTTTAAATTAGATAAATTATTAAAAGAGTGGGTCATATGAATAGAAGCCCTCGAATCAATATACCAGGTAGAGGTTGAATTTTTGGTTTTACCTGAGAGGCCAAGGGCAGAAAAGGCATTTACGATCATTTGTTGAGCCATTTAAGGGGTAAGAGAGGATAAAGAAGCAGGCTGAGTAGCTATCATTGTATTGGCAGCAGGACTCAAAGCAAAAGAAGACGCATTCAGGGTTACTAGATTGGCTTTCTGAGATGAAGCCTAAGCACGGCGCCGACATTCAGAAAGAACATGGCCCTTGCGTTTGCAGCAAGTGCATAATCTTTTATTGCATTAAGTGGCAACATGTTCATAATTCTGGCAGCAATAACATTGTACTTTGGTCATATCTCGTGTCTGCAGTTTATCTCATGTAACATATGCCGCAGTTATTGGATCCCCAGTGGTAGCCTGTTGAGCAACCTGAGTTGCGAGACGCTGTTCTTCACGAAGGAGCTCTCCTAAGCAAGGATCAATAGAAGGAAGAGGCACTCGGCTAATAAGATTTGAACGTACTTGCTCAAATTCAAATATGAGTTTCATCACTGTTCTTCACGAAGGAGCTCTCCTAAGC